>CH002476.1:575288-679938 GCA_000149265.1 Ciona savignyi | reverse complement strand
CACAATTTACTACAGGACACTGCTTAAGTATTTATACATTTAACTTTACGCTCTTATTTTCTCTTTTTCAGGTCTTCGAATTTCATTCGGCACCCCAGATTTCTGTGCCCCAGAAGTGGTTCAGAATGATACGGTTGGCTGTGCCACTGACATGTGGTCCGTAGGTGTTTTAACATATCTCATGCTGACTGGGCTTTCGCCATTCCAAGGAGAAAACGACAACGATACTCTGAGAAACGTTTCTGATGCCGATTACAACTTTGAGCACGAAGCCTGGCGCTTTATATCTGACGATGCTCTGGATTTTATTGATAGGCTTCTCCTTAAAGACAAACGCGAGAGGATGACCGCAGATGACGCCTTGGAGCATCCTTGGCTCAGAACGTTGCACCCAGAAGTTGACAAAGATCTGATTGAAAGAAGATCAATCGTTATTCAAACTACACAACACCGAAAGTTCTATCAGACAATCAAGATGCAGGATACCTCAACGGTTATAATTTCACTCGGTAGATACGCTTCGGGCGGCGCCCTGCGGTCGCTCAAGGGCAAGTCTGTTGCAAAAGTAAAGGTTCAATCTGTTGATATGACACCACAACTGATGCCAATGTATCACGTATTCGTCAAAGAAAAAGATGACGCAAAGATTACTTGCCGTATACGAGATGCTGATGATGATGAAACTATTGCTTGGTAAGAGATAGTTTTAAAATTAAAATTATTTTAGGTAATATAATTTATATAATACGGTATTTTTTCCGTAGGTACAAGGATAACTTGAAACTTGAGGAGGGAGACAAATACGAATTTGCTTACGATACTCATACAAGTTCAGCATCTCTGTACGTAAAGGGTGTCGTGAGATCTGACGATGGCAACTACAAGTGCAGAGTTGAAAACGCTTTTGGTTCATCCACGCAAACTTGTGAAGTGTGCGTTGAATTGAAAACAAGGTATGCAAGCTCATAATACGTCTGTGCCATCCTGGATATAATCTGAATAACAAATAATTATTAGTCGAACAGTACCTAACCAAATAATGTCCATAGGGAATGGACAAGAACACGAAGAAGCATTTACTTGAACAGGCACAAGAAACGTGGACGTAAAACGGCTGCTAGCGAATTTTCAAGAATCGTTAAATGCCCACCTGAATTTACCTTGCCGCTCTACAATAGAACTGTTTACACTGGGAGATACAGCAATCTTTACTATTACAGGTACATGTGCATTCAAATTTAATCTTATGAAAAATTCTATGTTTATTTTAGCATAAATATAATACTTGTATTGTTAATTTAGTTACCGTCCACCCGACACCTGAAATCAGCTGGTACCATAAGGGACAAAAGATTAAAATTAATTCCGAAGAAACTCACTACGCTGAGATTCGTGAAAAGGGTTTGTATACGTTGGAAATCAGAAAATCTCAGCTTGAGGATTCTGGTGAAGTAATAGTGCAAGCAAAGAACGCTTATGGAGAGGACGAGTGCAAAGCAATGCTAACTGTACAAGGTTGGTTTATCTACTATTCAACCATAGCTGATTAGAACATAAATCATTGTTTAAACATTTATATTTTAGACAAACCAGCTAAACAAGATCTAAGTGTGCGGCCAATGTTCAGAAGACTTCTTGCAAATCAAGAAGTGGATGAAGGCAACAATGCAAGATTCGATATTCGGGTCACTGGTTTTCCAAAACCTACAATTGAATGGTAAGCTTGTTAACTTAATAACCAGACCATTTAGTTTTTGATGGTTACAGGAATAAAGATTCTAATTTATCGGTTTTTACAGGGAGAAGGATGGAAAACCTCTTCGGGCAGATCACCACCACGATATAGAATGGGAAGATTTGCATTCATGTTATCTTCTGATACGAGATAGTTTCCAAGAAGATGCTGGAGAATACAAAGTCATCGCTAAAAACTCAGCTGGCACTGCAAGCTGTCAAGCAACATTGCAAGTCCATACAGTGACGTATCAAAAACGAAAGAAGTAAGTTTCCATAAATATCTTGTTAAATCATTAAACTGTATTTTGTTAATTGATTAGTTAATTAATTTCAATTTGTGTAATATTGTTTTTACCTCTTAGGCCAAGAAAAGATGCAGATTTGTTTGCAAGAGAAAAGGCATATCAACTGGCCGATAAAGTTTCTGTACTTAAAGGAGATACGGTCGATATCCATTTAAATAATTCAGCCAAAGAAGCTCTGCTTACGGCATCTACACAAGGCATATTCCACCGAGAACCTGTCAGTGACCAGGAACAACGACGTGAAAAGGAAGAACGAAAGGAGGAAAGAAGACGCGAGCTAAACTTACGAATGCCATACATCGTTCCTGAGCCAGTACAGAGATCTGAAAAGAGCTTAAAAGAAGATACAACTCTTAGCAAATTTGTACCATTGAGCGATTTCAAGTGGTATAAAAAAGTTAGGGATTCGAAGGAAATTTATCATCCCACTGACATTTCTCGAGAAGAAAAGAAATCGTATCGATTAAAGCGTCAATTCGTTCCGGATGTAGCCTACATTATACCAGATAAACGAATTAGTTCAGTTAGGAGAGAGAGACATCGGGGCATTGACGATATAATGATTGATGATCATGCTCGACACCGCGACAGAAGCTTATCTCCTGAAGTTGAACTAACGACACAAAAGAAGCGACATAGATCGCTCTCCCCAGTTAGAAAGTTTCAACCACGGCCCTTCGTACCACCAAAGTGGAAGCAATATTATAAGCCAATGTCCGATGATGAACAGTTATTGCAGCCAGTTCAAAGTTTCTTGGACCAGGCATCTGCCAATGAATACATACAAGAAATAGAACAACGAGGTGAGGACCAGCCTAAACCAGACGACTTCAAGAGCTACTGTGAACTCTTGCGCGAACAAAGAGAGTCACTTGCCACCAAACAAATCTCACAAGAAGATGAGTCGTTTGACTACAAATCAGTTAAGATTCCAAAGCGAGAAACTTACTCACGTTCCTTCCAAGAACTGCGAGCACAACACGATAGTGCAATTTCAAAAACAAAGAAGATAAAGTAAGTGCATACACCATAACTTAGTAATTCAAAACTTATTAATTTAAGACAAAGTAATTTATTTAACATTATTGCAAATATATAATGTACTAATTTTCGCAGGACCACTGAACGGAGCGATGGTAAGATCATAGAGCTTGATTCGGACGACGAACTGCTGAGACCAGTGTCATACGATACTTGGAAGTACAGCGGTGTAAAAACCGAAGTTGATATTCCAACGACTGAAACCACCACGTCGGCAACACTCTTCGTCTTCCTCTGCATCCGAGAGCGAAGGTGATTTCGATTATAAACGCAAACGTCGGGAGAGGGAACGAAGAAGACAAGAACAAATCGAAGAAATTGAGGTAGAAATGAAAATGATCAAATCTGCCTCTCAGAAACGCTTCGAAAAGAAATCTAAAGATGAAGAACCAGAATATATTACAAAGCTCAGACGTCGCAGGTAATATTTGGATATCACATTTTTTTCCGTATATTATTTTTTTGCGGCTTAACAAATATATAATCTTTATATATAATCTGTTCTAGGTCCTTTGAATTTGAGGAGTTAATGCGACCAGTCACCGAAGTAGTTACAAAGAAGAAGAAACGCAGACCTGTATATTCTTCATCTTCTTCAAGTGACAGCAGTGACGAAGAGTACTACCGCCAATCACGAAGGCAACGACAATCAAAAAAATCGAGGTATGTTTATTTGTTTACGGTACATTTGAAATGGGTATGATGTAAGCTTTACTTTATCCATTTATTTTTAATAGAAGGAGGTATGAAGAATACGAAGAAGATATATCCTCGGGTGTTGAATTTACAAGCTCCAAGCTAAAAGCAAGGAGTGATAAAGGGGTAACGTTATCGGCGGCTGATTATGCTCCGACTTTCCAATTGCGCATGCGCAGTCACGTTGTCCCGTCTGGAATGAGCACGAAGCTGAGCGCTTTTGTGCGCGGCAGACCAGAACCGCAAGTCACGTGGTACAGAAATGGAACCGAACTTGCATCAGGCGGAACGAAATATTACGTCAGCAATATTGGAGGTGGGATTTTGTTACAATCAAATAGTTTTCAAAATGCTATTAACAAGATAAATGAAATTTAAAACAAGTAACTTTATCATAGGTGTCACAACTCTTGAGATTGTTCGGTGCCACGAAGGTGACAGCGGCACTTATCGATGCTCGGCTAAAAACTACCTCGGCGAAACTTCCGATTACTCTACTTTGGAAGTCACTGGATCCGAGTTCGAGTCAACAGCATCAAAGCGTGGCGTGCAAGATTTCCACATGACCATGGACATGGTCGATGTAAGATCGACTATTTCACGTTCACGATTCGACGCAATATCACAAGCTACTGAACGAGATGCTTCGCGTTCGTCGACTGCCTTTGATGATCAAATGTCGCACGCGTCTGGCTTCACACCATACGTCGGATCAGAGAGTCGTATGGGAAGTATGACACCGTCTTCTGCTGCTGGAGCACCGTACTTTGTTATTCAACCAAAGAGCCAATACGTCCTGGAAGGAGATAGCGCGTATTTTTCTGCACAATGCGACGGGAAACCGTCACCAAAACGTAAGTGTTAACAACAACCACCCCTTCCACCACATATTAAATGCCTTGTAAACTAAACTTTGTTTATGCACAGTGACGTGGTATCATGATGGCCGTATTATCAAGGACAATGAAAAATACAGTCTTGGTGCCATCCGTGGAAAGCGGACGCTGGAAATCCGAGACTGTCAGGTTATAGATGTTGGAAACTACGTTTGTATTGCCGAATCAAGCAAAGGATCGGCGACTACTGAATTTACATTGGATGTGACGCCGCGACGAAAAAGTGCTTCTTCTGCTTTAACATCATTTGAAAGGTAAAGTTTTCCCATTTTAACCCTTGCTTTGTTTGTGTTGCAAGTTAAGTATGGCTCTCATTCATATTTTATTTTATGTAGATCGTCTCCTATGGCGCGAGTGGCCTCTCGCCAACGAAGAGGACCAATGGTTGTCGGACAACTACATGTTGAGTTACGATTGGATGGCAAAGTCCACATCGAATGTAGTGTCTCAAACCCAGAAGAAGTCAAACACGTTGAATGGTCCAAGGACGGAGCAGCAGTTCGGTAAGTACAATTACTTAGCTCCATTTGTTTATATACCTTAAACTCTGTTTGAATTTGTCTAATAATTCTTCTTTGCAGTTTTTCAAGTGGTCACATTAAATCTGACGCGTTTGGATCGTGTTACGCTTTGGTAATCAACGAGCTATTCGAAGAAGATGCTGGATCATACGAATGCGAGTTGGTTGGAACAAACGGACGCATCATCAACAACAAGCTGTACCATGTCGCCACAGTCCTGCTCCAGTATGCGAAAGAAAATAAGCAAACTCGCTGGATCTCGTGCCTCATCAAATACCGCACAATCTCCGATGAGTGGACTAATGCAGCATATGGAACGATCAATTGAACAGACCACTCAAATCACTTCGTTTTCATCAAGGGCATCATCGACATCCAGCAAAGGTAAGATTGTAGCAAACCGATTGATATTTCTTGTCGTTAATTCAGATTATTTTATTGGAACATTATTATAATTTCATAAACTGTCTCTCCATAGGTGGTTCTCCGAAAATCGAAGCTCTTCCCGGCTCTGTTTCAGTTAGCACAGGAAAAGTGCTAACGCTTACCACCGCACTCTCTGGACAAGCCCCTTGTGTAGCAGTATGGTTTCACAACGGAATGACACTCAAGTAAGTTTATAAGCGATCCTTGCGTTACTAGTCTTTTTGCGGTCACTAAGTATCAGTATACTAACCCTGATTCCTTTACTTAAGCGATGGTGATGATAAAGGAAGAATCCGCATCGACAGTAACGATACATCTACCACACTTACAATACTTGGAGCTAAGATTGCCGATGCTGGAAAATATCGGTTGGAAGTTGCCAGTCCGCGGGGATCTGATGCCGCGACTGTATTAGTCAAAGTTAACGTTTAAGATGATCGCCGTCGAACTGTATATATTTCAAGTTATCTGTACAGAGGATTGTTTTTTAGGATCCTGTATCAAACATGACTTTAAGCATACTTAAGTGATATTTCTTATGATTGGCTGCCTGATATATTTTATCAGAGCAACAATAATGACGAATTTTCCTTTTATAAAACTATGACACTTATTTGGCAAGTGACCATAATCACCAAAAGTTTCAGCATATTTTGACATAAACTTTATGTTATAACTTATGTTTTACACAACATTTCTAATTGCAGCTATTATAGCAAGCATTTTTATGTGATCACGAATACCTACTACTGAATATTTGACATGACAATTGAATGGGCTGTTCATTCACGGCCCGGAATATGATTGGATTATATCCCCAGTATTTTACTTATTGATTTTCTACCACTGACATAACATACTTGATTAAGCTTATTTAAATGGAATTGCTTTGTTATAATGATTCAGACACTACCGTTTGATTATTTAAAATCGGTTATTTTGTCATCGATTATAACTTTTCCTTTTATTGAACTGTGACACTAAATAGGACAATGATTTTTAATCTGCTATGAGCTTTGCTACCTGTTTTAGACATTTTTTTCTGATTTAATAATTTATATGTGATTGTGATTTTTTGTTAAATTTTGTACTGCTATCGGATGTATTAACTTTGCTAGACACTTACAAATTCTGCTGGACATGTCCCATACACCGTACGAGATATACTATGCATACAAATACTATGACACTAAATCATGAAGTGCCTTAAAGAAAGATCAAAGCTCTTCTTAATAAACTTCAGTGACTAGTATATATCATCCCTATCTCTTCTGGCGAAGGGGTGGTGGTGTTGTATGACTAGTGCTGTAAACTTTCCATTGATATTTTACCACGTACACCTGAAAAGGCCTCACAAACATGAGACGACAAAATTATGCAAAAAAGCAAAAATGCTGGCCCCCATGTCAGCAAAATTCTTTTCTATTAACTTAAATTGCCGTGTTATTTAAACTGCATTTCAAATTATTGTTTTCTTTCACTTTTACCGGCCGTTACACGTACACATTTACAGATTGCCACACGGCAATATTTCTTCCTTTAATATTTATATTCCTTTTACTCTTGAGGTGGAATCTAGGGCAAAACCGGTGTCGACTGTTTGGTGCACGTTCTTGTATAGTGGTTTCGTCATATCCTCGCAATTTATGACAGAACTACGGCAAGCAATGTAGCATTATTTGCGACCGGGAACCCGACACTTTACTATGTAGATGTGATGTTTTAGTTTCCGTTTACTGCTTTACGTTTTATTTCAAATTATAAGCTTCTAATATTAACTAGCACGATCAACTGAAATATTGTTTATAATAATGGTATTCACGAAAATGTAAATTTTGCATGATGAACGTCAATAAATATTGCAGCACAAATCTTTTATTTTTTTAAAGGGTAGGGTTAACGACAAATATCACTAACCGCAATACGAATAATTCTACACACGATTAAGCCTCATTTAACGAAATCGGTTCAGCCAAACTCGAGTTATAGGTGATGAAACCCGGTTGTGGGCTTAACAGTATTGCGAGTATGACGTACCAGTCACAGTATCAGGCGAACTTATTAGTTTAAAATTAATAGTAATTAATAGTTTTATGAGTAGACTTAAGGTAGCGATTTGAGGACCTGTATAGGTATTAACAATGTAATTGCACTCAGCATGATAATATCTGGTTATCAAACCTGTGATGCTACCGTTTGCAGTAATAATCTTCGGATGTTTTACGTATAGTTCTGGAAATAAAATCGATCAAATATTCCTACAACACGTAGGGGATCATCCTCACCTACACAAATAAGAAATACAAACACCTGATTACCATTAAGTTCTTAATAATTTAACACAATTAATTGTTTAGCCATTTGCATTATACTCGAATTTACAGTTTAGAATAAACAGTTTACAGTTCGCAAAACCAGCCTTAACACGCACGATTTTATATTATATATCTCTCCGGGCATTTAAGTAATTAACGCTCGGTGCTGTACTAATTTACGTGCTTGTGATATCCACGAATTTGCGTGTTCAACAGTTCTTTTATTGGCTTTTTAACAACTCGGACGTGTTTTAATGAATCCGTTATACCAGTTTATACATATATGTGTTTTTTTAATAGGTGTTCATTTTATTAAAGCAAAAACGTATCAAGTCCTAGTATTTGGTCCCAGGGTAGGCTGTTAGGACAGTGTCCTGAAGAACCATTGATAATCTGTAAAGATGGTTCGGTGGACAATTTTACTTAGATACTTATATATTTTTTAGTTGGTTCTGCTACCTCGGTAACAGCATGTAAAGAATCCTCCGTATAATAAACACTAGATTTTATCAACAAGTAGTGAGATGTTTTAATTTTGAAAAAATCTGGGAAAATATTGCATCGACGTTTCTGATTCGCTTGTACAGATTGGCTTTATCTGGCTATTCCATGTCGATTTGTTTATGCAACGTCCATATCATTTCTCCTCCTTTCAATTAGCTGAGCTTTAATATGCCTATGCTATAGTATGATGCAAACGTTTCAAATACCATAATATTGTGAAATTAATCGGACATGCAAGGGACCGATATCGTAAAACTAAGTCGCCAGGACAGTTGCGTCTTAGCAATGGCGCGCGAGACAGTTAGCTGCAAAGTGACCGGTAGAAACTAGCATATTGAAATAAGTAGGTTGTTTCCTTTGGTAAGACATTTAACTACATCTAAATGAACCTATATTACTTTTCTAATAAAAAGGCATTAGGTCAAATAGTCAAATTCTGCATATAACCAAGAGAACAATAATTTTTAGCTATTATTTGTAGTGGATATTTTGCATCGATTCTATTGCCATCGTCATCGTTGTTTCTATTGCCATCGTTTTTATTGGATATTTTGTCATTTTGCATCGTTTGTTCTCTCCCCAAATTAAAAGTGGAATTCTCTCTGTGAAAATGCTTTGTCACATTATTAAAACTTAGTAGTAACTATTTTTGACAAAAGGTGCAGCTAATATACAGAAACTAAGCATTTTTCATTGCGCCCATATCCTCGTAATTTATTTCCGTCAAGGTTTAATTCACAACGATATGCTATTGTCCGATCAATTAGCTCGCTGTTTTAGTGCGTCACCGTTCAGTCGGAAGGTTGCAGATTCGTTATTGGTCGCTGGCAAGTCGGTTGTCCTTCTGAATTATACACAAAACACGGCAATAGTTCGGACGAATTCGTTCGTTTTGCTGTTCGCGGGGATAAACATGAATATTCTATTCCATAAAAGTAATGTTATAAATACAAATATTTTTAAACATATAAACCTTGTAAAATCTGATTTTTACACACAACAAAATAATACATTCTACTTGTTATAATAGGACTTATATTAATAGTTCTGAAATTTTCATGCAGCTTGCAAAATTTAACTTCGGTTGATTGTTGACAATAGAATTAAAATCAAAAACTTATGATTCCAAAATATTTTTACCTTTTCTGAATTTTTGGAGTTGGAAGCTTTGGAAACGAGAAAGCGTTTCTGATAGAGAAAGTGACAAGTCTTTCGTGCAAGTCAACGCGACCAAGATTAGCATAAAAGAGAAAGTGGCAAGTCTGTTTATTAAGACTCGTGAACTTCGACGCGGTAGCCATGGGAAATAAAGGTCTTTTATGTCAACACTAAAATTGTTCTTTTGTTGATTAAGTTGTATTATTTTCAGAAGGCAGTACCAAAAGACAATAATTTATACTATTACCAAACAGCACTAAGTTTAATACAACTGTATAACCGCAGTTTTGTTGGTTGGTACACCGTAGTCATACAACTTGCTATTCGCATAGTCAAGGACAAGATAAGATACTCTTGTTTTTCGCCGAGCATTGGAAAACGCAAGTGACATCAATACAAAAGGACAATCGTCCGATTTCATTGCGCCCACCATTGGGTTAAAGAAGCTATTGCAGTGTATTTCTTAAATTTGGTAGAACACATCATTTCATATTGGTTCAGGCAATTTCCGTTTTCTTGTCCAAAAAACTGCCCACTATCCAATGACCAGTTTTGACCTGCAACTACCAAGCTGGTCGGTGGCTTGATTAATGCGTCTTGGTTTATTTCTGCGATGGTTTATTTGAAAGACGGTTTTCTAAAACAGAATGTATACATTAAACAAATAATCATTAAATTTAACATTATCAAAAAGTAAAACTATGAAGTTACCAAACTAGTTTTAACTTGGTATCCGCAAATCAATTTAATTATTTGTTTGACCAATTATTTCTACGTTACAAATTAAGAATGTTAATACAATTTCTAACCTATTCAAAGTTAAAACAAAAGACGTGAAGAGCACGATTGGGCGACGAAACTTAAGAGCAAAACACAGCAATGGTAATAGTTAAGAGAAAACGAGACCTCGCAGCTTTAAACGGTGTTGCAAAAATTGTTAGTAATCATAATAACCACATAATAGGTCGTAACCCAGGCCTGTAAAACCATTTAAGATAATTTGATTTCAACATCTCTAACACTTCACGTTGTATACATTTTTAAATTCGTAAAGACTTACTTCCTTTTAAACGTACGCAAAATGCATGCCAATAAATCATTATAATTTTGCTATTCGTCCTCGAAATCGTGGTCTGTTTCGTATGTAAAGTCTGTCTTGCAGATATACACAAATATTGGTGTGGGGGATTTGGCATTTTAAAAATGGTATTTTAGGTATTTATTGTATTAAGCGTTTCTTTTATAATGGGCATCACTTAATCAATCTGGCGCGTGTGTTTTTCGTTGATTGTTTTATTATAGCGGATTTAAATTCAGTTCTGTACTTTACATTTGACTTTACTTGTATTTTCTACGGAAAAACGTTTATTTTGTCAGTTGCTAAATTATTTGTGTTACAGCGCCAAGTTAAATAAAGTCAAATTCAGTGCAGTAGGTAAATAAACTAAACTGAAGTGACAAACGAACACTACATACAGCAAGTTACCACGGGAAATCCGTTAAAATATAAAATTCATAATTTATTATAATACACTATTACCACGAGTATAAATCAGCTGAACCCTTAATCCCAAAAAATCGATAGTGAATTTTTAAGGCGAACAAAAATATTCGAATACCTCATACCTACCATAAACCAGTTTATTTTAGACCTGATTTGACGTACTTTATTTTGAACCTGTTTAGATTAAAAGTCATTTACCGTAAGTTCAGTTAAAATAAATATGTTTATGTAAAAGACGAGTTAGTTATTTTACGTAAGTGGTTATATACTTTTATTGATCACGTACCACGCACTATAGAACTTTACTTTAAAGGGTAAAATTAACGACACATATCAATCAGTATCATACAATAGATCGTTGCAGCAGAAATCTATAGGTCACTTATTTGTTGAATCGGCCCAGCCAAACTCGACTTAAAGGCGACGAAATCTGGATTGTGAGTTCCGAATAAAACAGCACAATAATCATTTGTTTATTACTAAAAGCTACTTGGAAAAATATATAATGTTCTTAATTTGCACCCAACGACAAAACTCGTTTAAAGACTAGTGTTAGCTAAAATAACTTATATTACCGGTTTTGTTTAGAATTACATTATACACCGCTGGTAAAAGATGGCGTATAACCAATTAAGACCTCTAATGCGCCGGCGGATTTGACGAGTGGTACCCTCCATGAAACGAGTGTTTAGCTAAGTAACAATGGTGGTGATTCCCCAATGTCTGTTTGGTTGAAAGCAGCATGTGCTAGGCTGCGTGTCGGTGTTCTCGTTTAGCTGTAAAGTTTTGTAATAGTGGAGCAGTGCTTTGTGAAATAAAGGTGTTAATTGTGCATCTGCTAGCTGTTTTGTTGGAAAAAAGTTGCCGTACGAAATGTACGAAGAGGTATGGGCTCGAAATTTTTAAGTAACATTTTGGAGGGCTTTAAGTTTAGGTTGCAGATCCAAGCTTCAATTTTAAATTGTAAAAAAATCTAAGACTTCCTATGTGAGGATTTTGAGTGACAGCCGTTTTTATGAGGTCATTTTTCATTGGAGAGATAGGGAGAATAATTAGTTGAACGCCCCCTAAAGTATCCTCTGGTTGATCAAGTTTAATAAAAATAAGGCGTATACCAAATACACCTTGTTGTAAGATTAATTATCCCCATTGTATATCGATTTCAAAAGGAATTATAATTCACTCGATTATTTAAGTTTTCCCTATTATGACGTATATCACGTTTTTTGGCAGTATTTAGCTAGTTAAGTCTAGAATTTATGTTTTCAGCAAGCAAGTGTACTTTATTTTTCAAAGCAATCTCGTATTTATGTTTACGTTTATTAGAAATTAAGTCGATTGTGTATACCACTCCTTAAGCAGACAAGTAAAAACCATCATTCTTAAAGTTTTCTACCATTTTTACAATTTTACAACAAGTTATCAATGTCTAGTTTTAAATGTAACGATTATCAAAAGATCGACCTAATTAGGGCGATTTTAAAACAGGTAGGACGTCTTAGAAGCCGGGAAGAATGCAAGCAAATAAAGCATACATTTAAAGATAAAGGAGACAACAGTAAGTTAAAACCGATTTGGCCTTATTTATTTAGTTAACAAAGATACAACGCTTATTTTCAGGGCTAAGTTTCTATCCAATTATGGACTTGCCAGTGAGACCGTTTCAAATATAATTTGATTTATGTGTCTGGTTGGTTTAACCTTTCGGCGAAAATGATTCTTGGTGATCAAATAAGAGTCAAATGCTCCCCAGTTTCCCACTTTAGTTTTTAAGCTTGAATATGTGACCTTACTCTGTAGCTGTTTGAAATAATTTGTCATAGAGAAAACCAAATATTTTGTGTAAATGGTATTTATTGAACTTCATCATGCAAAATTGACATTTTTGTGGACAACACAATATTATTTTAATAACAATTATGGGAAATTACAATGCAAATTATTCAAACAAAAAAAAACAAAATCACATCTATACTGCAAAGTGTCGGGTTCCCGGTCGCAAATAATGCTACATTGCTTGCCGTAGTTCTGTCATAAATTGCGAGGATATGACAAAACCACTAAACAATAACGTGCACCAAACAGTCGACACCGGTTCTGCCCTGGATGCCACCTCAAGAGTAAAAGAAATTTAGATATTAAGGGGGGAATATTGCCGTGTGGCAATCTGTAAATATATACTGTAACAACCGGTAAAAAGGGAAGAAAACGATAATTTAAAATGCAATTTATATAATAAGGCAATTAAAACGGTTAGCCAAACTTTTAAATTCTGCTGACCACCCAGAAATAGGGGAAATCAAAGCATTTTTGCTTTTTTGGTTATTTTGCATAATTTTGTCGTCTCATGTTTGTGAGGCCTTTTAATCAGGAGTGCGTGGTAAAACACCATCGGAAAGTTTACAGCTTTAGTCATACAACACCGCTACCCCTTCGTCAGAAGAGATAGACATGATATATGCTAGTAATATGGGTTTGGTAAAAACAGCATTAAGCTTTTTCATCGCACTTTATGATGTAGTATCATAGTATTTGTATGCATAAAATATATACTATAGTAGAGCATTGTCCAGCAGAAATCGTAATTGTCTAGCAAAGTTATAACATCCGATAACAGTAGAAAACACAGAAAAAAATCACAAACATAAATCAGAGGAAATTTGTCTAAATCGAAGGAAAATTGTCTAAAACAGGTTGGAAAGCACATGGTGGATTAAGATTCATTGGTCAAATTAGTGTCATAGTTCATAATAACACGTTTTAGACAGCCAAAATCATTATAATAAGGCATCATCATATTAAAGCAATGCCATGCAAATGAGCTTTAATAAGTAAAATAAGTATTTCAGTGGTAGAAAGTCCAAGAATGTCGTTAAAAAAAACAAAAATAAACAGCAATAGCCTGTTCAATTTCCATGTAAAATATTCAGCATAGAAGGTATTCGTGATTACATAAAAAAGTTAGATCATTTTAAACTGTCACAGAAAGATTATTTTGAAATATTCTAAAAGTTTTAGTATTTATGTTCACTTGGCCAAATGAGTGTCACAGGTCTATGAAAAGATAAAATCGATATTATTGGCCTGATAAAATATATCAGACAGTCAAATATAGGAAATGTCACGTAAAAAAGGGTGAATAAGTCGGATTAGCCAGTAAATGTTGAAAGTAAACAACTGGGATATCAAAGATACAAATATTTTTAAAACGACCAGTATGTCGTAAAAGCATGGCCCATTAAGTTGTCAACTGTCATGTAAAATATTCCATTTCAGATATTCGAGTTTAAATAAATATGTTCGATCGTTAGTTGGTCGTTTGCTAATTACACCAAGTAGAAATATTGAGTAGTATATAACAGAATAAATTCGTAAAAACATGTCAAAATGTTTTGGCTTTATGTTCACCTTATAGTTGTATAGTAAAATACTTTTTACTCACTCAAGTCAGATATAAATTTCAAAATTAAGTCATTGTGTTCATTAGGTTCAGCCATGGCAGAATTGGCGCAGGGTCCTGGGAAAAACAATCCTTTGTACAGATAACTTGAAATATATACAGAAGTCCGACGGCAATCTTCTTAAATGTTAACTTGGACTATTACAGTCGCGGCATCAGATCCACGCGGGCTGGCAACTTCCAGTTTGTAATTTCCAGCATCCGCAATTTTAGCTCCAAGTATGGTAAGTGTGGTAGATGTGTCTTTGCTGTCGATGCGAATTCTTCCTTTATCATCACCATCGCTGAAGTAGAGTAATTAGGGTTAGTTTATTGATAGTGTAATGGTCGCAAGGAAACCATTAACGCAAGTATCGCCTTTAGACTTACTTAAGTGTCATTCCGTTGTGAAACCATACTGCTACACAAGGGGCTTGTCCAGAGAGCCCGGTTGTAAGCGTTAGCACTTTTCCTATGTTGACAGAAACAGAGCCGGGAAGAGCTTCAATTTTCGGTGTACCATCTATTGAAAGACATTTTTTTCATTTTATATTCCAATTTTTAAAACATTATCCAAATTAATAAGTATAAAGATGCATTCATTGATTTGCTACAATCTTACCTTTGCTGGATGTCGATGATGCCCTTGATGAAAACGAAGTGATTTGAGTTGTCTGTTCAATTGATCGTTCCATATGCTGCATTAGTCCACTCATCGGAGATTGTTGGTTATTTGATGAGGCACGAGAGCCAGCGAGTTTGCTTATTTTCTTTCGCATACTGGAGCAGGACTGTGGCGACATGGTACAGCTTGTTGTTGATGATGATCCGTTTGTTCCAACCAACTCGCACTCGTATGATCCAGCATCTTCTTCAAATAGCTCGTTGATTACCAAAGCGTAACACGATCCAAACGCGTCAGATTTCATGTGTCCACTTGAAAAACTGTAAAGAAGAATTATTAGAATAAATCAAACACAGTTTGTGTTATATAAACATATGGAGCTCAGTAACTTTACTTACCGAACTGCTGCTCCGTCCTTGGACCATTCAACGTGTTTGACTTCTTCTGGGTTTGAGACACTACATTCGATGTGGACTTTGCCATCCAATCGTAACTCAACATGTAGTTGTCCGACAACCATTGGTCCTCTTCGTTGGCGAGAGGCCACTCGTACCATAGGAGACGATCTACAGAAAATAAAACGTTAATGAGAGCCGTATTTAACTTGCAACACAAACAAAGCAAAGGTTACTCTGGGGAAACCTTACCTTTTAAAAGACGTTGAAGCAGAAGAAGCACTTCTTCGTCGCGGCGTCACGTCCAGTGTAAATTCAGTGGTCGCCGATCCTTTGCTTGATTCGGCAATACAAACGTAGTTTCCAACATCTATAACCTGACAGTCTCGGATTTCCAGCGTCCGCTTTCCACGGATGGCACCGAGACTGTATTTTTCATTGTCCTTGATAATACGGCCATCATGATACCACGTTACTGTACATAAACAAAGTTTAGTTTACAAGGCATTTAATATGTGGTGGAGGTGGTGGTTGTTTACACTTACGTTTTGGTGACGGTTTTCCGTCGCATTGTGCAGCAAAATACGCGCTATCTCCTTCCAGGACGTATTGGCTCTTTGGTTGAATAACAAAGTACGGTGCTCCAGCAGCAGAAGACGGTGTCATACTTCCCATACGACTCTCTGATCCGACGTATGGTGTGAAGCCAGACGCGTGCGACATTTGATCATCAAAGGCAGTCGACGAACGCGAAGCATCTCGTTCAGTAGCTTGTGATATTGCGTCGAATCGTGAACGTGAAATAGTCGATCTTACATCGACCATGTCCATGGTCATGTGGAAATCTTGCACGCCACGCTTTGATGCTGTTGACTCGAACTCGGATCCAGTGACTTCCAAAGTAGAGTAATCGGAATTTTCGCCGAGGTAGTTTTTAGCCGAGCATCGATAAGTGCCGCTGTCACCCTCGTGGCACCGAACAATCTCAAGAGTTGTGACACCTGTGATAAAGTTACTTGTTTTAAATTTCATTTATCTTGTTAATAGCATTTTAAAAACTATTTGATTGTAACAAAATCCCACCTCCAATATTGCTGACGTAATATTTCGTTCCGCCTGATGCAAGTTCGGTTCCATTTCTGTACCACGTGACTTGCGGTTCTGGTCTGCCGCGCACAAAAGCGCTCAGCTTAGTACTCATACCACACGGGACAACGTGACTGCGCATGCGCAATTGGAAACTCGGAGCATAATCAGCCGCTGATAACGTTACCCCTTTATCACTCCTTGCTTTTAGCTTGGAGCTTGTAAATTCAACACCCGAGGATATATCTTCTTCGTATTCTTCATACTTCCTTCTATTGAAAAAAAGGATCAGGTAAAGCTAACATTACACTAATTTTCAATTTCAAATTTACCCTAAACAAATAAACATACCTCGATTTTTTTGATTGTCGTTGCCTTCGTGATTGGCGGTAGTACTCTTCGTCACTGCTGTCACTTGAAGAAGATGAAGAATATACAGGTCTGCGTTTCTTCTTCTTTGTAAGTACTTCGGTGACTGGTCGCATTAACTCCTCAAATTCAAAGGACCTAGAACAAATTAATATATAAAGATTATATATTTGATAAGCCGCAAAAAAAATAATATAAGAAATAAAATGTGATATCCAAATATTACCTGCGACGTCTGAGCTTGGTAATATAATCTGGTTCTTCATCTTTGGATTTCTTTTCCACGCGTTTCTGAGAGGCAGATTTGATCATTTTCATTTCAACCTCAATTTCTTCGATCTGTTCTTGTCTTCTTCGTTCCCTCTCCCGACGTTTGCGTTTATAATCGAAATCACCTTCGCTCTCGGATGCAGAGGAAGACGAAGAGTGTTGCCGACGTGGTGGTTTCGTCGTTGAAATATCAACTTCGGTTTTTACACCGCTGTACTTCCAAGTATCGTATGACACTGGTCTCAGCAGTTCGTCGTCCGAATCAAGCTTGTTATATGGTGGAGGCTGGTCCTCACCTCGTTGTTCTATTTCTTGTATGTATTCATTGGCAGATGCCTTGTCCAAGAAACTTTGAACTGGCTGCAATACCTGTTCATCATCTGACATTGGCTTATAATATTGCTTCCACTTTGGTGGTACAAAAGGCCGTGGTTGAAACTTTTGAACTGGAGAGAGCGATCTATGTCGCTTCTTTTGTGTCGTTAGTTCAACTTCTGGAGATAAGCTTCGGTCGCGGTGACGAGCATGATCATCAATCATTATATCGTCAATATCACGCTGTCTCTCTCTCCTCATTGAACCAATTCGTTTATCTGGTACAATGTAGGCTACATCCGGAACGAATTGACGCTTCAATCGATACGATTTCTTTTCTTCTCGAGAAATGTCAGTGGGATGATAAATTTCCTTCGAATCCCTAACTTTTTTATACCACTTGAAATCGCTTAATGGTACAAATTTGCTAAGAGTTTTATCTTCTTTTAAGCTCTTTTCAGATCTTTGTACTGGCTCAGGAACGGTGTATGGCATTCGTAAGTTCAGCTCACGCCTGATTTCCTCCTTTCGTTCTTCCTCTTCATGTCTGTGTTCAGACACACTGTGAAACATGCCTTGTGTAGATGCCGTAAGTAGAGCTTCTTGGGCTGAATTATTTAAATGAATATCGACCGTATCTCCTTTAAATACAGAAACTTTATCAGCCAGTTGATATGCCTTTTCTCTTGCAAACAAGTCTGCATCTTTCCTTGGCCTGTAAAGTAAAAACAATGTTACACAAATTGATCTTCATTACGTTACTAATCAATTAATACAATACAGTTTAATGATTCAACAAGATATTTATGGGAACTTACTTCTTTCGTTTTTGATACGTCACTGCATGGACTTGCAATGTTGCTTGACAGCTTGCAGTGCCAGCCGAGTTTTTAGCGATGACCTTGTATTCTCCAGCATCTTCTTGGAAACTATCTCGTATCAGAAGATAACATGAATGCAAATCTTCCCATTCTACATCGTGGTGATGATCTGCCCGAAGAGGTTTTCCATCCTTCTCCCTGTAAAAACCGATAAATTTGAATCTTAATTCCTGTAACCATCAAACACTAGATGGTTTAGTTATTAAGTTAACAAGCTTACCATTCAATTGTAGGTTTTGGAAAACCAGTGACCCGAATATCGAATCTTGCATTGTTGCCTTCATCCACGTCTTGATTTGCAAGAAGTCTTCTGAACATTGGCCGCACACTTAGATCTTGTTTAGCTGGTTTGTCTAAAATATAAATGTTTAAACAATGATTTATGTTCTAACCAGCTATGGTTGAATAGTAGATGGATAACCAACCTTGAACAGTTAGCATTGCTTTGCACTCGTCCTCTCCATAAGCGTTCTTTGCTTGCACTATTACTTCACCAGAATCCTCAAGCTGAGATTTTCTGATTTCCAACGTGTACAAACCCTTTTCACGAATCTCAGCGTAGTGAGTTTCTTCAGAATTAATTATAATCTTTTGTCCCTTATGGTACCAGCTGATTTCAGGTGTCGGGTGGACGGTAACTAAATTAACAATGAAAGTATTATATGTATGCTAAAATAAACATAGAATTTTTCATAAGATTAAATTTGAATGCACATGTACCTGTAATGGTAAAGATTGCTGTATCTCCAGTGTAAACAGTTCTATTGTAGAGCGGCAATGTAAATTCAGGTGGGCATTTAACGATTCTTGAAAATTCGCTAGCAGCCGTTTTACGTCCACGTTTCTTGTGCCTGTTCAAGTAAATGCTTCTTCGTGTTCTTGTCCATTCCCTATGGACATAATTTGTTTAGATACTGTTCGACTAATAATTATTTGTTATTCAGATTATATCCAGGATGGCACAGACGTATTATGAGCTTGCATACCTTGTTTTTAATTCAACGCACACTTCACAAGTTTGCGTGGATGAACCAAAAGCGTTTTCAACTCTGCACTTGTAGTTGCCATCGTCAGATCTCACGACACCCCTTAACGTATAGAGATGCTGAACTTGTATGAGCATCGTACGCAAATTCGTATTTGTCTCCCTCCTCAAGTTTTAAGTTATCCTTGTACCTAAGGAAGGAAAATACCATAAGAATATTAGATAAATTATATTACCTGGAATAATAATTTTAATTTTTAAAATATCTCTTACCAAGCAATAGTTTCATTATCATCAGCATCTCGAATACGGCAACTAATCTTTGCATCATCTTTTTCTTTAACGAATACGTGATACATTGGCATCAGTTGTGGTGTCATATCAACAGATTGAACCTTTACTTTTGCAACAGACTTGCCCTTGAGCGACCGCAGGGCGCCACCCCGAAGCGTATCTACCGAGTGAAATTATAACCGTTGAGGTATCCTGCATCTTGATTGTCTGATAGAACTTTCGTGGTGTTGTGTAGTTTGAATAACGATTGATCTTCTTTCAATTAGGTCTTTGTCAACTTCTGGGGTGCAACGTTCTGAGCCAAGGATGCTCCAAGGCGTCATCTGCGGTCATCCTCTCGCGTTTGTCTTTAAGGAGAAGCCTATCAATAAAATCCAGAGCATCGTCAGATATAAAGCGCCAGGCTTCGTGCTCAAAGTTGTAATCGGCATCAGAAACGTTTCTCAGAGTATCGTTGTCGTTTTCTCCTTGGAATGGCGAAAGCCCAGTCAACATGAGATATGTCAAAACACCTACGGACCACATGTCAGTGGCACAGCCAACCGTATCATTCTGAACCACTTCTGGGGCACAGAAATCTGGGGTGCCGAATGAAATTCGAAGACCTGAAATAAGACAGCGTTAAGTTAAATGTATTAATACTTAAGCAGTTTGTATGAATATATAAATACTTTTATGCTGTATAAAAATGTAATTACCTTCTCCTGTTTTCAATTCTCTCGACACCCCGAAGTCGATAAGCTTGATTTTCTTGCTTTTCCTTGTGATGAACAGAATATTTTCTGGTTTTATGTCAAGATGTGCAACATTCTGTGAGTGAACGTACGCCAACGCTTCCAACACTTGTTTAATGATGTAAGCGCACGCGTTTTCTGTTAGTTCGAATTTCGTCGCGATGATTCTTTCCAAGAGATCTCCACCAGACACGAATTGCACAACCAGGGCTGTTTCTAGTTTTGTATCAAAGACTTCATGAAGCTGAAGAACGCGGGGATGTTGTAGTTTGCGCATTATAGACACTTCACGGTTAATTGGAACCTTCTCTGTTTCATCAGTAAATCGGCAAAGTTTTACAGCATAGGTTTTTCCTGTGAGTATTTCTCGAGCGCGGTGAACCGTGCCGAAAGTTCCGCGACCAAGTTGTTCCATAATCTGGTATTTTTCCATTACATTGCTCTTATTGATGCGTGCTTCACTTGCTACAAATTTCTCAGTAGCGTCAACCATGTCATCATAGTTTGCCGCCATCATTCTGTCTTCTTTGGTTGTAACTGCATCAGAGGGAGATGATGGTTTGCTTTGTCCATATTCGTTTTCAGCGCGGACTCTAAACAAGTAACCTGTCTTGCCGGATAAGTTGCACACGGTGTATTTGCAAGTTCCTGAAGATGACACTTTTACCCAGCAGTCACTAGACGTTGTGCATTTCTCCAAGACATATTTGAGCACAGGTTTGCCTCCGTTATCTGAAGGCTCTTTCCAAGTTAAGTCCACTGAATCTCGGGTAACATTGGAAACTTTCAGCGACTCAGGTTTAGCAGGAACATCACCAACTAATAGTTCAATAGTTGCTTGGTTGGTACCAAAGCGATTTTTCACAATGACATTGTAGAAGCCCGAGTCTCTTCGGTCTGCATTTGTTATTGTCATAGATGTGAAGGACGACGCAGTGATGAATTGCCGGTGACCATCAGCAGATACCAATTTGCCTGCTTTACTCCATGTAATATCGGGTTGAGGTTTTCCTTCAATAGGAACTTTGATGCTAACAACCTCGTGGACTCTGCATACGATTGCCTCAGTCATCATGTACTTTGGTAAATTAATTTTAGCTGGAAGTTGTACCGTCATTTCAACAGTTTGCGATATAGAACCAGCTTGGTTTGTGGCTCGTACTGTGTACGGACCTTCATGGTCAACGGTGACATTATGAACCACTAGCGTGTAGTGGTTGCCCTTTGCTTCTGAGATCTTGTATTGAGAACAGCCAGTTATTTCTCGCCCTCCTTTGTACCACTTGATGATAGGTTTTGGCTGACCAATGACTTTGCAACTAAATGTTACATTAGCATTGGGTTTAACTACCATATCGCGTATCGATTCGGCGAACTTTGGAGCAGATATCCTGATATCATTCTTTGGAACAACTTGTTCAGACACATCAGATGGGTCAGATGGACCGACGGCATTTTCAGCAATAATACGAAACTCATAACTGATTCCTTCAACAAGTTTGTTAACGTTGAAAACCGACTGTGTCAGTGTGTCATCGCTGATTCTTTGCCATCGTGGCCGTTTGGTGTCTCGTCTTTGAACAATGTAATTCGTGATTCGACATCCTCCATCTTTTGGCTGTTTCCATGTAAGCATGCAACCTGTTTTTGATACCCCGCTTACCAAAAGTTGCGTGGGCTTTTGTGGAACATCATGTGGTGGCTTAGCCGCAACTGGTTTATCAGTTTCAAACGGCTTTGAGAACTCCAAAGCAAGTTTTCAGCAGAGATACGGAAGTAGTATGCATGTTTCTCTATCAAACGCTCCACCTTATACGATGTTTGAGCTACTCGTGATGTTACAAGTGTCCATTTGTCTTCTTCGTCTTCAATATCACGCTTTTCCACAATGAAATTTGAAACCGGGGCACCTCCGTCATCTTGCGGCGATTTCCATTTCAATACCATACTATTGAAAGAAATGTCAGTTACTTCAACATCTGTTGGTGCGTTTGGTACATCTTGGATGTCAACAGTAATTGAATAAACATTGTGGCCATGAGCGTTCGTTAGCTTGACCAAATATTTTCCAACATCTTTTGTTCTGTCACATGTCTTAATAACAAAGTGGGTGTAATTGTCTGTGGTTTCAATTTCGTGTCTTTCGCTCTTGTCAAATCTTCTTCCTTCTTTTGTCCATAAAGCTTGTACTTGCGGTCGACCTGTGTACGGGACATGAATTCGAACTGTCTGACCATTTTTTCGCAACAACATGATCCTTGAATCTCAGGTTTCGATTATCCAAGATAGGTGTACCTTCCACAACTAGCTTGCCTTCAGTGTCTGCACTTCCGACGTTGTTCTTCGCTACCATAGAATAGTAACCTTCATCTTCGTCGCAGCAATTGATTATGTTCAACTTGTTGACCTGACCTTCTGATATCATCTTGTATTTTCGACCACTCAGAAGTTCTTTGCCAAACCGTACCCAGGTAATGTCAGGCATAGGTCTGCCAGAAACTGTGCATGTCAATGTAGCAGTTGATTCACGAACGCCCATAACAGTTTGAAGAGTTTCTACAATTACAGGTTTTTCACCGGCTGCTTTCTTTGTGGAGACTGGTGTTTCCATCATTTTGGGGCGGGATCGCCCTTGATCGTTAATGGCGAATATTCTGAACTCATACTCAGCACCTTGATCCAGCCCTCCGATTTGATAGATGCGATCTCGTATCATATCCTCGTGACTCTGCTTCCACATTGTCATTCCGAATTCTCGGTGTTCTATTGCATATCCTTGTATTCCCTTTCCTCCGTTAAACTCTGGCTTGTTCCAAGCTAACGTGATGGAGTCTTTTGTAACGTGGTGTACCTCGATTTCTTCTGGGCAAGTTGGCTTGTCAAATGGGTCTTTGCATTGTATTATTTCGGTAGACTCAGTGGGTTCGCCTTCTCCAACATCGTTAAGTGCAACAACGCGGAACTGATACTCGGCATCTTCCACTAATCCTTGTATCATAAACGACAAGTTTTTGGTTAGGATCTTATTAACCCGGACCCACCTTTCCGAACCGGCTTCTTTTCGTTCAACAAAATATCCTGTTACTCTGGAACCACCATCATCTCGGGATCTTGTCCAGGCAAGGAAGACTTTATCTTTTCGTACCTCATTGATTTCAACTAGCTGTGGCGGTTGTGGTGGAAAAAGTGGATTCTTTGCTGTCACTGATTCTATACATTTAAGCGCATCTCCTAATCCGAAGGCATTTTCAGCGAAAACTCTAAAAAAGTACTCTTTTCCTTCAGTCAGTCCTTTCACTGTGCATTGGGTTGATCGAATCTTCGAGTCTACTGTCATCCAAGCTGTTTTTCCAACTTCACGTTTCTCAACGACATAATTTGTGACTTCACTTCCTCCATCATTTGTAATTGGTTTCCATACTACGTTAACTGATGTCGCTTGAATGTCACCAAACTGTAATGGTCCTTCGGGAGCGTCTGGCTTTCCAATTACTTGAACACGGATTGACACCGATATTTTTCCAAGTTTATTGGAAAGAGTCACTTCGTACTCTCCAGCGTCACGACGATCAACTCCTTTAATAACAAGTTCAGCAGAATCTGTGTGAAGAGCGATCATAGCGCGGACATTGAGATCAACTTCCGGTCCTGATATCTTCTTCCATGATGCTTGTGGTGAAGGCCTACATTTAAATGGAACTTTTAAGCAAATCACTCCACCTTTCCGAACAACGATAGGTTCGGTAAAAGATTGTAAAACTTCTGGTGGACCACTTTGATCTCGAACAACAATAGTCTTTTCAATCTCGACTGGTCTTCCTGCACCACCTGAGTTTATTGCAAGAACGCGAAGATAGAATTCACCACCTTCCGGCATTCCTTTCAACGTGTATTCAGTGATTCGTATTGGCGTTGCATTATAACGTTCCCACCAAGCACCGTCTTGGCGGATTTCAATGTAATATCCCATTAATTTTGAACCACCTTCATATTCGGGTTTGTCCCAAGCAACAGACAATGTTGCTTTGGTCATGTCAACAATACGTGGGTTTCTCGGTGCACTTGGTGGTGCTACTGGTTCTTGGCATTTAGAGGGAGATGTTTCTTTGCTTGGCTTTCCTTCTCCTTTGGCGTTCACAGCAATCACTCTGTGAATATACTCGACGCCTTCTATTAAGCCACTGCTGATGAAGCGGGTTTGTGTGATAGGTGCACGACTTGCTCGTATCCAGCGCGAAGATTTTGGCTCTTTCCTTTCGACAATATAGCCCGTAACTTCCGTCCCGCCATCATTGACAGGCTCCATCCACACGATCGTCATGCTATCCTTGCTCACCGAACTCACCTGGGGGGTGCCTGGTGCTCCAGGTAGTGCGTGTTGACTTTGTACCACGACTTCATCCGACATCAGTGGTTTGCTCACTCCAAGTCGATTTTGAGCCAGAATTCTAAACACATATTCAGAGTCTTCTTTCAGATGTGTCACTTTCATGTTCGTTCTGGTAACGGTAGAACTTACACAAACCCAGTTGGGTCTGTGACTCTCTCGCTTTTCAACAACGTAGTTACTGATCGCAGCTCCTCCATCATAATTTGGTAGTTTCCAACTCAGCATTATTGAAGTGGAAGTAACATCCGATATTTCTACAGGTCCTTCTGGCGGTTGTGGAACATCCAGAATTATAACACGAATGAGCTGAGTACATGTTCCAGATGTATGTGGAAAGTGTAATACGGTAATCTCCGCGGTCGTCAACTGTTGATTCCCGAATCTCTAATGATGCTTGCGTTGCTGTTGATTTAATTGTCGTGCGATGCAAGTCCTCTTTAATTGGCTTCTCATTTCTGGTCCAAACCACTGTTGGTGCTGGTCTTCCAGATATTGGAAGATTCAGCTGTATAGGCTCACCGGCCTTTACGTTAAGCGTTTTTTGAGGCAAGCTGCTCATATCGAGTACAGGGGAAGCAAGTTGTTCCTTCACGGTAACTGATGAAAGTAACTCCCGAGCATCACCCAGTCCACTTTCATTTGTGGCTCTTATGCGGAAGTAGTAATCTAGACCATCTTTGAGTCCTTTTACCATATGTTGCTGTTCCTTTGATTTTCCCACCTTGATCCACTTGTCTGTTCCCTTTTCCATCATTTCAATCACATACCCATCAATACGTGATCCTCCATCGTGCTCTGGTTTGTCCCAGGCAAGTGAAACACTGCTACTGGTAACATCGTAAACTTCAACCGATGCAGGAACCGAAGGATGTTCCGATATCTTAATTGCCGCCTCCGTTTCTCTTCCTTCGCCAACTCCGTATTCATTTACCCCAAGCACACGGAAGAAGTACAAAACACCCTCCATTAAATCAGCAATCTTGTAGCTCAGCTTTGAACACTTGGTAGTTACGGTGCTCCATGCTCGTCGGGTTGCCTCACGCTTTTCGACAACGTAACTTCGAACAACGCTGCCACCATCAACTTCCGGAGATTCCCAAGAGAATGAAATTGAGTTTCTTGTAATTTCTCGAATTACAATCGGACCAGGAGCACCAGGAGTGTCATATACGCGAACGTTAATGGTTGTTTCCTTGCGTCCGCTAGCATTTTCAATAGAGACGGTGTATTTTCCAGCATCGTGTCTATCTACCTTCTCGATTTCGAGACTGTTGGCAGCTTCGTGAGTTTCAATGAACGCTCGAGACGTCAGTTCTTCGCCATTTGGAGCTTTGGTCCACGTAACTGACGGTGCCGGTCGTCCTTTGACAAAAACGCATAGACGGAGTGGTTTGCCAGCGTGTACATTCACAGTTTTTCTAAAGGTGTCATCCAATTCGAGTTCAGGTTCTTCTAGAATTTCCTTTGCAAATACAGTTTCAGATAGGGTCGCTGGTTCTTCACTTGTTCCGTTGATATTAACAGCAAACACTCGGAATTTATATTCCAAACCATGTTTTAAACCAGTTGCAATGAATTCTGTGCTTTGTATGTAGTTAGACTTGTGGGTCTTTTGCCACCGGTCTTCGCTGTCTGCCTTGCATTCAGAAAATTCTATAATGTAGCCATCAACAGGGCTTCCACCGTCAAATAATGGTGCGGCCCACGATAAGCTTACGCTACTTCTTGTAGAGTCCGTCACCTTCAAATGAACTGGTGCAGCCGGTGGGAAAACTGGATCTTGAACGCAACCAAAAGCACTTGCTTCACTGAATTTACCAACGCCTGCAGCGTTTTCAGCGGCAACTCTAAACTCAACCAATGCCTTATTTCGCAATCCACAAGCCTTGTAGCGAAGATCAGTAACATCTTGATTCTTGTTGCAACGTATCCATATGTATCCTTGCTTGTCTCGTTTTTCAATAATGTAACTTTTAATATCAGAACCACCGTCATTAATTGGCCTTGTCCAAGTAACCGTTATAGAATCCCGGGTGACAGAAGCAATTTCTGGCTGACCTGGTGAATCGGGTGTAACAAATTGGTTTTTGGCCACTAGTGGTTCAGATTCAAGAGCCTGTCCTTGTCCGTATTTATTCACCGCTGAGATGCGGAAGATGTATTCGTTGTTGACAATTAAGTTGGGAACGGTGCATGACGTCTGTTCAAGCATTTCATGCACAGCAATCCAACTGACACGTGATGTTTCTCTCTTCTCAACAACGTAGTGAGTAACGTTAGCGCCACCGTCTTCTTCGGGTCTTTCCCAGGACAGATTACACTTCTCGGCAGTAACTCTGCTGAAAGTAATGGGACCTTTTGGTCTGCCTGGTTTATCAAGAACCTTAACATTGATTGATGTTCGCTTTTCTCCACATTCGTTGCGAAGTAGCAAAGTATATTTTGCACTATCCTCGCGACTTATGTCCTTGATGATCAAAGCTGTTGATTTTCCAGCGGAAAGAATAGTTGTTTTCTCCCCGTCTTCCAAGTCTGTTTCTCCCTTCGACCAAAATACATTTGGCTCCGGCTTTCCAGAAATCTCAGCTTCCAGTCTGAGCACGTTGCCCGCTCGGATTTGAACAACATCCGACATTAAACGACTGTCCAGTTCAATTGTTGGCGCTTTGTATTTCGGTTTGCAAAACAATGGGACCCAAAAATTTCTGATGGTTGACCCATTGTACCAATGGTGTTTTTAGCTGTGACTTTGAACTCGTATGAATCATTTGGTGTAAGGCCAGTTACTTCAAAGGTTGTTGCAGTAACATTAGTGAAGTTGCACTTGAGCCAGCGTCCATCTGGAACATGTCTTCGTTCAACAAAATAATAAGCTATCTTGCTTCCACCATCGGAAAGCGGTTTATTCCATTGTAGTATGGCTGAGTGACGAGAAATATCAACTATCTCCAAATCGTATGGAGGTCCAACAGCACTTATGACTTCCACCGGGCGACTTGAGATCACTGGGTTTACTGATACCCGCTTCATTTTCGGCAATTACTCGGAACTGATACTCAAGCCCCTCAAGTAAACCTTTGATGGTGTGTGTCAATTTCGGAGACGGTTTATCACTTTCTTTCTGCCACAATATCGAGTTCTTTTCCTTCTTCTCAATATAATACCCGGTTATTGGACTTCCACCATCATGTGTCGGCTCCATCCAGGTGATTGTAACCGAGTCACGTGTAACCTCCCGAATCTCCGGTGTTCCTGGCTGTCTTGGTGCAGCTGAAATTGTTGAACATTATAAATCAAATCGAAAATTATTAAATATAAGCATTGATATAATACTTACTGTATTGATAATCGGCCGTGCATATTTCCGAGATCAATGGTTCTCCAAGGCCGTACTTACTCTCAGCTATCACGCGGAACTGGTAATCAGTGTACCGTTGCAGTTTGTTGACCTGTAAGTAGTTGGATTATAATTTTGACCAAAAACTGTCTTGTACGGTTTAGACGCTACCGAGAATTAAACTAAAGTTATGTTTCACCTTAACAGTTGTTCTTGTTGTACATGATGTGACTGGGGACCAGGTGGATCGACCAAATTCACGGTAATCCACAGCATAATTTGTAATCTCGCTACCACCAGTATCAGTAGGAGGATTCCAGGACAGTGTGATGCTATCAGCAGTAACGTTATGGAACTGAATTTCTCCAAAAGGTGGTCCTGGCATATCCAACACAACAACCTCCAGCTTGTACGATTTGTCACCAGCGTTGTTTTTAATAAGCATCGAATAAACGCCAGCATCTGATTTCTTTGAATCCTTGATTCGGAGACAAGTTGTCGTCGCTGTTGTATTCAAGGATACTCGATCGCTCTCTGATTAATAAAGTGAATATGTTGAGTTATATATATATATTTATAATTACTTACATATGTTAGAAGGGTGAGTCACACCATAATAGTTTACACTTACCGTTCAATGCTTTTCCGTTTGTTATCCAAGTCACAACCGGCTGTGGCTTTCCTACAATTGGAATACTGATTTCGATGGGACTTCCAGCCTTCACAGTTACTGTCTTGTGGTAGATGTGTCGAATGTCGGCTTCAGGAATTACTAAATCAAAAAAACAAATATTTAGAATTTTACACTCTACAAATGTTTCGAATGTTTTCATAAAAATACTAACCAAGCTCGTCTTTGGTTATAACTGAAGAGAATGCCTCTCTTGCTTCTCCTGCACCTGCTTCGTTCTTCGCCCGAATGCGGAACTCATATTCCGATCCTTCGTGAAGATTTGTAATGGTATGGCAAAAAACGGCCCCTTTCACGCGGCCACATTCCGTATATTTGCCCGATCCCTTTTCCGATACTTCTATAAGGTACGAATTGATTCGGCTACCACCATCGTATTCTGGCTTAGTCCAAGACAACGTGACGGAACTTTTGGTAACCTGCGAAACACGAAACTAATATTAATAAAATGTATTAACTAAATACAAAAATGTGGAAATTTAAACTTACAGAATCAATGTCAAGTCTGCCAGGAATATCTGGCACTTCAGTGGCTGTGATTGGTGTTTCAGTCTCACGAGGTACACCGATGCCGTATTCGTTCTCCGGAAGAACTCGTAATAAGTACGTTGTTCCTTCTTGAAGTTTTGTCACCTTGAAATTCGTCCTTGAGCATTTCGTAGCGACCGTTTGCCAACTTCTACGGGAAACCTCTCTCTTCTCTATGATGTAGTTTTTGACCATAGCTCCACCGTCGATTACAGGTGCGTCCCAATTGATTGTGATTGAGTTGCTGGTGATGTCTTTGCATCCGATTCTTGATACCGGACCTGGACTATCCAAAACCTTCACAGTCATTTGAAGCTTCTTTTCTCCTGCGCTGTTTTCTAGTGTAATCGTATATTTGCCGGAATCCTCTCTAGTTGTCGAGTTGATCAACAATAAAGTGCTGTAGTCGGTGGTTTGAATATCAGCACGATCTTGTAGCTCTGTTTCTGGTTTTGACCAAGTAACTGTCGGTCTTGGTCGTCCATGGTACAACACGAACATCCTCAACGCAGCACCAGCTCGTACAACATAGTGAGATTTGAAATCAGCATCGATTTGGAAATCAGGAATTTCCAACTTGTCAGTTGCCATTATTTTACCCGACACAAGTGTTGGTTCGCTGACTCCTGCAGCTATTGACTGCACGAATTCTAAGATTGTACTCAGACCCAGCTTGCAGATTCGGAACAATGTATTCGCACGATCTTATATAGTCTGGATTGATTCGAATCCATTCTTCAGAGGTTTCTTCATGATCTGATAGTTGTTGATCCGTGTCATCTCTTTGTTGTTGTGCCTCATACTTTAGTGCTTCTACAATATATCCAAGAACCCGGCTTCCACCGTCGTACATCGGCGGAGTCCAATTAAGTGCGATTGTACTTCTTGTTGTATCGGTGACTCTGGCCATCCCTGGAGCACCAGGGGCCCCTATTGGTTCTTGACACACAATAAGAGACGATGTCTCACTTGGTTTACTTGAACCGGCAGCATTTTCAGCGAACACTCTGAATTCGTATTCACTTCCTTCGGTAAGTGCTGGAATGCGACATCGAAGCTCGGTGATAAGTTTCTTTGTGACTCGAACCCATCTTATGCTCTTCTTTTCACGCCTTTCAACATGATAACCGCTGATATCATTACCACCGTCGTTGTGAGGTCGGGCAAAAGTTATAGTGATTGTTTCTGCAGTTGAGCTCGAATACTGTGGCTGTCCTGGTGCGTCGGGTACTGTGTAGCTGACCTTGGCGACTACGGGTTCTGAAAGTAAAGGTGTACCAACGCCATACTTGTTTTGTGCCGATATTCTGAATTGATATTCGTGATTTTTAATCAATCGGTTTACGGTTTGATTTGTTGATTCGCTGCATGCTGTAACCAAAGCCCAGTTCAGTCTTGTTGTTTCACGTTTTTCAACCACATAACTTTCGACGGTCGAACCGCCTGTATCTTTTTGGTGTTCCCCACCAAAGTGTAACTTTGTCCTTCGTCAGTGATGTAAACTTTACTGGCCCCTCAGGAGGGACCGGGTTTGTCGAGAACTAAAACTTTTACTTCCATGGTCTTGGTTGCGCAGGGGTTACGTGCAGAAATAACGTAACAGCCGCTGTTCAGTCGAGTTGTATCTTTAATAGTGACCATGCAAACGTTCTTGTTCTTTGTAATTTCTGTCTGTGCGTTTGAAACAAATTCCTTGCCATCCCTAGTCCAAACAATCTTTGGTGCTGGTTTTCCGGTTACATTTGCCTTCAGTCTAAGCGTCACGCCAGCACGAATGTTCACTCCATCCAAAATATCCGTGTCAAGTTGAATCATCGGTGGTTGGAAATCATCATGACAAACAACCTCTGCGCTTGGTATAGATGGTTTGCTTACGGTACCAGAGGCATTTCTCGCTGTTACTCTGAACTGGTATTTCTCTCCAGAGTTAAGCGCCGTGGCCGTAAACTCACAATCTTGTACGTTGGTGTAGTTACACTTAAGCCATCTACCATCAGCGCCCGAGCGTTTCTCAAGGTTGTATCCTATGATTTTACTACCTCCGTCCGATTTCGGTGGTTTCCACACAAGTGTAACAGAATCTCGAGTAATATCCGTCCAATCTGGACAAGTTGGTGGACTAACTACGTTATGGGCTCTTTCTGGTTTGCTTGCTTCACTTGGAGCACTTTTTCCAGCCATGTTCTCGGCATAAACCCGGAACTGGTACTCCAGCCCCTCAGTTAAGCCGGTTGCCTTAAATTCTCTTGATCGAAGAGTCGCAAGGTTTGCCTTTGTCCATAGAATGGCGTTTCTCTCTTTTTTCTCAATGTGATATCCTGTAATTTGAGATCCGCCATCGGAGTGGCATTCCTTCCAAACCACAGTCATTACGTCAGCTGATATTTCCACAACTTCTGGCTGTGGTGGTACAGTTGGAGTTCTGAATGGGTGTTTAGCAACGACCTCTTGTGATTCAGTAAATTCTCCTAGTCCGTACTTGTTTTCAGCTGCAATTCTGAAAACATATTCTGAGTTTTGATTGAGTTTAATTGCTTTAACTGTTGTTCTGCTACAATTCGCGTTCACCGAGGACCATGTATCACTTGATGTTTCTTTCTTTTCAATGATGTAGTTTGTAATGTCCGAACCACCGTTGTTTTCCGGAGGACTCCACTTAAGCGCAATGCTATTAGCCGTGATATCAGGGAACTCGATCAATCCCTTGATCTTTCCAGGGTTGCCATAAACGTTTAATGTAAATTGTGCTTCCTTTCGACCTGCGGCACTTTCCAAATGTAGAATATATTGCCCCGCATCTACCTTCTTTATATCCTTTATCATCAGGATAGCAGTATCATCTGTGCGTTCGTAAACAAGGCCTTCGCCCTGCTTAAGGGGAATGTGGTCCTTACTCCATTTAATCAGTGGGCTTGGCTTACCGAAAAATGGTATGTCAAGCCGTATATTTCCACCTTCCCGCATGTTGATAATTCGACCAGGAATGGAACTGAGGTCAGCTTCGGGTGGTATTTGTTGTTCTTTTGCAATAACTGGCCCAACCAACGGACCACTCACTCGCACCAGCTTCGTTTTCTGCAGCCACTCTAATTTCATATTTCTCCCCAGTCTTCAACTTCTCCAGCACTGCAGATGAGTGTCTAGTTTTAGTTGTGGTCCATTTCTCAGCATCTTTTACTCGGAAATCAACGACGTAGTTAGAAATTGGACTTCCACCCGTCTGAGTCAGGTTTAGCCCATGTAAGTGAAATTGTTTTGTTTGTAATGTCTTCTATACGCAGGTCGTTGACAATCGATGGAATTTCAGTGGCTGTTACAGCTTCAGACTCGGCAGCAACTCCAAGCCCGTAATGATTTTCAGCCAATACCCGAAAGAAATAACTGCTTCCCTTGTTAAGTCCATCTATTTTCCAAGTCAATCTTTTGCAATCGCTCGTAACTGAAGACCAAGATCTATGTGTAGTCTCTCGTTTATCAACATGGTAATTTATTACTTCCGAACCGCCATCAATCAAAGGTGCGTCCCAGGTAATTATGGCGTATTCTTTTGTCACTTGTTTAACATTTAATAAACCAGGCTGACCAGGTGTGTCCAGAACTCGAATGCTGACGAAAGTTCTCGCTACACCACTTGCATTTTCAAGTGCAAGGGCATACTTTCCAGTGTCGTCCCTTGTACAATCTTGTATCACAAGTATCGTCTTGCCGTCCACGTTGTCGACATGAACTCTCGGATTTTTCGTCACATTCAGGTTGTCCTTAGTCCATGTTACATTCGGAGTAGGTCTTCCCTTAACAGCGATTGATATATTCACTGTGTTTCCTGCCCGAACCAACATGGTTTTTCTTAGCGATGCATCTAGGTCGTATTCTGGTGGTTCCAATCTGTCGACCGGTTTAATTGCACCAACTATTGCGGCTGGTTCACCCACGCCTCCTTTGTTTATAGCAGAAACTCGGAAACGATAGAGGGTGTCATGGTCAAGCTTTTCTATTGTATATTTAGTACCAAGAATGTTTGATTGGACCAGTTTCCATTCCTTATTATCTGCAATGGATGATAATGTTTCATCTGTTTCCTGCTGTTGTAAGTCATCAGCTTCGCCTATCTTTGATTCCAACATATACCCGATAACATCACTTCCTCCATTGTATGCGGGATGTCCCCATGATAACATGACTGAATTTCGAGTTGTATCTCGAACTCTTGGATTACTGGGTGGACCAGGGACATCAATTGGATCTCGCAAGACAACGGGCAAAGAAATGTGACTATACGCCCCAATACCGGCAGCATTTTCAGCAGCCACACGAAATTCGTATTCATTGTTCTCAGATAAGTTTGATAACTTGAATCGCAAATCTCTGACGATCTTTTTGTTGCATTTGATCCATCGCGCACTCTTTCGTTCTCGGCGTTCAACAATATAACCGTCAATATCAGCTCCACCGTCCGACTCCGGTCTGCTCCACATAACAGTGCACCCTGATGAACAAACATTGTTTATTTCCGGTTGACCTGGAGCCGATGGCTCAGTAAAATTATTCTTTGCAACCACGGGCTCTGAGTCAAATGGTTCGCCAACACCGAACTTATTTACTGCTTGGATTCGGAATTGGTATTCATTGTTCTTGATAAGCCGCTGCACAGTTAGTGTACAGAGTTCCTCCTTTTCGCTGACGACCGACCACGCCAGTCTGGATGTTTCTCTTTTTGATATAATGTAGTTAATTATCTTGGAACCGCCATCCTGCATCGGGGGTTCCCATGAGCATGTCACTCTGGAATCAGTTACGCGGGAGAACTTGATTGGACCAGTTGGAGGTCCTGGTTTATCCAGCACAAGAACTTTGACATTGGCAGATTTTTCGCCACAAGCATTCTTTGCGTTTATAGTAAATACACCAGAGTCTGACTTGCTGCAATCCTTGATAAGTATACTGCAATGGTCGATTGTGGTGTGAAGGACATGTCGCAGATCTTCTCGAATGTCATTTCCATTATTTGACCAAGTGATTGCCGGTTCGGGTTTTCCGGAAATACCAGCATGGAGTCTTAACGTGGAACCGGCAGTAACGGTAACCTCGTCAAGTAAATGAGCATCGAGGTTTATTCTTGGCGGTCTAAAGTCGTCTTCACACCTTACTGCACCTGTACTTGCGGAAGGTTTGCTTAAAATGCCAGCTGCATTCTTTGCAAGTACACGAAACTCGTATTCGGCACCACCATTTAATCCAGTAACTAGGTATTCGTTGTCTGGAATAATGTTAAAGCTTCCTTTGGTCCAACGTCCTTTTGGTAGATCTCGCTTTTCGACGTTGTACCCAACGATCTTTTGGCCGCCATCGTATTCTGGTTTCTTCCAACGTACAAGGCAAGTTGCTCGTGTTATGTCTACTACCTCAACTTCCCGTGGAATATCTACTGGGTCACGAGCAAATGCGGCTTCCGATGGGCGACTTGGTTTTCCAATTCCTGCTGCATTTTCCGCGCTGACCCGGTATTCGTACTCAAGCCCTTCCTGCAGTCCTAACACACGGAAATGTGTACTACGAATCACCACACGGTTTGCTTTCTTCCACAATATGCTGTTTCTATCTTTTACTTCCAGATGGTATCCAGTTATTTGACTTCCGCCATCCTTTACCGGCTCCTGCCAGTTTACGACCATAGAATCTTTACAAGCGTAACTTACAGTGCAGGACGCAGGTGCACCAGGAACTTTGTACGACAACTGAATCGTCACTGCTTCGGTGCACGTGGCTGGTCCCAACCCAAACCTGTTCATTCCTCGAATGCGGAATGTATATTCCTTTCCCAGATTTAGTTTTGTACACTTGAACGTCGTTCGGACAATAGCTGATGACACCATCCTCCATTCTGGTTCTTCAGAAGTTCTTAAATCAACAACATAGGAACTGATTGCAGAACCTCCGTCAAAGGCAGGAGCTTTCCATGACAGTGTGACTGAACACTCTGTAACGTTGGAGGTCTGCAGATCTTCAACGGCGCCTGGTTTGTCTAACACAATGACTGATATTTTCGCGCATCGTTTTCCTCCTTGATTCTCCGCATGAAGCTCGTAGATTCCAGCATCGTCCTGGGTTATTTCCTTTATCTTTAACCTTGCAATTCCGTCGTCTTCGGTACCAGTATCCACTCGCTTCGTAATTCGGATAGTAGCGTTATCTTTCACCCATTTTATTGAAGGCTTTGGTTTGCCAACATATGGAACACTGATGTCCAGGTTATCGCCTGCCTTTACATGAGCAACTGAGTGTGGCAATTGTGAAAGGTCCAAGGATGGCGCTATGAAGGTATCTCGAATTAAAACAAGTGAACTTGCTTCGCGTGGATCTGAGGCACCAACTTTATTTAAAGCAATCACACGGAAAGCATATTGTTTCCCTTCTTTTAAGTTTGTTATACTGGCTTGTGGTTCCTTTACAGTTATTCTTTTCATCCATTTGTTTTGGTCTTTTTCTAATGATTCTATGACATAGCCAAGAATCTTGGAGCCGCCGTCAATATCCGGTTTTCGCCATTGTAACGCAACTGATGATTTAGTGACATCGACAACTTCCAAGCGGTCTGGAGATCCCGGTACCTCGGTAGCTTTAACTGGTGTACTGGTTTCAACTGGCACTCCTATTCCATTTTCGTTTTCGGCCATTACTCTGAACAAGTACGTCAAACCTTCACTTAAATTTATTTTAATGTGATTTCTTTGACATCCAGTCGTAATTGTTGACCAAGCTTTGCGACCAGTTTCCTTCTTTTCGACGATGTAGTTCGTGATGTTGCTACCACCGTCATTTGCCGGCGGTTCCCACGTGGCAGTTGCATAATCTTTACTTATATCTTTCACTGAAATATTCTGACAAGGGCCAGGTGTGTCAAGTACCTTAACAGAGCAACTTGCTGATGTAGAACCAGATGTATTGTCCAGCGTAAGTGTGTATTTCCCAGAATCTGATCTGCTGGATTCTGGAATTAATAGAGTTGTTCCTGTTTCAGTAGTCTCGATCTGTGTTCGTTCTCCAACACTTGGTGCTCCTTCTTTACTCCATCGCACTGACGGGACAGGTCGTCCTCGAATTGGAACGACGATCTTGATCGGAGTACCGGATTTGACTGTCAGGTTCTTTCTTAGATCACCGTCAGCGGAAATTTCTGGCACTTCGAGCCTGTCCGTAGTTTCAATGGAAATGGGCAGTTGTACTGCTTCGCCTGTGCCACACATGTTTATTGCGGATATTCGGAACTTATATTCCTTGTTATGTTGCAAGTCTGTAACAGTGTAAACCGTAGATTTAACTCCAGAAGGAGGTGTGCACTTAGCCCACTCTTCGGTATCAGCGTCTTTTTGACAGACCTCGACCTGGTATCCAGTAACTGGTGAACCACCGTGCGAATGAAGGCTGTGCCCAAGCCAATGATATGCTATGTTTTGTTGTATCAACAACTTTAGGAATTCCAGTTGGACCTGGTACGTATACCGGTTCCTTGCAAAGTGCAGGTGTACTGCATTCGGATGGAGGGCCGATTCCAGCTGCGTTTTCGGCAGAAACTCGAAATTCATACTCTGACCCCTCCGATAATCCAGTAACCTTATGATGTAAACTTGGTACCGATCTTCGCACTGCTCTGGTCCATCTCAAAGAATTTCGTTCTTTTCTTTCGATGTGGTATCCACTGATATCGCTGCCACCGTCGGATGTTGGACGTGTCCATGTCAGCACAGCAGAATTTTTCATAACAGTTGATACCTGAGGTTTTCCTGGTGCTGCAGGTACACTGAATGGATTTTTAGCAATAACCGGAACAGATTCCAGTGGAACTCCACGGCCATATTTATTGACCGCAATAACTCGGAAGATATACTCGTTTCCTTTAAGAAGCCGATGTACTTTGGTTGTTACACCTTCAATGCCAGATTCCACTAAAGTCCAAGTCAGTCGTGACGTTTCACGTTTCTCGATGTTGTAATGTGTTACTGGAGCACCTCCGTTGTTTTCTGGCGCACGCCACGCCAGTCTGCATCTTTCAGATGTGACTTCGCTTATGGTTAAAGGACCGATTGGTTGCCCAGGTCGATCAAGTACTTTTACAGTGATTGAGATTGCCCGAGAACCTGCTGTGTTTTTCAGGTGAAGTACATAATCCCCACTGTCATCACGTGTAGAATCCTTGATAGATAAGCTGGCCGTTGATCCAGTGTCCATGATTTCAGTCCTTGGTGTGTTATCGAGTTCAACGTTATTTCGAGTCCATGTAGCATTTGGTACCGGTTTTCCAAAGATTGATGCCGACAACGTAATTGTTTCTCCTGCCTTAACCACAACAGTATCTTTCAAATTTCCATTCAGATCAAGTCGAGGTGGAGTGAACGAATCCTTACAAGTAACTTTTTCGCTTGGCTCGCTTGGCGCAGATATTGATCCAGATGTATTTTTAGCAATGATCTGGAATTCGTAACTTGCGTCTTCTGTAAGGCCTGTTACAGTGTATTTGCAATCAATCAGATTACTAAAATTACATTTAAGCCAACGACCGTTTGGCAGCTCTCGTCGTTCCACAACGTAGCCAGAAACCTTAGCGCCGCCATCGTTTTCTGGTTTCCTCCAAATAAGATCCACCGAAGTTCGTGTTACGCCGGTGGGCTCAACAGCCAATGGTGTTGATATTTGGTCCCGTGCAACAACAGGGTCGCACGGTTGACTTAACTTACCACAGCCTGCTGCATTTTCAGCGTAGACACGGAACTCGTAGGTAAGTCCGGGCTGGAGACCAGTTGCTTTAAAGTTTGTTTCACGGATGTCCATTCGGTTAGCTTTGCGCCATAATATGCTGTTTCTGTCCTTTACTTCAACGTGATATGAAATAATAGGACTTCCTCCGTCGTGGACTGGCTCGTGCCAGCGAAGCACAACATGGTCCGATGAAACCAAAGTCACGGCAGGAATACCTGGTGGGCCAGGCTTGCTGAATGGGTATTTGACTAGCACCTTCTCAGAAGTTACAAACTCTCCACATCCATATCTATTTTCTCCTGAAACTCGGAATTGATATTCTTTGCCCAGCGTAAGTTTGTTGACTTTAATCCTTGGTCGTACAGCTGTTGCTGCACAATCGACCCAAACATCTGATTCGGCATCGCGTATCTGCACGACATAGTTGCTAATTTGGCAACCTCCGTCTTCTTGTGACTTCTTCCATTCGAGACTAACGGAATTTTCCGTCACTGATTTTATTACCAAATCGCTAATCTTGCCTGGTTTGTCCAATACCGTAACGGATAGAACGCCCTTTGTTGTACCCGACGGGTTTGTGACAGCTATTTCGTAATTTCCGGTGTCTTCGAGCTTGCACGATTTGATACATATGGAGGTCTGAATAGCAGAACTAACAGTACAAACGCGAGTAGTTTGTTTAATTACTTCACCATTCTTCTTCCACACAACCTCAGGCTTTGGTTTTCCAGAAATTGGAATAGAAATGTTGATATTTGACCCCGCTTTTTTATGGATTCCCCCAACTGGTAGATCTCGCAGATGGATTTCAGGTGCCTCGACAATGTCTTTAACGGTGATGACCTGATTCAAAGTAGCAGGATCGCTCAATCCTTTGTCGTTCTTTGCACTAACTCGGAAATGATACTGCGTTCCTTCTTCAAGTCCTTTCAATGTCGTCGATAAGGCATTGACAGTAGCACATTGCTGCCACTTCTCGAATCCAGCTAATACCATTTCTACAACGAATCCTGTAATCTCACTACCACCATTGTGGTCAGGCTTGGTCCACTCAAGTGATACAGTTGACTTGGTAACGTCAGTAACTTGAATTTTGCCTGGACTTGAAGGTTTTATTGAAATCTTGACAGCAGCCGATGTTTCATTAGGTACACCAAGGCCTTGGGCATTTTCTGCAAGTACACGGAACTTGTATGTGTCACCTTCTGTTAATCCTGGAATTTTAAATGTGTTTCTTGTGCATTCGCTGGAAACAGTAGTCCAAGCTTTGCGTGAAGCTTCCCTCTTTTGCACAACGTAATTCGTAATAACCGAACATCCGTCATTTTCAGGAGTACACCATTTAAGCGTAGCGCTGTCCCTGGTCATTTCGACAACCTGGAGATCAGTAACTGGTCCTGATGTATCAAGTACTTTCACATGGTATGCAAAGTCCTTAGACCCTTCACTGTTCTCAACCGTGACCATGTATCTCCCAGAATCGTATCGATTGGAGTCGTTTATGATGATTGATGTAGTGTAGGGAGTCGTGTCCTCGATGCCTCTTCGCTTTAATATTTCGGCATTTGTGTCAGCTTTCGACCACGTAATGCTTGGTGTTGGGCGACCACGTAAACCAAGATTAAGTCGGAACTGATTTCCAGCCTTAACGGTCTACGTTTCTGGCGACAGTTTCGTCAATTATCAACTCCGGCATTTCCAACCTATCCACACAGGCTACCGGCATTCGAAGCATGGCTTTGGTGCCTGTGCCTGCTTTGGTGACAGCAGCGACACGGAAAAGATATTCCCTTTTCACCTTTAATCCGGTGACTACGTATTCTGTATCCGGTATAAGGTGTTTCCCTGAAACCTGAGTCCATTCTCGATGAATGTCTAGCCGCTGTTCATCATCAATAACTTCCTCGATTCCATCCACAGTTGTAACTGGTCGTTGTGGTCATTACGGTAGATGTTGAGGATTGAGAATGCGTGCGTCGTTTTCTTGGTTGTTGTCATGTCAATTATATATCCTAAAATTGCACTGCCTCCATCAAATGTCGGAGGAATCCAGGAAAGCGTTACAGACGACTTTGACGTGTCCTCAACTTTGAAGTTTACAGGTGCCTCAGGTGGATATTTAGGATCTTGGATCATCACCGCTGGAGTTTCCTCACTCATTGGCCCAAATCCTGCAGAATTTTCAGCACAAAACCCGGAATTCGTACTCTTGGTTTTCACTTAGGTCTTGTACCTTATAGCGCATATCCAAAATGGTCTTTTTGTTTGCTCTGATCCAACGAAGGCCTGACCTAATCTTCTTTTCAACTGCATAGCCAGCTATTTCCGATCCACCGTCATGTTTAGGACGACCCCACGCTAATGTAACGGAATTGTTATTTACCGAGGTGACTTCTAGTGATTGAGGAGCTGATGGTGTCGTGAAAGGATTCTTTGCAATAATCTCCACTGATTCAAGAGCATCTCCCACTCCGTATTTGTTCTCAGCACGAACTCGGAAAATGTATTCATTATCTGCAAGCAACTTACTAATCTTGCAAGTTGTTCCTTCCACGCTTGGATTAACCAATACCCAGGCTAAGTGACTAGTCTCTCGTTTTTCAACAACGTAATTAATGATTGGTGCACCGCCGTCTCGTTCTGGGGCTCTCCATGAAATAGTGCACTTTTCGGCAGTGGTTCCTGAAATGGTGATGGGTCCGGTTGGACGTCCAGGTTTATCAAGAACTTTAACTTGAATGGAAAGTGATCTTGATCCTGCAAAGTTCTGCACAGTAAGCGAATACGCGGCGGTATCATCTCTGTCTGCATCGGTAATTTCCAAGCAAGTCGACACGTCTGTGTGTTTAACCGAAATCCGTCCGCTTGTCTTAAACTCTTGCTCATCCTTCTTCCACGTAATAATTGGCGTCGGTTTTCCACGAATTCCAGCTTCAATCTTAATTGTTCTGCCAGCTCGGACAGTGACCAATTCTGCAAATCTAGCATCCATATCTATGGTTGGAGGCTGTAAGTCGTCTTTTACTAACACCGGAAGAATAGTCATCGCAGGAATACTAACAGCTCCAGCAGCATTTTTAGCAAAAACGCGGAAATTGTACTTTAATCCTTCCGTTAAACCCTCAATGTTAAAGTTAGTCACTGATACATTGCTAAAATTGCATTTAAGCCATCGTCCGACAGAAACTTCCATTCGTTCAATGATATACCCAGTAACCTTATAGCCTCCGTCGTATTCCGGATTTTTCCATTGAATGTGGGCAGAATGTCTAGTAATTCCAACAACCTCGACGTCACGCGGTGGGTCAACAGCATCTCGAGCAATGGCAGAATCAGATGACTTGCTTGTCTTGCCAAAACCAGCAGCATTTTCAGCGTATACGCGGAACTCGTATTCCAAGCTTTCTTGTAAGTTTGTGATCTTGTAGTCAGTTCCCGAAACAAGAGTTTTACTGCATTTCATCCATAAAATGGAATTCCTGTCTTTCTTCTCAACGTGATATCCAAGGATCTTGGAACCACCATCATTCATCGGTACTTCCCATTTAATCGTCATGGTTTCACGTGTGGTAGCGACTACCGTCGGAGCACTCGGCGATCCAGGTGTCTTGAACGAAAACTGTGCCTTTATTGAGGGTGACTCCAGTCCATGCCCAATTCCAAATCGATTTTCAGCGCGTATTCGGAAAGCATATTCCATACCTGGCCGAAGCCTGGTAACCTTTAACGAGTTTCGTGCAGTGGAGCCTGATATCATTCTCCACTCTGTGGCATCACCTGATGTTTCTCTCATGTCAACGATATAATTGTTAATTGCAGCACCACCGTCAGCCTCTGGCGCGCTCCATGACAAAACAAGTGAATCTGCAGTCACACCCGAGAACTCAACAGGTCCCTTTGGTGGTCCAGGTTTATCGAGAACACGGACACTAACTGGTATAGTTTTGCTACCAATACTATTTTCCAAGACCAATTGATAATTTCCCGCATCTTTTAGATCGGCGTCCTTGATTGTAAGTATAGCATTACCCTCAACAGTGTCGTAATTGATTCGGCTGGTCATTTTCAGTTCCGCACCGTCGCGTTTCCATTGCGTTGTCGGTGCTGGTTTTCCCTTGGTGAGAATGGATGCTTGGACAGTTGTACCAGCTTTGCCTTCCACCAACTTTTGACTGAAACCGCCAAGATCCGCGTCTGGCGGTGCTGTTTGAGTTACAACCAGCACGTAACCAGATAACTCTGTACTTGGACTTGGCCCGGTGTCATTTCGAGCTGAAACGCGGAACGTATACTGCTGATTTTCATTCAGATGGGGAACAACGTAGTTGAACGTGGATGATTTAAGCACTTTGACCTTTGTCCACTGGTCAAATCCTTTCATTTGCTGTTCAATAGTATAATCCAGAATTTCACTTCCGCCATCATAATCTGGCTTTTGCCATTGCAACGTCACACTATTATTTGTAATGTTCGTGCACTGAATTGATTTTGGAGGACCTGGTTCTTCTGATGCTCTAACTGGATGTTGTGTCTCAGCTGGACTTCCAATGCCGTATTCATTTTCAGCCATTACTCGGAAGTAGTAACGGAAACCTTCGTTAAGTTTACTAAACTTGTAAGAAGTTCTCGTGCAGGCAGTTTCGACGGTTGACCATGATTTTTTGGTGGCTTCACGTCGCTCAAGAATATAATTCGTGATATTACTGCCGCCGTCAATTTCAGGTGCTTTCCATGACACTGAAATTGCACTCTTTGACATTCCGGTAATCGCTAGTTCTTCTGGTGCACCTGGCGTATCCAATACTTTGACCATTACAACTGCAGCAACAGTTCCACTTTGGTTTGTGAGTGTAAGTGTATACTTGGCAGTGTCATCTCGTGTAACGTTTTCAATCACTAACACAGTCATTGTGTCTGTTGTATCAATGATTGCTCGTTCTTTCAATCCATTGTGAGTTCTAGACCAGCTGACGCTTGGTGTGGGTCTGCCACTAATGGGCACTGCAAGTCGAACTGACCCACCAGCTCGAACAGTCAAGGTTTTTCTAAGATCGGTATCAGGTCCAAATGTTGGTGGTTCAAATCGTTCGACTGGCATAACCTTGGTAGCCGTTATGGCAGGAAAAGAGGCACCACAGCTATTGTGAGCACACACTCGGAAACGATAATTTTTGTTGTGAGTCAGTCCTGAAATTGTGTATGACGTGTTTCTGAGATTGTTTTTGTCTACAGCCGTTCCCCAAACGGCTGATTCTTTATCAAACTCTACATCTTCGTCTTTTTCTTCAACTTCAGCGTATTCAAGCGAATATCCAATAATATCAGCCCCGCCATCGTACATAGGTTTTGACCAACGCAGAGAGACAGACGATTTTGTGCTGTCGGTTACTCTCGGAATGCCTGGTGCCTCTGGTACGTACAGTGGGTCTGTCAGTGTCACAAATCCCGATGACTCACTTGCTTGTCCAACGCCAGCGCGGTTTTCAGCGTATATCCTAAACTCCTGTTCACTTCCTTCACGGAGATCTGTTACTCTTAATCGAAGGTCGGACACAAGTCTCCGATTGACTCGGTGCCATCTTGCAGAGTTTTTCTCCCTTCTTTCAACGATGTACCCTGTGATTTCAGCTCCGCCGTCAGACTCTGGCCTGGTCCACATGACTGTACAACTGTTCTTCATGATGTTAGATACTTCTGGTACACCTGGAGCATCTGCGACAACAAAAGGATTCTTTGCGACAACAGGATTTGTCTCCACTGGCTCGCCGAGGCCAAATTTGTTTTCTGCTCTAACTCGGAAGACGTATTCATTTCCATTGATCAATCCAGTTACTTTGTGTTGGTTAAATTCGGTTCCATGGACAACAACAGTCCAAGCTAAGCGGGATGTTTCCCTTTTTTCAATGGAGTATCCTGTAACTTTCGCTCCACCGTTTAAAGTTGGTGATTGCCATGCCAAGTTGCACTTTTCAGCAGTGATGCCGCTTACTGTTACCAGTTCACACATTCCTGGAGTGTCCAAAACTCTCACATTAATTCCAATTGAACGATCGCCTGCGAGGTTATGAACTTTAATAGTGTAGGTTCCACTGTCTGCTCTATGCGCATCTTTTACGGTGACGTGGGATGTTGTTTCTGTTGTTGAGATGCTAACACGAGGCCCAGATTCGAATTCGTTGCCGTCCTTTTCCCATGAAATTGTTGGCACTGGTTTTCCGCTGACATAAGTTTTCAGCGTAAATGCCTCACCGGCTTTTACACAGACCACGTCGCGGTATTGTGCGTCAACATCAACGCTTGCAGGTTCAACTTCATCTCGAGCAGTTACAGATCCGGTAGAATCAGACGGCTTGCTTACACTTCCAGCTGCATTCTGGGCAATGACTCTAAACTCGTACGACTTTCCTTTTATCAGCCCATCTGCTTCAAACATTTGATCGATAACTTTATTAAAGTTGCATTTCATCCATCTTCCGCTTGGAACGTCGGCCTTTTCAATAATATACCCAGTAATCTTGCTACCACCATCATACTCTGGACGTCTCCATTCCAACGTTACACTTGTCCTGTTAACCCTAGTCACATGAACATCTCTCGGTGGTTCGATAGGATCTCGAGTGATCACTGCTTCCGAAATCTTGCTCACCTTGCCAAATCCAGCTAGATTTTCTGCAGTTACACGAAACTCGTAGCTGAGGCCTTGAGATAAGTTGCCACACTTGAATGTGCTGTCACGAACGATGTAGCTATTTGCTTTGGTCCACATGATCGAGTTTCTGTCTTTCCGTTCTATATGATAACCTAGGATCGCGGAACCTCCGTCATTGGTCGGTTCTTGCCAAGTGATAACAACGGAATCGTTGGTTACAGATACAACCTGTGGTGCACTTGGAGTACCTGGTTTGTTAAACGGATGACGTGCCATCACAGGTGCCGAATCAAGCGGTTCACTCAAACCAAACTTGTTAGCTGCTCGCACTCTGAAAATGTATTCCTGTCCGGTTGTAAGTCTGGTTATCTTTTGTGACGTCCGCACAACAAATCCAGACACTTCAGTCCATCCTATATTACAGTCCAACTTTTCAAGGGTGTAGTGCGTTACAGGTGTACCACCGTCTTCTCCGGGTTGTCCCCAGGCAACGGTTATGCTTTCCGCCGAAACATCCTTAACTTCCATTGGTCCGGTTGGCGGTGCCGGTTTTTCCATCACAACAACACGCAGAGTAGCAGTTTTAGTACCCACTGCATTTTTAACAACCAACTCGTATTCGCCTGCATCCTTTCTTGTAACTTCCCCGATGTTCAACTTCGCAATTCCGTTCGAAGTGTCCGAATTTACACGGCTGGTTTGTTTTATTGGTTCACCATTTCGAATGAAATGGGCGACTGGTGTAGGTGTTCCTGTGTATGGTACCCTAATATGGATATTGGTCCCCACTTTTTCACCAACCGTGTTGTTAAACAATTTGCTCGTATCGACATTCGGTGCAATAAGAAGCTCACGGATCGTCACGGTGTTTGTTTCTCGGCCATCAGAAATGCCAACATCATTCTGTGCTCGTACTCTGAAGACGTAGTCTTTTCCAGTGTTAAGTTTACCAACACTCAAATAAGTGTTCTTTGTTGTACCTCCAACGGTCCAGGATTCGAAGCCTCCCTTCTGCATGTGTTCTACCACATAACCGGTTATAGGGCTGCCACCATCGTGTTCTGGTTTGGTCCATGCTACAGTCGCGGATGTATTGGTAATGTCCCTCACTTCGACTTCATCTGGCAAGCTTGGCACCTCAGATATCTTAACTGCTTGTAAAGTCTCACAAGGTACTCCAACTCCATATTCATTTTCGGCCAAAACTCTAAAGAAGTACGAGTCGCCTTCAGTAAGTCCAGTGATTTTGAAAGTTGTTCTGTGCGGAGTGCTTCCGACAGCCTGGTAAGCCTTTCTTGTGGTCTCACGTTTTTCAATGATGTAGTTGTTAACGACTGATCCTCCATCGACCTCTGACATTTCCCAAGATATTAAAGCATGTTCACGTGTTACTTCGGTAACCTTTAAATTCTTTACAGGTCCTGGTGTATCCAACACCTTGACAGTGATAGACACCGTCTTGGTTCCAGATGAGTTTTCTACAGTAAGAACATATCTTCCTGCGTCATTTCTTGAGCAGTCGTTGATCAGCAGAAGCGTGGAGTAGTCCGTAGTTTCTATTTGCGCCATTTCGTTGATTTGACCTTCATGCTTTGACCATTTGGCAGTTGGCGTCGGTCGACCTCGAATGATACTGAACAATCTGATTATGCCGCCAGCACGGACTGACACAAATTGCCCAACTTCGGCATCGACCTCAATCTCCGGTTCAATCAAAACGTCCTTTGGTTGTATGGCAGAAGAAAGCTCGGCGGATTCACTTGCCCCAGCTGAGTTTAGTGCGCGAACACGAACTTTGTAAAGTTTTTCGCTTTGTAATCCAGTGATAGTATATTGCGTGCCACTAGCTCCAGTTCCAGTTGTACATGCCAGCCAATCTTCAGTTTCAGCGTCCTCGGGCAATATTTCTACGGAGTATCCGCTGATCTCACTGCCTCCATCGAATGTAGGCGCAGACCATAATAGGCAAATGGAACTTTTGGTTGTGTCAGTAACTTTTACCGCTACAGGCTGACCAGGAGGATATACCGGATCTTGTAAGATCACAGATTCAGAACAAGCGCTTGCTTGACTGATTCCTTCAGCGTTTTCAGCCATAACTTGAAATTCGTATTCCTGGCCTTCTTGCAAGCCGGTGATCTTAAGACGACATTCTTCAATTGGTCGTGATGTGACTCGGAACCACTTTGAACCAAGCTTCTCTCGCTTCTCAACAACATAGTTGGTAACATCAGAACCCCCATCTTCAATTGGTCGATTCCATGTCAAAATAAGGCTCTTTTTGTTGACATTGGAAATCAAAAGATCACTTGGCGGTTCGGGCACTTTGAAAGGATTCTTTGTGATGATTGTTTCTGATTCTGTGATGTCACCAAGACCAAACTTGTTTTCAGCACGTACTCTGTATAAATGGTATAAGGTTAGACCTGCTTGTTCAAAATGCTATATATATATATATATATATATAATAAACGCATTCTACAAACCTGAAGATATACTCATTGTCTTTGACCAAGCGTCCAACTTTTATGTATCGAACTTGAATATCAGAAGCAATTTGTGTCCATGTGATGCGACTTGTCTGACGTTTTTCAACGATGTAATTCGTAATGGTACTTCCACCATCAGCGAGTGGAGAATCCCACGTTACAGTGCACTTGCTTGCTGTGATATCTTCAACGGCCAAATGCCTCACTGGACCCGGAATATCCAATACCTTCAATTGTATGGCTAATGATCGTTCGCCACCGTCGTTGGTCAAAAGCAAAGTGTAAGGACCTGTAAGTAAAAAATATATTATTTTCGGTAATATTTCAGTGCAATCCGAGGTCGCAGATATAGGTAAAATACAGTTTATACGTACCGCTGTCGTTTTTGGTTGTATCTTCAATAATCAACGTTGTGTGTGTTGTAGAGTGATCGAACTTTACTCTTGGTGAAACTTCAATGTCCCGTCCGTCTCTGCACCACCGCACAGCGGGTGATGGCTTGCCGTATACTCGGATTGTAAATTTGGCTGTGTCGCCGGCACGAACAACCATGAATATCTCTCAGGGACTGGTCATACTCCAGGCTGGGAGGCTCAAGTTCATCTCGACAAAGAATCGGTGACGAAATCTCAGAGGGCTCTGACACGGATCCTAAACAATTGGTTCGTTAATATCTTGAACAAATTTCATTTACTTTTTTCGTAAATATTTCTTGACCTACCTACGACATTCTTGGCAAATACCCTGAATTCGTATTTTCTGTTTTCAGTAAGTCCATCAACCTTAAAGTTGGTCTCCGACACATTTCCGTAATTCGCCTTAAGCCACCGCCCGTCAGGAAGCTCCCGTTTTTCAACGTTGTAGCCGATGAGTTTACTTCCACCGTCGTACATTGCTTTTGTCCATTCAATAGTCACATATCGACCACCGACCTATATATCACAGTAGCATTAATGCAACACAAATAATAAATATCAAATAAAATCTAAGTTTAAAGTTTACCTGCAATGCTTCTGGTTTTCCTGGTGGATCAATCGGATCCCTGCAATGTGCAAGTTCTGATGGTCTGCTTGCTTTACTACTTCCTGCAGCGTTTTCCGCATATACGCGAAACTCATATTCAAGACCCTGGTCTAATCCGCTGGCACGGTATTCTGTTTCGGAAATTGTGGTTTTGTTTGTTTTCTGAAAAGAGTGAATATGACATTAATATACGAATGATTCGTTATATAACTAATAAAAATTAGAAATGTGATTACCATCCATAAAATAGAGTTTCTGTCCTTATGTTCCATTCGGTATCCTGTTATCGGTGATCCGCCATCATTGACAGGTTCACTCCAGCGCAATACCACTGTGTCCTTTGTAACTCGACATATCTGCGGCTGCGACGGGGCACCTGGAACTTTGTAAGGATGCTGAGCTGTAACTGGTTCAGACGTCAGCACTGGTCCAACTCCGAATCGGTTTTCAGCTTTAATTCTGAAGATATATTCAGTTCCTGCTGACAGTTTTGTGACCTTAACGGTGGTGCGGGAACACGCGGTAGACACCATTGTCCAAACCTGGATAAAATGGGATTTATGAAGAATAACATAAAAAGACTTACATTACTTTTAGCATGTTAACACTTACGGTACTAATGGCTTCACGTTTTTCTACAATGTAGCTTGATATCTGGCAACCTCCGGTTAATTTTGGGAGATCCCATGACAAAGTTATAGAATCCGCTGTGACTTTATCAAATCTCACTGGTCCTTGAGGTGCACCAGGCTTGTCGTACACCACAATTTGTACTGGGCAACTGACTGTGGACAACGAATTCTTGGCGATGATTTCATAGGCACCAGCATCATCAGCTATGCAATCTGCAAATATGATATAGATATATTATACACATAATATAACTAATATACTGTTTAGAAGTAGTTACTAGATATGTTACCTTTAATCGTTAGCAGGGTATAATCTTCAACTGCAGCGGCATTAACTCGACTAGTTTGCCTCAAGTCAGCACCATCACGTTTCCATAAAGCAACTGGCAGAGGTTTGCCTCTAAGTGCAACCTTTGCTTTAAGATCGTCTCCCTTCTTTGCGAAAAACGCTAGATTTGAAAGCCCGCCCATGTCAATTTCAGCTGATTCAACCTAAAAACACCAGCATTACAATATATTTCAAATAAACTTTTTAACACAATAGGTACCTCATCGCGGACGGTAACGGGTTGCAAAATCTCTCTAGGGTCGCCCAAGCCGTTTTCGTTCAGTGCCTTCACACGGAAATTGTAATCTTTGCCATCTGTCAACCTGGTAACTGTTCCGGCAAGCATCTTAACTTGGGCAGCTTGTTTCCAGCTATCCACATTTGCTTCTTTGTATTCGATAAGGTAGCCTGATAAATAGCAACTTTAGTAACCGTTTTAAAATAAAGTTATAAATAAGTTAAGAAGTGTTTTACAAACCCGTGATTTTACTGCCTCCATCACTATCTGGTTTACTCCAAGATAAAGACACGCTGTTGGAGGTAGTTTGTGTGACTTCTAAACGGCCCGGTGCACTTGGCACTTCAGATGCTTTGATCGCACCTGATGTTTCACAAGCGGCACCAATGCCGTATTCGTTTTCTGCCATGACTCGGAAGTAGTAGCTCATTCCTTCGTTCAGATTGGGCACCTAAGCACGTTTTGTTTAAAAAATGAGCTTATGTTTCATAAATAAGTTGGTTAAGAAACGACAGTGTACCTTAAATGTATTTCGAACACACGACATGGTCACCGTTGCCCAAGCTTTCTTAGTTGTTTCTTTCTTTTCAACAATGTAATGTTGAACAACGCTGCCTCCGTTGTTTGCTGGTGGCTGCCATGTAAGCGTCACTGATTCTTTTGTTCCATCTTTTGTGGTTAGTGCTGATGGCGCTGAAGGTGTATCCAAAACCACAACATTGACAGTTACTGTTTTTGATCCAGCACTATTTTCAAGAGTCAAGCTGTACTGACCACTGTCATTTCTGTGAAATAACTTGCGGTTATATATGCACTGGAAAATAGGTTCTTGTCTGTTTGTCATTAACAATCACCTGGTTGAATCTTCCATCAATAACAATGTGGTGGAATCCGTTGTGTCAATATGGCAAAGATCAGACAATTTTCCTTCATCCTTTCGCCATGTTACCATTGGCGCAGGACTTCCACGAAACGTGGAAAATAGTCGAATTGAATTACCAGCCTTTACCTAAAATTGTTTATCGTTATTGTAAAAATTATAATATCTGAGTAATTTCCCATGCATCCGACAACTTACTTTGAGTGCCTGTCGTAAACTGGCGTCGATTTCCATGTCTGGTGCGAGAAGAACATCTTTGGCGACCACTTTTCCAGAAACCATTACGAATTCACCAACGCCAGCTTTATTGACTGCTGCAACTCGCAGGCGATATTCACGGTTTTCAACAAGATCACCAACAGTGTACTCGGTAAGCATGTATCGAACCGGAACTGGACATTTGACCCAAGTATCTTCATCGACCTCATCTCCTTTCACTTCCGCGTACTGGACTGCATATCCAATAATTTCACTTCCTCCATCGTACATTGGCTTACCCCACGAAACTGTTGCACTTTTTCGCGTGGTTTCCGTCGTTTTAGGGTTTGAGGGAGGGCCTGGTGATATTGTCGCATTAAGGTATAATGTAAAAGTTAAGCAAAACAAATCACATACCTGGTGGATAAATTGGATCTACAATCGAAACATAACTTGATGGCTCGGAGGGTTCGCCGGTGCCCGCTGCATTTTCAGCAGCAACACGGAATTCAATTTCGGCACTTTCTGGAAGTCCAGTAATTCGGAATCGGCATTCGCTGTTGTTTTTCCTTGTGGCACGCACCCATCGAGTACCTCTCCTAATAGTGCATACACAAGATTAGGTACAAATTCTAATATTACAAAATACAGGCTAAATATATTTATGTAGTATACCTTTCTCTTTTTTCAAGAATATAATTCGTAATTTCTGAGCCGCCATCATTGTTTGGTCGCGTCCACGTAAGTACGCACGAATCTCTGGTAACATTTGTCACTTCCGGTTGAGTTGGCTTGCATGGTAGTGTGAATGGATTCTGTGCCTTAAGAGGTTGAGATTCGGCAGCTTCACCTTGTCCGTATTTATTGACTCCCATAACACGGAAGACATACTCGTTGTGTTCTAACAGATTTGAAACACGAAGACTTGTTCCCTCGACCTTTATACACAATTGATATTAAAATATGGTTTTTCAGGAAAATTATACATAAAGTACCTGATTAGTGACAAGTGTCCATGCCAAGCGACTTGTTTCTCGTTTTTCCACAACATAATGTGTCACGTGAGCACCTCCATCATCACGTGGAGCAGACCACGTGACTTTAGCACGACTAGAAGTAACATCAGCCACCGCGATGTTCTCGGGTGGACCAGGTCTGTCCAGAACCTTCAAACTGACAGTCAGACTCCTGCTACCGGCTATATTCTTCAAGTCGATAGAATACGCTCCTGAATCTGATCGTTTGCAATCTCGAATATGAACAACGCTGTCAGAATCTGTGTTCACAATATTAAGCAAGTTGCTATCTTCCAGTCGATCCTTGTCTTTGCACCAACGAACCGATGGGAATGGTTTGCCTGTAGGAAAATACAAAAGTTATGATGGCTGTAACATATGTATGCACATCAACTCAAAGAATTAAGAATTTACCGGAAATCTTGGCCTCTAACTTTACATTGTCTCCAGCTTTGACAGTTAGCACATCACGTAGTTTGGCGTCAAACTCAATTCGTGGAGGTGCGATTTCATCTTTGCAAGTTATCGCCTCAGAGAGGTCAGATGCTTCAGAAACAGCACCAGCTGCATTCTTAGCAAATATTCTGCAAAACAGATTATATACTTTTATTTAAGAAGCCACAAAGACTTTTTTAAACAAACTAGAGGTAGACCATACCTGAAAATGTAATCTTTGTTCTCTGTTAGTCCGGTGACGTTAAACTGAGTGTCAATCACGTTGCTAAAATTACATTTCAACCAACGGCCGTCAGGCAACTCGCGTCGTTCAATCGTGTATCCTGTGAACACATTAAATTATTCGATGATCTTACGTACATACTGTTACACGAGATAAGCAAAACTTACCAGTAATTTTGACACCGCCGTCATACTCCGGTTTTCGCCATTCTATCGAAACTGAGTTGCGACTCACTTCAAGAATATCAGGACGACCTGGCTTTTCAACATTGTCTCTGCAGACTACTGACTCGGAGGCTCGACTGAATTTTCCGACTCCTGCCAAGTTCTCGGCACATACTCGGAACTGATATTCCAAGTTCTCAGTCAAACCAGTGATCTAAATATTTAGAGTGAAAAAAAGTCAATTATCTCGTTGCGCACAATATACTAGTCAGTTACACGACGTACCCTTAATGACGTATTTTTCGCTGGAGCTCTTGTCGCTGGAGTCCATAAAATAGCGTTTCGGTCCTTCTTTTCAACGTGGTAGGCAAAGATCTTGTCACCTATATTATGATCGTTTAGTGTCTAATCAAACGTAAAATTAAGTCGAACTAAATATTTACCTCCATCACTTGTTGGTAAATCCCATTCCAACGCTACAGTATCGCGCGTGCATTTTGCTACTTCCGGTTGTCCAGGAATTCCAGGTCGTTTAAATGGATACTCTACAAGTATTGCTTTTGAATCCAGTGGTTCAGATCGACCAAACCTGTTTTCTGCAAACACTCTGAAGATGTATTCCTGGTCCCGTGTCAACCTTCCAACCTGTGAGATCAAAACAGTAATGTGTGGTTAAAACATTCAGTCCTTTTACTACAATATACTGGTCCTACCTTTAGTGATGTTCTGGCAACGGAGCCAGCCACTTCAATCCATTTGTCGCTTTCTTTTTCACGGTTCATTACTACGTAATTGTTGATTTGTGCGCCACCATCTTGTTCCGGTGCTGACCACGACATGTTCAGCGCATCAGCAGTCACATTTGTAAATTCAATCGGTCCCCGTGGTACACTTGGTCGGTCAAAAACAGTCAGCTATGAAAGAGAGTATGGGTTGTTAAATATGAATATATTATATATCGGTACACTCTATACATTTACTAGCTTGTGATTTTACCTTTAGTGGTACTGTTTTGCTTCCTGCTGCATTTTTGACTACTATGTCGTATGTTCCAGCGTCTGTTCGCTGGCAATCCTTTATGTTCAAGATGGTAAATCCTTCACTGGCTTCAGTGTTGACTCGTTGTGTCTCACGAACAGTTTCCTCATTTCGTTTCCATTGAGCGGTCGGTACAGGTTTGCCTAAAATCGAACACCATTTGATAATGAAATTAAGGTAACTCTCAATTCCCAATGAATATTAAAAAAGTTTGTTTAACTTACCAAGCAACGGCACTTTAACGCGAACATTTGAACCAGCTTTAGCAGTCACTGTACCCATGTACAAATCTCTAAGATCGGCACCAGGTTTGATAATGTCGTCCTTGGCAACTACAGGGTGCAGTGTTTGGGTTGGTTCCCCAGGCCCCATACTGTTCTTCGCACGAACTCGGAAATTGTATTCCGCTCCCGTGTTGAGGTCGTTAATAGTAGCTCTGAAACAATGTCGTTGATAAAATGTATTTATACCGGATTAAAATATTGTTTTGTAAACATCCACCCACTTCATTGCACTTGATGTAGTTTTTGTGATCCAAGTCTCCATCCCAACACGTTGTAGCTCAAGCAAGTAAGCAGTGATAGGACTGCCACCGTCGGAATCGGGTTTGGTCCACACCAATGTCGCACTTGTGTTACTTATGTCAATCAAATCCAAAGATTTCGGTGCTCCAGGAACTTCAGATGTTCTTGCGACATCCCTGGTTTCAGCAGGCTCGCCGATCCCGTACTTGTTCTCAGCTAGAACTCTAAAGAAATATTGCTCTCCTTCTTGAAGATTTGTTATCTTAAGCGATTCTCGGGTGACTTCGGTCGAGACGGTGGTCCAAGCTTTTCTGGTTGAAAGTCGTCTTTCAACGATGTAGTTTGAAACAACCGCACCGCCATCTGACTTGGGAGGATCCCACATGATAAAAGCTGTACTTCGTGTCACCTGGTAAGCAGATACATGTATTCATTTAATCTTATTACAATATACAGTGATATTTGTAATAATACTTACATCTTGGACTCCAAGATTTTGCACTGGGCCAGGTGAATCCAAAACTTTTACGTTAACTGCAATAATTTTCGAACCGGCGGAGTTTTCGATCACTAGTTCATATTTACCAGCATCGTGACGGTTACAGTTGTTGACCACGAGCAAACTGCGTGACGGTTTTAAATGAATAAGTAACATTCTGTATAACTAGAAAGTGCCTTCCTGTGAAGCATTCTTACCTGTATGATGATGTCGTATCAATATCCGTTCTGTCTTTGTCCAAACCACCTTCCTTGGTCCATGTAGCGGTTGGCGTGGGTCGTCCTTTGATCGTCACAAACAACCTGATAGAACCTCCGGCTCGTACAGTTAGTGCTTGCTTCATGTCAGCATCCAACTCGTACATTGGAGGCTCAATTATTTCTACCGGTCTTGTGGCTTCGGTTTCAGCACTGGGCTCTGACTTTCCAGCTTCGTTTGCAGCTCGGACACGGAACCTGGATAAAATCGCAATTTACACAGTGTAAAACGTATATTGAAGTTTTTATTCACTACGAGTTATTGGCCAAAGAAGAACTGTAATGCGCTACTATTAAATAAAATCCCAGGACTAAAGCAGTTACCGTTTTTACACTATGCTCGTAACCACATGGGATATTAAATTGATTTTATACGCTTTGTAATACAAATATTTAAAACCTATACTAACTTGTATTTCAGGTCTGGCAACAAGCTTGTAACCACGAACTCAGGAATAGAGATTAACTTGGATCCGCTGACGACTTCAAAGTCATCAGATTCATCTTTAGCCATTTCCACAACGTATCCCGATACTGGGGTCCCACCGTCATGGGTTGGTTTCGACCAAACCAAACTGATTGACGTTTTCGTGGTGTCTATCACACGAGGAATGCCTGGTACACCCGGTTCATCTTCGAAAGAAAAAATATGAAGTGAGTTTTCTGGACTTTTTAGAGTCAGTATGCAGGAAGCAATTTACATCGCCGTTTTTCAACTTGATGTAATGTCTATATCTAAGATCTGCTACTTTAGTTAGATGTTAAATAAATTGGATTTGTACTTTTCTCCTTGTTTTAATATAAACCTAGAAGACCGGCTTATATTCTTATGCACCGCGTGGTTGACGGCGATCATGGCGATTGGTAGTTTATACTTACATATTGGATCTCTGGCAATGACGACGTCAGAAACATCGCTGATGGGACCAACGCCACCTTTGTTTTCAGCAGACACTCTGAACTCATACTCGTAATCGTCTGTAAGTCCTGTTACCCGGTGTCGATTTTCTCGGATAGGTTCGTGGTTGCACCTAAATTGTTAACAGTAAGAACATGCAGAAGAAAAGAGTAAAGACAGTTTACAATTACCTTATCCATTTCAAACCCTTTTTGTGATGCCGTTCAAGGTGATAACCTATAATTTCATTTCCACCGTCGGACTCTGGTCGTTCCCATGTCACTGTCATCGTTGTTTTTGTCGCCTTTGTTACCTCAGGCTTACCGGGTGTTCCTGGCGCATCTAAATTGTAGGGAGTTAGTTAAATATACTTATCACTTATAAAAAATTGAAATTTTAAATACAAATCCTACTTACCAAATGGGTTTTTGCATACAACTGCTTTAGATTCAGTTGAAGGTCCAACACCATATTTATTCTGAGCTGAAACTCGGAAAACGTACTCATTGTCCGTGATGAGCTTCTGGCAGTTCATTTCGCAATGCATACCAGAGTCGCCAACCTGAAAAATTGCAAATGAAAGTCAAGCATTGTACTGGAAACTATCAAAGACAATAATAAACAAAAAATATTAGTGTTTTTTATACCACAAAACGAACATGTCAAATATCGGATAGTGGCCTATTTTTAAAACTTTCACAAGTGCGTGTAGATAGCACATACCGAAGTCCAACACAAGCGACTGGTTTCTCTTTTCTCCACAATATAGTTCGTGATAGTGCTGCCTCCCGTGTGTTTTGGTGCAGTCCAGGAAAGTTTACATTTTACTGCGGTCATTCCTGTAACTTGTACCGGACCGGTCACTGGTCCCGGTTTGTCTGCATAAGAATTCTCATGTAAAATTACTCTGATAAATGTACCAAAATATCCAATTAAAATGAACATACCAAGCACTTGTACTCGACAAGTTGCAGATTTCGATCCGTAGTGGTTAGAAGCAGTAACAGTGTAGTTTCCAGCATTCACCAAATGGATGTTTTTTATGGTTAATGTTGCTTGTGCAATCGTTCTTTCGGTTTTAATATCCTCTGTCACTCGAAGTTCCTTGTCATTTAATGACCAAGTGACTGGTAAAAATATACAGTAACAGGGCAAATTCAAACGCATATTACAACACTATGTCACAGCAACAAACCATTTGGAACTGGTTTCCCCTCGGTAATAGCGTGGAGTTGAACGTCTTCTCCAGCACGTACAACCAATCCATCCAACAAAGCTGCATCAAGTGATATACTTGCTGGTTCTGCAAATATTGACGAAATTCTAAAACCTGTTAACAAATTTAAATTCGTGTAAAACTTACCATATTCCTCTTTGCATACATTCGGTCCTGTGGTTTCAGATGGCTCCGAAACCGATCCAGCCGTATTCTTGGCACGAATACGGAAATCATATCTGCTTCCAGGTGTTAGATTCGTTACTTCGAAGTTGGTTGCAGATATGTTCCCAACATTGCAACGAATCCAGTTCTTTCCAGGTAGGTTGAGTCTTTCGACATCATAGCCAGCAATACGGTGACCACCATCGAACTTTGGTGCTTCCCACCGGACCGAAATACTTTCGTTGGTTGAATCGTACACAATCGGTCGTGTTGGTGGCCCTGGTTACGTTGTATATATACAGTTAGTTCAAAGTTAAAAGCAGAGAGTTTTTTAATGACAATACTAACCAACTGGGTCAAGGGCGTATTTGGAAGTTGATGTCTCAGATGGATCTGACTGTCCAGCTTGGTTTAAAGCGTACACGCGGAACTGATATTCTAAACCTTCATTCAAGTTTAGAGCTCGGCAATCTGTAAAATATGGTCGTATTATAATATATGTGAAATAGTAATAGTGGGGATTTTTAATATTACCTGTCGTGTGTGTTTTGCAGAGATTTTTCCAAAGAATAGAGTTGCGTTCTTTAATCTCAACTATGTAACCAGTTACTGGGGAACCGCCATCTTTTCGTGGTGGTTTCCATTGAACCACCATTGAGTCTCTTTTGCATGATGTTACTTCAGGTGCGGCTGGAGCATATGGGACGTCTGGTAGAAAGAAAAGTTTTATAGATTGATAGAAGTTCAAGTATGGCACAGATATCTTACTGAATGGATATTTCGCTACAACTGTCTCCGAGAGTAAAGGTGAACTGACTCCGAATCTGTTTTCAGCCATAACACGGAAAGTATATTCGTTTCCACCGATCAAGCCAGAGGCGCGGCATGTTGGGCGCGCAATTGATGACGTCACAAGCGACCATGTTCCAGTTGAAATATCTCGTTTTTCCACGATATAATTCGTGATTTCCGAACCTAAAATTAAATCATTGACACAAAAATTAATAAATACAGATTACGGTGACAATAAACTTCAAAATATTGCGATTAATTTTAAAAAATATTTACCCCCATTATCTTTCGGTGCATTCCACGTTAAAGTCGCATGTTCAGCCGTAAGATCGGAAATCTGGCACGGCCCGTAAGGGACTCCAGGCTTTCCAACAACAACAAATTTAATGGTAGCTGTCTTCTTTCCAACAACATTGGTCGCAGCAACTATGTATTTGCCGGCGTCTTCCTTGCGGATTTCCTTGAAAACAACCACAGTAGAGATTGCAGTAACTTCTACAGATACCCGGGTGTCCTCCTTCAAGTTTTCATCGTCCTTGGTCCATTTGATTTCAGGCTTTGGTGCTCCTTGTACTGGGATTTTCAATTTTGCTGGTGTTCCCTCGCGTGCGGAGAAAGTCATGTTTGAAAGTTCGGTTAAATCAAATTTCGGGAGAGTAGTCTGCAAGCACAAAATTTAACATATTAATTATAAAGTAATAACAAAAATATGTTGAACATTATACCTCATCCTTTGCAACTAGGTTCCTTTCCCTCGGCTGACCAGTTCCAGCTTGGTTTTTAGCGGATACTCGTATCGAGTACTCTTTGCCGTCACTTAATCCAGTAATCTGGGTATAAAAGTTAAACAGTTATTAAAAGTATTATCATGGTGGCGTCGATACCAATCTCGTAGTTATGTTACTAACCTTGTAGCGTAAAACTTTAACATCTTCGGAAATAACTTCACCAATCGTCCGAATCCTTCGGTGCAAGTTCAACAATGTATCCAATCAGTCGGCTGCCACCATCATGATTAGGTTTCAACCAGTTCAGTACAGCACTCGATTTGGTTGTCTCAACAATTTCAAGTTTTTGCACTGGTCCTGGTTCTTGAGTTATTTTCACTGGCTCTGGTATTTCAAACGGTATGCCAATGCCGTACTCGTTTTCGGCCATGACCCTAAAATTTAAATTTGTTATATTTAAACTTATAATAAGAAATATGAAGCAAAGTTTCAATGAACTTTACCTAAAATAATAGCTCTTTCCAGTTTCCAAATTGTTGATAGTCCATGATGTCCTTGAGCACTGGGCGGTGACTGTCGCCCAAGCTTTATGCGTTGACTCTCGTTTCTCAATGACGTAGCTTGTAATCGTAGAACCTCCATCATTTATTGGCGATTCCCAAGCAATTGACACAGTTTCAAGCGTAACTTCTTTGATGATGATCGGTCCGGGTGGTCCGGGTGTATCATTGAACGCGTACTATCACGGTAGTTGATTTCACACCGCTGGTATTCTCTACGTTCAAAATATATTTTCCCGAATCGTCCCTATTGCAATTTGGAATCAACAGCGTCGTATCCCAATCCGATGTCTTTATATCAACTCTGTTTATGGACAGTTCGCCGTCAAGCTTGGTCCAGCTCGCTTTTGGCGCAGGTCGACCCTTTAGTCCACAATATAAACGAATTGTATTTCCTGCTCGAATAACAAGTGCTTTCATCATTGAAACGTCCAAATCGATTCCAGGTGGCTCCAAAATATCCTTCGGTGCCACGCTACCAGGCACTTCGCTCGGTTCAGATTCTCCAATAGCATTGACTGCCTTGATTCTGAATCTATATTCTCGTCCATCTGAAAGTCCTGTCATTGTGTATTTGGTAATGTGTGTAGTTGCTACACGTTCGAAATTATCTGGGCTTTCAGGATTTGCCATTTCAACAAAGTATCCTGTAATTGGACTATCCCCATCATAAGCGGGTTTTCCCCAAGCAATTTCGACTGTACTTCGAGTTGTATCAAGTACTTTAGGAAACGCTGGTGGTGCCGGTGGATACTTAGGATCGTCAGCAGTTGCAGGCTGAGATGGAAGACTAAATCTCACCAATTCCTGCAACATTTTCAGCTGCAACACGGAATTCGTATTCAGCACCTTCGATGAGACCAGTCACTTTGATGGAACGGTCAGAAACAGGTCTTCGGTTTACCTTAACCCACTGAACGGCTTTGGTTTCACGTTTTTCAAGGTAATAACCACTGATTGGTTTACCACCGTCCTCGGATGGTGATTTCCATGAGACAGTCATTCCTTCTTTCTTGGCATTTGATACAGATGGAGGTTCCGCGGCTGATGGTACACTGAATGGATTTTTGACAATGATGGGTTCAGTGACCAAACTTTGTCCAATTCCGTACTTGTTTTCTGCCGAAATTCTGAACTCGTATTCATGATTCTGTATTAATTTCTGCACCGCGAGCTCAGTGCCCTGTGCACTTCCACTGACCATTGCCCAGGTGGGACGTGATGTTTCACGACGCTCAATCACGTAGTTGGTAATGGCAGCACCACCGTCTTCCAGTGGTCGATTCCATATCAGTTTCAGTCGATCAGAAAGTACATTTGAGAATTTGGCTGGTCCTTCTGGCATTCCAGGAACATCAAGTACGCGAACCTTTGCAGTTGCGGATGTTTTACCACTTGTATTCTCAAGTGTAAGCACATAATTTCCAGCATCAGAACGTTTGCAACTTCGAATAATGACCCTGGATTGATTCAATAAAGTTTCTGCTGTGACAGAACCGTCGCTGGTGCTTTTTATTTGGTCCTCCCCGCGAGTCCACATTGCCGTTGGTTTCGGCTTGCCTACAATAGTGGCTTCAATGACAATGTCTTGGCCTGCTCGTACTACAAGCAACTCTCGGCATGAAGCATCGAGTGTAATACTAGGTGCTGCAATAGCCTGTCGAACAAGTATAGCTTCGGTTGGTTCTGATGGTTTAGATACGACCACTGCTGTTTTAGCCAATACACGGAAACAATATCTTTCGCCTTCCTCCAAATTGACCAAGACTACGCTTGCCTCTGGTCCTCTGGTTGTAATGTGTCGTACCCATTTTTCATTCGGTAATTTCTGCTTTTCAATTATATATCCGGCTATTTTCAAACCGCCATCGCTTCGAGGAGGTGCCCACCCAAGTTCGACTGTCGTATCAGTAACATCTACAACTTCGGGTTTACCAGGAGCATCACATTGATCACGAGCAACTTGCGGGTCAGTTGGTTTGCAGAAAGCACCAGCTCCGGCAGTGTTGCAAGCTTGAACACGGAACTGATACTCAATTCCCTCAAGCAAGTTGCTATCAACCAACTCTCTTCGCTTAACCAGTGATTTGTTAACCAATGTCCATAATAAACTGTTCATTTCCTTCCTTTCGATGTTGTACCCACGTACTGGGTTACCGCCGTCATTTTCTGGTACATCCCACGACAACGTAGCTGACTCTTTCCCAATCTTAACGACATTTAGATTTCGCGGTACTTTCGGAACTGTAAACGGATATGTTGCTTTAATCAGCGCTGATGAAAGAGCGTCACTAATTCCACATTTATTCTCAGCCTTGATCCTGAACACATACTCCGAATCTTTGGTAAGTTTTCCCACCCTTCAAAGTAGTTCGTGATACAGTACTGCTGATTACTTTGAATCCCGGATGATCAGCTTCAGATTGTTCCACGATATAATTCGAAATTGGGCAACCGCCATCATCTTCAGGTGCACTCCAAGTCAAAGTAACAGTGTCAATATTGATGTCCTTAAATTCAACAGGCCCAGTAGGCATTGATGGTCTATCCAGAACTTCCACCTTTACTATTCCCTGACTCTTTCCGTTTGCGTTCTCAGCTCTAAGAACGTACTCGTCTGTATGGTGCCTTTCTGACTTAGGAATAGTCAATGATACAGTTGATGAAGTTTTCTGGATCAACAACTTTTCACTTTCTTCAAGCTCAACATCCTTCCTCATCCAGTATGTCACTGGATGAGGTTTTCCAGAAATGTCAGCTTCCACAACGAGCTTTTGACCAGAACGCACTTTTAGTTCTTTTGGGAGAGTGATTTTAGGTGCTTCGGCTGGCTCTTTCACGTCCACAACGTCTGTCTCACGTGGAGGGCCAGCTAGTTCCTCATTTCTTGCCTTTACTTGGAACTTATACTTCTTATTTGCCAAGTTAACCGCAGTAACTGTCGTATCAGAAACTGTTCGATATTCGGACCAGTTGGTAGTGCCTTCCCCTTGATGTTCAATAACATATCCTGTTATTTTGCTTCCTCCGGTATGGTCAGGTTTAAGCCAAGTTAATGTCACTGTTGATTTTGTGACATCTGTAATTTTGAGCTTATTGACTGGGCCAGGCTCAGTTATTGGATGGCGAGCTCTCACGGGCTTGCTTATGTCAGCAGGAATGCCCACTCCGTATTTATTTTCTGCCTTAATTCGGAAATAGTAATCTTTTCCCTCCACAAGCTTTGTAACTCGAAAAGCTGTCTTCGGACATTCAGTTGTTGCAACTGACCACGTTTTCTTGTCAGATTCCTTAAGTTCAACAACATAGTTTGTTATTTCAGAACCACCGTCCATATCTGGAGGTGTCCAAGATATCTGAGCTGACGTTGCCTTAATGTCCTTAACGACAATATTACTAACTTGACCAGGAGTGTCGAGAACTTTAACGTTAATGTTCGCTGATTTTGAACCTCTTGCGTTCGATGCAGTTAGTGTATACTTGCCAGAGTCGTCTCTAGTTGTTTCTGGTACAACTAATGTCGTTTTCAAATCAGTGACATCCACGTCAGCTCGTCGAGAAAGCGTCGCTCCAAACTTTGTCCATTTTATAGTTGGCTTTGGTCGTCCTTTTACATCGGCCAGTAAACGAAGTGTAGATCCGGCTTTGATTTCAATGTTCTTTCGCATATCAACATCCAAATCGATCTCAGGTTCTTCTAAAATCTCAACTGGGCTTACAGCTCCAGGAATGCTTTCGTGTTTCCCTTGGCCAACTTCATTTACCGCGGCAACACGGAAAACATAAGTTTGTTCTTGTCGCAAACCCGTAACTGTGAATTCCGTCGTCTTTGACGTGCCGACACCGACGTTACATTTTCGCCAGTCGTCAAGTCCTTCAACACTGGACTCCACAATATACCCAATGATTCTAGCACCGCCGTCATAAGCAGGAGCTCCCCATTTTATTGTAACCGAATTTTTTGTTGTGTCAACTACTTTCGGATTTGACGGTGGTCCAGGAACTTCAGTAGGTTCTTTGATTGTAACCATCTTGCTTGGCTCGCTTGGTTCACCAACGCCCATTTCGTTTTCAGCTGCAACTCGGAACTGGTAATCGTATCCGATGGACAACCCGAGAACGTTGAGGCGCCTGTCCATTATTGACTTGGTGTTGCATGGCGACCACCTAACTCCCTTCTTTTCACGTTTTTCTACGAAATATCCGGAAATATCTCTTCCGCCATCCTTATCGGGTGCTTTCCATGCGATAGTGGCCGTTCCATTTCCAATCTTGGTGATTTCTGGAGCTGAAGGCGCACCAGGCTTGTCATATGGGCTCTTTGCAACAACTGGCGATGATTCAATAGCGGGACCAAGGCCCATTTTGTTTTCGGCCTTTACTCGGAAAATATATTCGTTTCCTTCCAAAAGTCGAGGCACAGGATATGCACAAGCTGTAACAGAAGCTGTTACAACTGACCATACCATTCGGCTGGTTTCACACTTTTCAAGCATATAGTTCGTAATTTCACATCCTCCATTGTCTGCTGGTGGTTCCCAAGCTACCGTGCATCGATCTTTGTTTTAGTGAAATGATCTTAAGTGGTCCAACACATGCTGCTGGTTTGTCAAGGACATTTACCTGTGCACTAGCGCTGTCACTTCCGGTTTTGTTGGTTGCTGTAACTACGTAATGACCACAATCGGCGCGAGTCGCATTGGAAATAGTGAGTCGTGTTTCATCTTCAGTTGTTTTAATACTTGATCGAGCAACCTTAAATAGATCAACATCGCCTAGTTTCCACACAGCCACTGGTACTGGTCGTCCAGCCATTGAAGCCCGAAGGATCAAATCCGTCCCGGCCCGCACAAGAACTTCGCTCTTCGTTAGCATGGTCAGAATCTTAACCGTAGGCATAATTTCGTCATCGCAAACTGTGACATACTCCTGAATGACACACACTTGGCTCAGCCCAGCTTTATTTCGGGCCATGATACCAAATCGGTATTGCATATTCTCTTCAAGATCATTCAGCGTCCACTGGCATTCCGCTGAACCAGTCTCAACTTCTTTCCAGTCTTTGGTGCCACGTTTCATCGCAACAACCTGATATGATGTAATTTGACTGCCTCCATCCCATTCTGGTTTGATCCAGCCAAGTTTAACACCTGTCTTAGATGCAGTCAGTACTTTCAAGTCTCTTGGAACTTGTGGAACTTGCACTGGATCCATTGCAGTGATGGGCGAATTAAGTTCTAAATTTGGACCGACACCGCATTTGTTTTCAGCTGAAACACGGAAGAAGTACTCGTGATTCTCCACTAGGGAGCATTTAATCATCTTCTTTGTTCCTTTAGAGCTAACTATAGTCCACCCAAGGGATGAAAATCCTGGAAGAGTTGGTTCTTTAATCTCAAGAATAAAGTTAACAATGTCGGTGCCACCATTGTCCTCCGGGTTATCCCATGATAAAACGCAAGACTTCTTTGTGATGTAACTTGTTTTTAAATTTCGACACATGCCTGGCTTGTCGAGAACGTTGACATTGATCTTCACTGATTTCTCACCAGCTATGTTTTTAGCTTTTAACGTATACACGCCACTGTCTGTTCGCTCAGATTCTTTACGTTTTAAGTTCTGTTCCAATCGCTGTCCGCTGAACATTGTACTTGTTAAAATCTACACCTTGACCATCTTTGAACCATTCAACTTCTGGTTCTGGGCGTCCCTTGATTCGAGCGGTAAGCTTCACAGTTTGCCCAACTCTGTACGTAACAGTGGACAGCATGAAGCCATCAAGGTCAATCTCTGGCTCTTCCAAAATATCTTTGATGATTGCAGACTCCGGGATTTTGCACGATTCCCCTTCACCAACTTGGTTGACCGCAAGAACACGAAATTTGTATTCGTTGTTTTCTTTTAAACCAGGAGCACGGAATCCGCATTTGTCAATTGGCTCAGTGTTGATTCTTGCCCACTCTTGAGCTCCGTCGTCGGTACCTTTCTTAAGGTCTAATTGCTGACACTCCACAAAGTATCCAGTAATAATGCTACCACCGTCCTTCAGCGGTTTGTTCCATGTGAGCGTAGCTGAAGATCGGTCATGATCGGCAACTTTAGGATTTATTGGAGCTCCTGGTGTTGTCATAGGTCTCAGTGCTTTAATATATGGAGATTGTTCAGATGGTTTACTCATTCCGGCATGGTTTTCAGCTGTGACACGGAAAGCATATTGTTTTCCTTCAAAAAGACCTTTAACTCGCATTGTCGATCCAAGCAAGGGATCGTGAGTTACTTTAGCCCATCTTCCACTGTCTTTATCCAGTCTCTCTACGGTATATCCAAGAATTGCACTTCCACCATCGCTGACCGGCGCAGACCAATGTAAAGTACACCCGGTCTCCGTCGTTTCAGAAACTTCGGGAACACCCGGAGCTTCGGGAACGTCAAATGTATGTTTGGCGACTTCAGGCTTGGATACCAATGGGTCACTGATGCCGTGTTTGTTTTCGGCGCTAACCCGAAAGAGATATTCTTTTCCTGCAATTAACCGCGGTACTTTACATTTGCTTCTTGTACCCTTTGAGCTCACAACACACCCCAAGTTTGCTTTGACGTATCTTTCTTTTCAACGACGTAATTTGTTATTTGGGATCCACCATCATCTTTAGGCGGCATCCATGAAATTATTGCATATTCCGGGGTCATCTCCAAAAATGCTCATTGGCCCAATTGGCATTCCAGGCCTGTCCAGAACGGTGACATGTACTGCAGCAGACTTCGTTCCTGCTTCGTTCTTTGCGGTCAAGCTATATTCTTGCGTGTCAGATCTTATAGCACTTCTGATTGTCAACAGACTTGAGTTACTGTCGGTGTCACATGTAATGCGATCGTCAGTTACTACCACATTTCCATCAGCTGTACTCCATTGAGCTGTTGGGACTGGTATGCCATGGATTGTTGCAGGAATACGAAGGGTGCTGCCTGCTCGTACAGTAAGGCCTTCCAATGTCTTCACATCAATTTCAACAGAGGGGGACGAAAGTTTTTGTCTTGGAGCAACGGGTACAGTATGATCTGGTCTACTTTCTCCTGCTTCATTAACAGCCCGGACACGGAGTTTGTATAAGACACCTTCTTTTAAGTCTGCTACCGTACATAAAGTTTTTGGTACAGTCTTAAAGTTAGTCCACTCGTCCCCCGTTGTATCAACATCGATTCCTGCTTTTCGTCGATCGTCAATGTCCTTTTCATTGCCAAGCTCTGTATAATCAACAATGTATCCGCTCACAGCCGCACCGCCATCTCTGTCAGGCTTTGTCCATGCAACAGTAATTGCCGTCTGGCCAACGTCTGAAACTTCAAGATTCTTTGGTGGTCCAGGTGCATGAATTGGATCACGGGCAAGTATTTCTTCAGATTCAACACATGGCCCATAGCCAAACTGATTTTCGGCTGCAATTTTGAACATGTAGTGATGTCCCTCTGTGAGGTATTTTACCATCAAACTTGTTTTCTTTGCAGCCATTGCAACTGGTTTCCAAACTTTAGATTCAACGTTGTATCGCTCAACCTTGTAGCTAGAAATTACTGCACCTCCGTTGTCTGATGGTGCTTTCCACTTGAGATAGCAAGAATCCGATCGGACTTCACTGATTCGCACATGAAGGGGCGCGCTTGGCGTGTCTAGTACATTAACAATGACAGATACTGTTTTCTTTCCTGCTCCGTTTTCCGCTGTTAGTGAATAGCGACCGCTGTCGTTGCGACTTGAAGCGTCAGTTTCGATTTTTACTATGCCGTGTTTGACTGAGCGTTTAAATCGTTCGTTGGTGGTAGCAATTGCTTCATCGTTCTTGTTCCAAGTTATTGTTGGGAAAGGATTGCCCCGAACAATTGCACTCAAGCTCATGGGTAAACCGGACTTGATAATCTGTTCCCGAGACATACTTGCTTGAATCTCAATTTCTGGTGCTTCTTGTTTCTCTTTTACAACCACCGTGCCTTTTACGAATGCTGGTTCACTTAGACCTGCTTTGTTTACGGCAGTAACCCGAATTCTGTATTCGTAGTTTTCAGTCAAATCAGGAACTGTGTAGCTGGTTGTCTTTTGTGTTTCTTGTGTACACCAAATCTTCCAAGCTTCACTTCCCGCCTTTTGTGTTTCTACAATATATCCAAGTACCGGCGCTCCGCCATCACGACGTGGTTTTTGCCATGTAACCGTAACAGTGTTTTTCGAGATACTCTTTACTTGAGGATTGACCGCCGGTCCAGGTACCAACACAGGGTCCTCCGCCTTGACCTGCTTCGACGGAAGACACTTCGCGCCGATTCCGATGCTGTTTTCAGCGGCTACCCTAAATTCGTATTCGTTACTTTCAAACAAACCAGTAACTGTATATCTCGACTCGTTGATAAGCTCCTTAGTGACACGGACCCATCTCTCGCTCTTTATTTCGCGTTTTTCAACGACGTAATTGAAGATGGCTTTACCCCCGTCGTATGGCTTGTTCCAGGATAGGCTGACTGAGTCTTTATGTACCTCTTTAATCGTTAAAGCATCCGGTGCATCTGGAACACGATATCTGTCCTTCACCACAACACCTTGAGTTTCAGCAGGGTTAGAACACCCTTGATTATTTTCTGCCATCACTCTAAACACATATTCAGAACCTTCTGACAATTTGCTTATGCGAAATTCAGTTTTTAGGCTGGTTGAGTTTACTGTGGTCCACATCATTCGAGAAATGTCACGCTTTTCAATGACGTAATTCAGAAGTTCTGAGCCACCGTCATCTTCGGGTGCCTCCCAAGTCAGTAGCACGTGCTCATGAGTAACTTCTTTGACGTCGAGATCTCGCGGAGGAGTTGGCTTGTTGACCACGGCAAGGATGATATTACCATCCCGCTGACCACCGTCGTTCTGAACAGTAACTTTGTAAAGACCACTGTCTTTTCGCTCACCCTTATGTACCTCGAGCGCACTCGTTGTAGGTGTTGTTTTGATCTGAAATCGTGAATCGGTTTGCACTAGCTTACCGTCTTGTTCCCAGGTTACGGTAGGTGCCGGTTTACCAGAGATCTTAACAAGAATACGGTATGGTTCACCAACTCTGACAATCATTTTCTCCCGGGCTACAATTTTTAAAGTCGGCGGTTCAATGGTGTTTCGGCAAACCACAGGTTTGGTTGGAAAAGAAGGTGGTCCGGTGCCGCGTTCGTTCTTGGCAATTACTCTGAATTCGTAATTTTCGCCTTCACTGAAGCCTTCTAATGTCACTTCAGTATCTCGTACCATTTTATCTGTAGCCAGCAACTGCCGTTCTTGTCCAACTAATCGTTTCTCGACCAAGTACTCTGATATAGGTAAGCCTCCATCAGATTTGGGAGGTTTCCAAGCAAGGCTAACTGTGCTTCGAGTAACATCGGTGACTTGAAGCTCTTCAGTGCGGCCTGGTTCGGAAACTGGGTCTCGAGCAGTAATCGGTATCATTGTTTCAATACCTGGGCCGACTCCAAGTATGTTTTCGGCAGATACTCGGAACATGTAAGACTCTCCCTCAATAAGACCCTCGCACAACGGCAGATGTACGAGTGACAGTCATCGATACACGAGTCCATGATCGACGGGATGATTCTCGCTTCTCAAGAACATAGTTTGTGATTGTGCAGCCACCATCGTCTTCGGGTGGACTCCAAGAAAAACCAATGGTGTCCCGAGTGACATTTGATGGGTTAATTGGTCCACCGCAAACACCTGGAACATCTTGCACAAGAACCTCAATGTCTAAACGTTTTTCTCCTGCGTCATTGTTTGCAATAACAGTGTACTTTCCAGAATGTTCTCTCATGCAATTTCTTATAACAAGATCTCTGCTTCCGCCAGCTTCCCCAACCCTTGCTTCTTCTGGAAGTTCTTTATTGTCCTTCTCCCATGCGACTGTGGGTGACGGTCTTCCAGTGACATACAAAGGTATATTAATGACACTGCCCGCCTTTACCACAATTTTTTCTTTCACCGAAACATTCAATGAAATCTCAGGCATCTCTTGTTTTTCTTGAATTATCACTGGTTCGGCAATGTATCCAGGCTCGCCTTGTCCGGCCGCATTCAATGCAATAACTCTGAAATTATATTTCTTTCCTTGTGGTAGATCTGGGACGACAAATTCACACGAGCGCTGATCGTGTTTCGTTGCTTTAATCCATTCTTCGGAATCACCTTCCTGCATCTCAACATGATAGCCTTTAATTTTCGATCCTCCGTCTGTGTCTGGAACCTTCCAGACAAAGAGAAACTGCTGATTTCGTTATGTCCTTTACGCTTGGGAATGGTGGTCCTGGTGGCGATACAACAGCGCTTGCCAAGATCAAATCACTGGGCGCCGAGAACTCGCTTTGTCCAGCAGCATTAACAGCAGCAACGCGGAACATGTACTCTTGTCCTTCACGCAGACCCCGTACTCTGTACTGATTTCCGCCAATTTCGTCACTGGTGGCTTTGCTCCATTTCTTCTTGGTGCGTGATCGTTTCTCCACAAATGTAATTTGAAATTACAGCACCTCCCATCATTCTCAGGAACTTCCCCAAAACACGGTCATTGCATCTCTTGATACGCCTGTTACCTGTGGCTGTCCTGGAGCTGATGAAATCTCGTACTGATTCTTTGCCTCACATGGAGCATCGCTTACTGTCCATGCACTTGATCCATATTTGTTAGTTGCCCTAAAAGTATTAATTGTTAAATTTATATAAAAAATATTTTCCCTTTACAATGTATCAACCACGTACTTGACTCGGAACAAGTAATTCTTGCCCTTCTTTAGAGATGTAGCAGTTGCGCTCAAATCCTTGCATTCAGCAACTGAATGCCAGAAGTCCCGGTCTTCTTCCTGTCTCTCAACAGTGTAGTTTGTGATGCGACTTCCTCCGTCGTCTTTCGGTGGAAGCCACGATACTGTAATCTCTGAAGAAGTCACTGAACTGTATGTGAAGGGCAATTGGGGAACGGTCGGTTTGCCTGAAAAAAAATGTTAGTTCAATGGACTTTATTTGGGAGACTGCTCAAGTGAAAACAACTTACCAACGAATATTGACTTTAATATTTTTTGTGCATGTTCCAGCGTTATTTTTGGCCAAGACTTGGTAAATACCGGTGTCGGCTCGCACAGATTTCGAAATTATCAAATTCGTAGATCTCTCATCAGTATCAAGCGATATCCTGTAAATAGAATTGTAAATATATATGTGCCCATTTTGTGTATATAAAATGCTTATAGACAATATATTGCGCATACCTGTCTGATTTATTAATTTCCTCTTCTTGAAGTTTCCAGGAAATTACTGGTTTAGGTTTCCCTGTAAACTTTGCAAAAAGATCAAGAGTTGAATTCTCTTCAAGTTCTTTGAATTCGACTGTTTCGATGGTTGGATAGATAAGGTCATCTTTGCAAGCGACCGGTCCAACATGGTTAGATGGCCTGCTAATTCCGACTTCGTTTTCAACCAAGACACGGAAAATATATTTGTCTGCTTCGTTTAATTCCATCACCGTGTAATTCGTGTCGGTTAGCTTGTTGGGGTTACAACTGAAAATTAACAATTATGGTAAACATTTTCATATGCCATAAATTTTACAATACACTGTGATGTATTTAACACAATACAAAGTATAACAATTAAAACCAAGTTAACCTTATCCACTTTTCGTCCTTGGTTTGGATCCTTGATGACTGCGCCTGAACGACTGATGCGTCTGCAGACTTTTGCTGGGTAACTTGTACCACTTCAACGGTGCTTGTCTGTACAATTTCCTCACCTGCATGGACATGGTTTGTTCTTAATTTTCTATCCAATAATCTGTCGTGTAGTTAATACAATATACTTATATTTATACTTACGGATAAGACGTTCAACAATATATGTCTTGATCGGGAGATTTCCAAGGAACTGTGGTACGTTCCATTTTAATGACACACTTGTACCAGTAACTCCAGTGACTCGCAAGTGTGCCGGTGGATCGGGTATGGATGTCGGATCACGTGCAAGGATAGGCTCGGTAGTTTCAGCGAACACTCCTTGTCCAATAGAGTTTACTGCACAAACTCGGAAGTAATATTCAAAGTTTTCAAGAAGGTCCAATACATTGAATTGCGTTGCCGATACGGAAGAATCCAATTTCACCCAGCCTCGTCCGTCGGCACGTCGTTTTTCAACGATGTAAGTCTGGATCTTTGAACCTCCGTCATTGCAAGGTGTTTTCCATGACAGTTTAGCTCCTCGTTTGGTGACATTGGATACAACCAGTGGTAATGGTGCACCAGGAGTATCCTTAACGAGCACCTTACATGATGCAGTTCGTGTGCCACCAATATTTTTAGACACAATTGTGTACCGTCCACTATCATCTCTTCCACAATCGGTTATCGTTACTTCGGATGAAGCGTCAGTATTTTTTATCACTGCCGTTCCTGGTAAGGGCAATTTTTCATCTTTCTCCCAGCGCGTCTGCAATTATAAAACAAACGTAATTACATTGCATTATAATTTTTACAACACCAATATTATGGGTTACCGACCTCAGGTGTTGGTCTGGCCTTGATTGTAGCGACAAGCTTGATGGATGCGCCTGCACGTACTTCCAATGTATTTTGAATACCAACATCCAATGTAATAGATGGGGCTTCTGTTATGAACAAAATGGGAAATGTTAGAATCTAGTAAAGCAGAATATATTAAGCCTATGTTAATACACTAACCAATTTGGTCTTTTATTTCAATGAACGATGTTGCTTCGCAGGGTTCTCCGTGACCCACTGCGTTAATTGCAGACACTCTGAATTGGTAACGAAGTCTTGTTGTCAAGTTTGGAATAGTTGCACATGTTTCTAAAATCAATTCCTTTTCATCCACTAACAGCTTGGTCCAATTGCACTTGACCTGATCTTGATATTCAACGATGTATCCAAGAATTGATGCACCGCCGTTGTTTTGGGGTGCTGTCCAACTCAGAGATAAGGTTGTAGCAGTAATATCGGATATTTCCAACTGCTCTGGTGCACCCGGAACAAAAGTTGGATCTTGGGATTTTACCGGGTCAGATTCCTCACTAACTGGTCCAATTCCAGCCTTATTAACAGCACTTGCTCGGAACTTGTAGTCGAGACCCTCAACAAGCTTCAAAACTTTGTATGAGCAGTTAACTAGCGGCGGTTTAGTGATGGGCGCGCGGCTTACTTTCTTCCATCTTGGCGAATCACTGTCTTTCATTTCAAGCCAATAACCTTCAATCTCAGCACCCCCCGTCGCTAGATGGTGGGCTGCCATGTGACCAACATACTTTCTTTGGTAACTTCGGTCACTGTTGGCTTATATGGTGGTCCTGGTATGTCATACGGGTTTTTGGCAATCACCTTTTCAGTCTCGGCAAAATGTCCGACACCAAACTTGTTTTCGCCGGCGACTCTGAATTGATATTCCATGCCAGCTGTAAGTTTGGTCACTCGAAACTTGGTATCAATAACAGTGCTGCTCATCTGTGTCCAGTTTTTGTTCTTTTCTTCGCGTTTCTCAACAACGTAATTCATGAGATCGGCACCGCCATTATCTGACATCGCTTCCCAAGTAAGCAAAAGGCTTTCAGCAGTCACTTTTGTTGGCTTGAAGTTTGTAGGCGCAGCTGGTACATCTTGAACCAAAACTGTGACTCTTGCCGTTTTACAACCAAGTGCATTACTGACAGTGATTGTGTACAAACCGTTGTCAGAACGAACTGACTTTTCGATATAAATCGACGAGGTATTGTTTTGGTTGATGATCTTTAGATGGTCACCATCGACAATTTTCTCATCTTCATCCTTGGTCCAAATAATTTCTGGAACTGGTACTCCGTGAACAGTTGCTGGAAGGTGGACACTTGCTCCGGCACGAACTTGCATTGAACCTCTAACACCAACATCTAGACTAATGGTAGGCTCGGCTTCCGGCTCTTTAGCCTCAGTGAGCTGTGTAAGCGCAGGGTGACTTTCACCAACGTTATTGACTGCTTTGACACGAAGTACATACTTTTGGCCAGTTACCAAATCGTTGACGACAAACTTCGTGTCTTCAATAAGTTTGGTATTGCAGCTTAGCCAGTCTTCTGATCCCTCGGCTTGTTTCTCAATGATGTATCCTTTGATATTGCTGCCACCATAGAATCGCGGGGTGACCCAGTGTAATGCAATAGATGTGTCCTTCTTTTCTTCAATTCTTAGATTTTCCGGTCGGCCAGGAACAACTAATGGTTCGGCACATAATACTGGAATCGATTCCGTAAGTGGTCCTTTGCCAAGATCATTTTCGGCAGAAATTCGGAAAGAGTAAGTGGCTCCTTCAAGAACGTTGGTAACATCCATCGAGAACTTGTCGGTGCTGCCCACACTGAGCCATGCTCGCATAGACATGTCACGTTTCTCTAAATGATATTTCTTTACCGGCATACCACCGTTGTCTTCTGGTGCGTGCCACTTAAGCGTGATGCAATTCCTGCTTACTGCGCCAATTTTTAGCTCCTTTATAGCTCCTGGTACATCTTGAACGACAACAAGGCATGTTGCGCTCTTCGTTCCGCTGGAATTCTTTGCAGTGATCTTATATTCGCCCCAATCGGATCGGACGCTTCTTTTAACCAAAGCCTGTGAACCAATATCCGTCTTTTTAACTTCGACCCTGTCCGATATTTCTTCTCCATCTTTGGACCAAGTTATGTCTGGGTATGGCCTTCCAGTGACTTTCGCAGGTATAAGAAACTTCTTACCGGCCACGACGGTAATTCCAGTAATCACACTATCATCCAATTCGATGTGCGGAAGGTCAATCATGTCACGTGCAGCTACCTCTGACAATGAAGCAGGGCTGCTTTCACCGCCTCGGTTAATCGATTTGATTCGGAACAAATACAAATTTCCATCTTGTAGATTTTCAACTGTAAATGTTGTTGCGTCGAGATCTTTGTCATTACATCGGCTCCATGATCCATCAGATAATCGTTGTTCAATGATGTACTTTAGCTTGGCATCGCCACCGTCTCCTTCTGGTCGATCCCAAGCCAAAGTAATGGAACTGCTTGTAGTATCTTCCACTCTTGGTTTTCTTGGAGATGAGGGAGCAAAGACTGGATCTTCACACACTTCGTAATCACTTGGCTGACTAAATTTGCTTTGACCAGCTTCATTTTCGGCTGCGACACGGAACTGATAAGTTAGTCCGTCTGTCAATCCCGTGGTAACCACGTATTCAACGGCTCTAATCATTTCCCTTGATGCACGAGACCATCTTGATGCTGTGGTGTCTTTTCTTTCAAGACAATATCCTATGATTGTGCTGCCACCATCGTACGGTTCTGCCCACTTAACCGTCATAGATTTTCGTGTGACATCAACAACGACAGGTTTCTCAGGTGCTGCTGGTGGATCGAACGGCAATTTGGCGACATATGGAGCTGCTTCAATCCAAGGACTTTTCCCCATCTTGTTTTCAGCACACACTCTGAAAATGTATTCTTTGTTCTCCACAAGTTTAGTTGCTCGGTACTTTGTCGATTGCAGAGTTGTAGATAATTTTGTCCAAACTTTCTTGTTGGATTCTTTCATGTCAACTACGTAGTTAATTATGTCAGAGCCACCGTCATCTTCTGGAATCTTCCAGCGCAATGTAACTGCTTCATTTGTTCCATCTTCAAATGACCACGGTCCTTTACATGGCGATGGAACATCAAGCACATTTACAACAACTGAAGCTGTTGCTTTTCCTTGATCGTTTTCAGCTGTAATCAAGTACGTTCCTTTATCTGATCTCTTGGCTCCAGGTACCCTGTATTTGGTGATTCCATCGGATGTGGTAAGAGTCGATGATCTGTCTTTGTCCTCTTCGACAGTCTTGTCCATTATGTCTTGTTGAATCCATGTGATAACAGGCTTAGGTACACCAGTGTATGTTGCTTCGATCAAAATTTCTTTACCAGCTCTTGTTTCCAACCCCTTTCGAATGATTTGTGGAATTTCAATGCTAGGAGCTGCAAGGGGATCTTTAGCCACAATCAAGTCAGGTGTCTCGCTTCGTTGACCAATGCCAATTCTGTTAACAGCAGCGACTCGATAAGTGTACTCTTTACCTTCCGTTTGACCCAGGACCTTAACTGATGTGGACTCGTGGTCACGAACAACCACATTCCATCGATCTTCATCACTTGCTTTCATTTCAACAATGTATCCTGTGATTGCACATCCTCCGTCGCTTGTAGGTCGTTTCCATGACAAAATAATTGACTTTGCTTTGGGTTCCGAATACGTGAGTTCTTCTGGTGCTGTTGGCGCAGATAACGGGTCAACGGCCATAATATCACTTGCCAGTTCAACCGGCTTTCCAGCGCCAACTTTGTTGTGTGCGGTGACTCTGAAGTTGTATTCATTTCTATGAATCAATTCTGTCACTTTACATGTGGGCTTGCGCACATCGGCCACCACCAGCGGTCCACGTTTTTCTGCCGGCTTCTCGTCTTTCAAGAGAATAGAACAAAATCTCGGATCCACCATCATCTTGCGGTTCTTTCCAGGTAAGTTGGCATGTCGATCTTGTTATTTCGCTCGCTGCAAAGTCTGTCGGTACTCCTGGTCGGTCTATAAAAGCAATTTTGTAAACTGAAGTAAACAGACAATTTCCAAACCATCAGTTTGAAACTTACCGAGTACAGTGACGTGGCACCATCCTGTTATTTTCTCACTTTTGTTTTCCAAAGTAAGTGTATATCGTCCGCCATCTTCGCGCACCGTGGTAGGGATGAAAAGCACAGCGCAATTATCATCCACCGATACCTAGGGTATAAGGTCATTTAATGGCGATGTTTAGTTTATTTTTAAAATGTTACCTTGATGTAATCCTTAATGGCTTTCTCGTCCCGTGTCCATTCTATATTTGGTAATGGTGATCCAGTAAACGGCACACGAATGCGCAGTTTCTCTCCGGCCACAAGAACAATGTCGCTTTGCATCATATTCATTATAGGTGCAGCTAGACAGACAAGATAAATCAGTAATTTTCATTTAAATGCTGGAATCGAATCATTGAGAAATGACACTTACCATCTGGTTGTTTGGCAACTATACTATCCGTTGGTTTACTTGCTTCGCTTACTCCAGCTTCGTTCATGGCAAAGGCACGGAAAATATAAGCTCTCCCTTCCCGAAGCCCGGTTACCTAGATCAAAGTGGTTTAGTCAGCGGAACAAAGATAATAAATGCTTCGAACTTGCATACCTCTCCTTGCGTATGTTTGAACGGAGCAGCGTTGCAACGAACCCAATCTTCGCCACCTTCAAGGCACCGTTCAATGTAATATCCAATGATGTCAAGTCCACCGTTTAGTGCAGGCAGTGTCCACGCCAAAGTTGCTGATGTAGGGCTTGTCGTAACATGTTTCAAGTCCAGCGGTTTAGTAGGGGGAGCTATGTTAAAAAATATTTAAAATACTGAAAATATGTAATACGGTCAAACAAATACGGTCTTGTGCCTTAGGTCGTGGAAACGAATATTTAACAAAACCGAAACCTTTAGCAAATCTATATATAAAAGATGTTACTGACGATCCTACCGTGGTTTTTAAACTTAGTCAGGTTTAAAAATTCTAAAAAGTGAATAGTTCTGACATACATTTAGGGTCCTCGATGGTGACAATTTCAGTTGGTTCACTTGGTTTTCCAAGCCCAGCTTCGTTTTCTGCCAAAACTCTAAATTGACATTCAGTTCCTTCTTTCACATCTCGTACCTAAAGAAATAATATTACATTATTAAAGAAGAAGAAATGAACTTAAATGTAACTAAATTTATACTCACTTTGATCGTGCAATCTGCCTTCTCAGTTTTTCCGACGTTTACCCATCGCTGAGCGAGTTTCTCTCGCTTTTCAACAGTGTAGCTTGTAACAGGCGCGCCGCCGTCAAAAACTGGTTCCTTCCAAGTAAGAACGACGTGGTGTCTAATCAGCTCATCGATCTTCAACGACCGAGCTTGGTCTGGTGCACTGAACATGCAAATTGCTGCAATTGGTTTAGATTGTGTCCAGCCGCTGACACCAATTTCGTTAAATGCAGCCACCCTGAACTCGTATGAACCACCGTCTTTCAGGTCCTCAATGAGGTAAGACTCGTTGTCCCATTCCTAAAAAAATAGTGGTTAATTTTTAGTTTGTATCATTTAAAAAATACGTACCTTTTCTAGCGGCTGCCATGTCTGTCGTCTTAGTTCACGCTTTTCAAGAACATATCCCTTGATTCGGCTACCACCGTCATCATCTGGCCTTACCCATTGAAGCGTAATGCTTGTCTTTGTTGTACCCGCAGATTTGAGGTCACGTGGGGCGCTTGGTGTTTTTAAAACTGGTTTGCAAATTACGCTTTCAGAATCTTCACCAGGCTCTGAATTGCCCGCACTGTTGGAGGCAACAATTCTGCAAAGGAAAAACAGTAAAGTGTGTAAAAATCGATCTCGTCCTAACATTTCGTCATACGAACCTGAAACTATATTCGAATGTGTTCGGTACCAAATCGACAACAACGTGTTCTACATCCGGTACATTTAATTCCCAAGGGACAAAATCTTCTTCCCAAGCTTCGGAATCAACCTGTTTCTTGCGAAGTTGGATGACGTAATTTGAAACTGCTTCACCGCCGTCACTTTCTGGCTTTCGCCATCGCAAACGGCATGTGCTCTTTGTAATCTAACAAGTATTACGCAATAAGATTTAAGTTACATACGATTAAAGTAAAACAGACAATTGCTCGAAATTTACCTCCATCACATTTGGTTTCCCAGGCTTGCTTGGTGGTTTAATCGGATCGCGGGCTAAGGTACCATCACTGGGCACGCTTGCTGGACTACAACCAGCAACGTTCTCAGCGGACACTCTGTTCAAAAGTGGTTATATTCGCGTGTATTACCTTTATAGTCGGTTTGTGGGCAACTATCACATACCTGAAAACATATGTCTTGCCCTTTGTAAGTCCAGTAACTCTGTATGACAAGCAGTCGGCATCAAATGGCCTCTTCTGGAGTTTCATCCAATTTTGGCTTCCTTTTACGCACATTTCAAGGTAGTACCCAGTCACTGCACCAGCATCGACAACAGGCGGTTCGGTCCAGGTCACTGTCATTGCATCCTGTGTTACGCTCCTGCATTCAGGAGCATCAGGAGCAACCGGTGGTCCAAATGGATATTTAGCCACAATTGACATGCTCGTTTGCGGCTCACCACAGCCAATCTGGTTCTCAGCGGTAACCTAAGATCAGAAATACAAGTCTTATTCCACAAACGCACAACAACAGATGTCAATACTACATACCTGGAATTCATATTCCCGTCCTTCAATAAGTTTGGTCACCTCAAATCGACGTTCATCTGCTTTTACAGTTCCGCTTAATTTAGTCCAAACGTGTCTCGTAGTTTCCCGCTTTTCGATTGTGTATCTAACAATACCAGTTCCGCCGTTGTCGGATGGCGGAGTCCATACAACAGTGCATGAATTCTTTGTAATATCCTCAATATCTATGAAAACGAAATATGGTAAATTGATGGTGATAACATACTGAAAAACTTTCGAGGAAAATGACATACCAACTGATGCTGGTTTTCCCGGCTTGTCCATTACTTGCACTGAACAGTTGATTGATGCCTTTCCGTGTTGATTTTGAGCTAATACAGTGTAATCTCCAGAGTCCTCGCGTTTCGCCTAATATCAATATGGATATGAAAGAATCTAGTAATGTGTGGTTGCGATTATAAACTAATTTACCATAAGCAAACGTAGAGTAGACACATTATTCACAAGGTCAATGGAAACTCGCTGATCTGGGAAAAGAATGACTTCGTCTCTGCTCCACCTAGCAGTCGGGAACGGACGACCAGCAACTATGGCAGGAATCTCAATCATAGATCCTGCTTTAACTGAAACTCCGTCTACAACGTTGGCATCAAGTTGTACCGTTGGTGCCGCTGAAATAGTAATTGTTAAAAAAACATTAACATCTTACTAATACCAAAATAAGTTAATCTATTTCTAATTTACTACCTTCATCAGATTGGATTAGAATTGGTTCCGTTGGTTCGCAGGTGTCTCCTGGCCCCAAACGATTTACGGCTTTCACTCGGAAACACCAAAGTGAGTCAGTCGGCAAGTTTCTAACAGAATATTTCAATTCTCGGTGTGGAATTTGATTGTCAGCTACAAAACGCGCTTCTTCATCACCTTCGGGTCGTTTCTCAATGGTGTATCCTTCAAGAAAAAGTAAAAACATGACAAAACTATTGAACATTTTGAAATATTTTGAGAGCACAAACCGGTTATAACTGCGCCGCCGTCAAAAACAGGCATCGACCAATTAAGCTGAATAGAATCCTTCTTCACATTTGAATAGCCCAAGTTTCTTGGCGCATCAGGAACTCTTGGCGGGTCTTCAGCCACAACTGTGTCCGGCAACTCAGTGTAAGGACCTTTGCCGTGTCGGTTCTCAGCGCATACTCGATAACGGTAAACTTTGCCCTTTTTCATATCCGACACGCTGCATTCAGCGGCCTCAGAAGATCCTCTCATCTTTAAACAATTCAGTTGAAAAAAAATACATATTCACATGTCTATGTGAGACGAAGTAACATTTACATACCTTAGTCCATGATTTTCTGTTTTTCTCGTTCCTTTCAACGATGTAAGTAATAATTTCCGAGCCACCATCGTCTTCTGGGGCCTCCCAAGTCAAATAACAACTTGTACTGGTTACTTCAGCAATATCAAGACTTCGAATTGCGCCAGGCTTGCCTACAGATAATTAAAGTATGACAATAAATAAAATGAAAATAATAACCACAATAAAAATGATACGAATTGATAATGAAAATGAATTCACCTGCAAGAAGTACTTGATTAGTAATTTACTTTATAACATCAACAAAACCACAGTTCTGGTAATTAAACTTACTGTAAACCGTGACATTAAAATCACATTCAATGGTTCCTTGGTTGTTTTGTAGAACCAATTTATATTCCCCGGAATCTTGCTGGCGGTTGCTTGGCAATATCGCCACATTAGTATACGTCGATCCAGAATCGATTTTAACACGGTCCTCGCTGTGGCACAAAACCTGTCCATCGCGATTTCTGACCCAAGTTATCGTGGGCGCTGGTAATCCTGAGATCGGAACTGAAATTCGGATCGGTTCCGGTTCAACGACAACTATCTCCCGCTTGTCGCCAGCAATATCATAAGCTGGCATTTCTGAAAATGTGTTAATTGTTGGCATGTGTATAAAGGATAAAAAATATAGCGATCATACTTGTCTCATCCTTAGCCAGCACAAACGGTGTAGCATCCGATGGTTTTCCTTCCCCAATTTTATTCACCGCTCGAATTCTGTACGAATATTCGTGCGATTCGTCGAGGCCACACACAACAAAGTGCAGACCAGTCACTTTGTCAATGAATCCTTCGGCGGTCCATAAACCTTCGTCTTCAGATTTGTCACAAACTTCAATGACGTACCCAGTGATTGGTGCACCACCATCACTCATCGGGGTCTCCCAGCACAATTCGATGGACGATTTTGTGCAGTTTTCGTAACGAAGGTTAAGGGGCGACGAAGGCAAAACTGTAATTTTAAATATATAGTTAGTGAGTGTACATTGATCAAAGAAAACAATAAAGTGTACCAATTGGATCTTCCAACTTTGTCAATGGTGTTGGTGCACTTGGTTTTCCGGATCCGGCAGCGGTTTCAGCAAACACACGAAACACGTATTCCTTTCCTGCTGTTATTTCTGGCTCACTTACTGTGCATTGCAAGATGTCTGCTTCGACAACGCCACATCTAGTCCACCTTAACAGAGTGCAAGCGTTTTAAACAGACCTTATTTTCTTTTTCAAAAAATGGGATAACATGAACTTACGTTGTGTGGAGTTTGTCTCGAAGTTCAACTATATATAAAGTGATCGGTGATCCACCATTGAAGCTTGGTGCCTTCCACGACACAATGGCGTGATCCCGCCGTACTTCAGATAATATCACACTTTGCGGCGCTTCCGATAATTCTATGTAATCAATGTTTTGTATATCTTGGTATAAAATCAATTATATAAATACATACCGAATTGCGACTTTGCAAGTACTGGATTTGAGATTTCGGCCGGTTGTGAAAGTCCAACTTTGTTCTCGCATGAAACACGGAACGAATATGTGTTTCCCTCGACAAGTTTTTGAACCTACGGATGTATACACAAAATTAGTGTAAGATAGTGTAATTTTTGAATAATATTGAAGCTCCTACACTTACAGTAATTTCAGTATCTTCGACTTCATCGCTCACAGATTGCCACATCTTGCGTTTTACATCTCGCTTCTCTACGAGGAAACTGACGATCGGTGAGCCGCCATCTTCCTCTGGTTCTTCCCATGTTAAAACAGCACTTTGGGCAGTTATATTACTCACCGTCAGGCAAACTGGTGGCTGTGGACGGTCTGGAAAAAATAAATAAAATTATAAACTGTAATGCGCTTTGAAAGGGGTGGAAATAACTAAACACCCGCTTACCAATCACTGTTACTGTGATGTAGGCGCTATCTTCTCCGTATTTGTTTTTAGCCACAATCTTATAACGGCCCGAATTGTTGATTGTTGGCTTTCGGAAACGAAGTTTTGTGTTGTCATGATTTATAATAACACTCTCGTCCGAAATAACCACCAATGAATCTCCCTTTTCCTAACGAATGGGTGTTTAAGAAATCTGTCCATTGATGGGTATACACACCAAACACATTTGTATTATAGTTACCTTCATCCAAGTAATAGTCGGTTTGGGCATAGCCTTGAACTTAGCAACAACTTCAGACAAAACATCAGCTTTCATGGTGACGTCATCAACGTCAATTTCCAAAACAGGTGCAACAGCAACGTCAATAATAGCAGTGGTCTCAACGGTTGTGCCCGAGCATGTAGCAGTGTATCTGCCGCGGTCGGCTTCCGAGAATTCAGTGATCCACAAAGTGTGTTTACTATCCTGCAAGGTTCATTATTCAATGGTTACTGACTGCACGGAAGTTAAAATTTAGTACATACGTTTTCCGACACTTTGATTGTGTGTCTGCGGTCAGTTTTAATGACTCTGGCATCGACTGTCCAAACCACATTTGCAAATGGTTTATTCAGCTTGCATTCCAGGACGCATGTTTTGGTAGGTTCGAAATCATGATCCCACAATCGTTTCTCAAACCTCAACGGTGCTTCAGTAACTATCAGTTTAGCAGTCAGTTCCTCACCGGCGCATCGGCATGTGTATGTTCGCTGAAAATAAAACATTTTAACATAAATGTTTTATAGAATCTAAGCTAAGCAAGAAGTAATTCTCTTTTAATTGGTTTACCTCATCTGACCCGCGTTTGCAATCCAGAATAACCAAAGTTCTGGTCACTCCCGTTGCTACAAGTTGTGTTCTGTTATCTGGTATAATTGGCTTGCCCTCTACCAACCATTGCACACGACCACCTTGTTGTGTAAGGTCAATAGCAATACAAGCACGGGAACCTTCTTCGGCCGTAACATCGTCCATTTTATCCACAGCGAATCTTGCTGGTAAGTCGTTAACCAATAGCCTGACTGTGACCGCGCACTCGGCAACCTGTGAATTAGTGATGTAAGAGCATATCCTCAAAGAAAATAAACGCATAATTTGCAAGTAAAATGGAAAGGTTTTCATGACATACTTGTGCTGTAATGAGCGCGTGGTCGTCTCGTAAAGTGCAGTCTTTAATTTCCAGGTAATTTACGAACCCGTCGTTTCTCATTGAAACGAACGGTCCTTCTTCAAGAACTTTGCCATCTCGTGTCCATGTAACCTGTATTGGAAATATTAATAAAAAAAAGAATAACAAAAACACATTAGGCTTAATTGCAATAGATTAAAGAAATATTGTACCTTTGCACCGGCTTTGTTAGTTGTCCCAACAAAAGTAGCAGTTTGTGTAGCACAAGTTACTACGTCTTCTGGGGGAATTTCAAAAATGATTGGCACCACCGTCAATGTTGCAGAACGTGTTGAAGCAACACCTTCGCAGATTGCTTTAACCTCACCGCAGTCAATAAGCATAGCTTGTTTGACCGTCAAGGTGTGCGTTAACCCTCCGTCAGTTTTAGATACGGAAAATCGATTTTTGTTATCCTTGATAATTGCATCTGTGATTGCAACACCATTCAATGACCAAGAGACATTGTAGCGGGTCTTTGTGATTCCACAAGTGAACGTTATATCGTCCCCGACGCAGCAGTGGACATCATCTGGCTCCGATAAGATTCCAGGAGCAATTTCTAATAAAATACATATCTTTTAGAGATGCCACAATAAACAAATTTATACATTTTAAGATCATCTAGTTACCGTTAACTGTAAGATGGGCTGTTGTGGTCGTGTCTGTGCCCTTGACCCGAACAGTATAATCGCCACTTTCTTCCATCGTGACTTCTGCCACTTCGATCTTTCTGGTAACGCCCTCAGAGATAAACTGCATTCTGTTACTTTGCTGTAGACGTTTGCCGTCTCTCATCCACTCCACATCAACGTTGGGTCGAGATAGCTCACATTGCATGCTGATCACTTCACGTTCAGTGCACACAAGAGCTTCTAACTCGCTTTCGAACCAAGCCGGTGGGTCACCGACTTGAAGAACAGCGACCGTTTTTTGGTCAGCAAAGCAGCATGTCACGTTGTTTCTGTAAATATTAATAATTTAGCAATATGCAGCTACAGAAATACTACTAACAAGTTACCGATCATGTTCAGTGCATTGATGTATCGTCAGTGTCCTTATTTTGTCATCGTCAGAAAAGAAGAATCGTTCTGACGCCGAAATAATGTTTTCGCCCAAGTACCAAGTGACCTCTTGGTCTCTTGGTGAAACTTTACATGAAAATGTGGCGGTTTCCAAATGCTCAACTGAAGCATCAGCGAGAGGTTCCAAGAACACAAGTGGTGCATCTGTAATGATTGCAAAGAAACCGCATTAAAAAACTGTACACGCATCAATATATATGACAACAAAAGATATGGTTTTACCTTCAACGGTAAGTTTTGCGTCACTCTTAGCAAACTCAGCAACAACTTGGTAAGATCCCGTATCAGAACATAAAGTCCATGGAAGAGAAACAGAGTGTATCTTCCCGTTGGCTTCAATTGTAACCCTGTCTGAATTAGTGATCGGAAGACCATCCTTGTACCAGCGTACTTTTACATCAGGATCTGAAATCTCGCATTGAAGAACTGCGCCATCCTTTTCAAGAACGTTGACATCCGACAATGGCTTCGTGAATTTTACACCATCTGAAATATTCCAAAGTACCGTAAACATCTCTATTCAGAAAAATTTCTCGCAAAAATATAATAAATAATATGTTATTTACCCTTTACAGCGAGTTCAGCTGTTGACTTGCTGTCGCCACATACGCAAATATATTTTCCCTTATCCGATTTTTTAATATCCTTGATCAAAAGTGAACGTCCTTTTCCAGTGCTAATTGCCTCATATTTTGCGCTGCATACATCAATTGGCTTATTGTCCTTTAGCCACTTTACATCGCCAGTTTCCCTGAAAACAAACATTGATTAACATTGCTGTACGGTGTAATTTGCACGACCATTGACATGTGTTAAGTAGGTATTATATGCTCACCTATCAAGAAAGCATGTAAAAGTAATAGATGGTTGTTGTTCCACAGCATTGACGTTTTCAAGTTGCACAGCAATTTTGTTCTTCTGTTGTTTTACTGTAATCCGGGCTTCTGATTTTACACCGCGAACAGAGCAAGCGTAATGACCATCGTCACGAACCTGTAACAATTGACATTGTAATACAATCAATTGACATTGCACAATGTCAACAGTGATTAATTCGTCGAAATTACCGTTGTGTGTTTTATCTCCAGTTCCATTTTGCCGCCATTTCTTTTTATAACGAATTTCTTTGAATCTGTTATGGGCTTTCCAAAATGAAGCCACTGCACTTCAACTGGTTTGCTCGTGTTAATCTCACAATCAAGTTTTATGTCTTCGCTTTCTGTTACTGCGGTTGTCTTTAGATTTTTCAGGAACTTAATGTCAAGTTCTGTGAAAAAATCAAATGCAATATTTCGATATGTTGATAATGACTAAGATATATACAACATACTAATGAATTTGACATAAATATATTTTCTAGTAAGGCATAAATGTTAAATGATACCTTGGACAATCAAGTTACACACGGTTTTTGAGTCTTTGCCATCGCAGGTCCATTCTGCGTTATCCTCAATAGAAGCATCAATCAAAATAAGACGACGAATAATTCCTTCGACCTCGACAAGGTACCTTAAAGGAGACACGGATTAATGCATAAATTCACAACGATTGTTGCTTATTTACATACTTATCACTAGCTTCAATTGCTTCGTTGTTCTTAAGCCACACCACGTTAGCGTTTGCTCGACTAACTTCGCATTCCAAAACTAGGCGGTCCATTTCTTCACATGTTTTGTCAGATAACGTTCGCGGGAATTTAACTGGTGGTTCTGTGACAAATATTCGAATTAATATTATGCTGTTATGGTATAATTTGAAAACCATAACATTTTTTTAATAACTTACCAATCACAGTAAGCTTAGCTGTTGTCTCTGCTGTTTTTGAAACAAATTTAATCTCAGAAGTATCTTCCAATGTGCAAGCTAAAAGTTTAAGCGTGTGAATTGTTCCCTCGTCCGATATTTCGACAGTGTCACTTTTTACAAGCTTTACGTCATCTGTTAAAAAAATTAAATTAAAAATTGTTTCATAAATAATTAGTAATGTAAATTGAGAAATTTACCTTTGTACCAAACGTGTGGCACCATGTCGTAGTTAGTTGTTGTGGTAAACACAGCAGTTTCTTTCTCTATTATTGTCAACTGGTTTAATGGTTCTTCAATGCTGACAGTAATTTCTAGGGAAAATAATTGTTGAAATCTTTGTCCATTGCAAATGGCGACCATCGAGCAAAAACTTACCATCGATAAAGAGAGTTGTCATTGATGTTTCTTCCTCGGCTTGTGCCACAACCTCTACGCCATAATCCTCCATGTTAGCACGGTGGATCACCATTTTATGCACGGCGCCGTCTGTGTAAAGTTCCACGTTCTTGGTTCGTGCCATCTTAGCTCCATTTTTGTACCAGATTACTTCGACATCAGTGTGAGAGAGTTCAATCTCAAAGACAACCTCTTCCCGTTCGGTCACTCGAATCTTCTGCTCCAGTGGCTTCAAAAATTTAATTGCTCGAGCTTGTACCGTCAGTTTTGCACTGGTTCGGGCGTCATCTGCGTCGCAAGTATATTTCTTCTCGTCATCAAATGAACATTGCAACACGACAAGAGTTCGCTTGCACCCTTCAGCGCGAATTTCATATTTTTCAGAATCCCGGATAATTGCTCTTCCCTTAAACCAACGCACTTCGGCGTTTGGTCGAGATACCTATGAATAATATAAAGATTAAAATACACTTCGACAGAAAGTACATCAAATAAGTCATTTAAGTTTTAATATTTACCTCGCATTCAAAAACGGCTTTTGCCTTTTCCTCAACAACCAAGTCATGAATTGGTGTGACAAATTCTACCAATGGCTCCATTACTGTGAGTTCGGCTTCAGTGGAAGCTTTTGAGGCAACGAATTTAATGGATCCAGCTGATGCCGCTGACACGTTGTCAATAATCATACGATGTTTTCGACCAACGTTTTCAAATCTGTACATATACAAGTTGTTATAAAAAATTAAGATTAATACGGCACAAATGACCAACAAACTGAATCAGAAAACTTACCGAAAGCCTTCACACTCTTTGATGTGTTCTCCGTTCAGATACCAACGAACCTTCACATCGTCGTGGGATATTTCACATTCGAAAGTAACACTCTGTCCTTCAGTTGCTTCAACATCTCGAAGATCGCGTCGTATCTTGATGTTTCGGCCTGAAAAAATGATGATTTGCTTAACGAAGTAATATTTTCAAAAATCTACTTTTTTGATAAAGTCCAACAAATTATACGGTAACCAATGTACTTTTGGGTAGCAAAGTTACCTCCAACAGTAATTACGGCTGATGTGGTGTCAGCTTCACACTTGCATGTATATTCGGCCTCGTCATTGTATTCTGTCTTAAGGATAACAAGTCGTCGCCAGCAGCTTTCATTGATCAATTCGATGTGGTCGCTTGGCAAAACTTGTTCGTCTCCTTTCCACCAGGTCACCTATTGGTGAACATGTATCGTGAGGATTATGGTGTCATCTGGTTTGGGTAAGATAATATGTACCTCGCCATGCGCTCGACTGACTTCGCATGAGAGCTCAGCGACATCCATCTCGGTACAGGTTAAAGGTTGCAATTTCTTGGTAAACATGATCGGGCGTTCTAGACAAAAAAAAACAAACGCAATTAACATAACAGTAATGCAGAATTTTTTCGAACGTTGTACCTTTAACAATTACGTTTGCTACTGACTGACAACCGTCACAAGTGAACTCGAATTCAGCTGCATCATCCACTGTAAGATTCTTTACGACCAAAGTGTGCTTTTCAGCTTCAGCTCGGATCACAATTAAATCCGTGCGAGCCAACTTTACGCCATTTCGGAACCATGAACCTGCGCAAAAAGTATTATAAAAAACATGATCAACGCAATATATTACCTATTTCTACCATTTACAGGATTTTAACGGTTTCTTACCTATAACATTTGGCTTGTTCAACAGGCACGACAAAGTCGCTGAATCTCCTTCAATGACAGATTGTTCTTCTAATCGTTGTACTATTTGCACTTCCGTAGTGGCTACAATTAGTTCAGCAGCACCCTGTGACAGCCAACAACGTTAATTCAGCTTGTCAGTATTGCGATATTTACTTTCACGGCAAGATGTGCATTTACCTGAGTTCCTTCGGCAGAAATTGAAATAGTTCCAACATCATCAACTGACACAACCTCGAATTTAATTATGTGCTTTGGTCCGTCTGATTCAATTAAAACATCACGTCCTTTGCGGAGTTTGACCCCACGTTTGTACCATGTCACTTCTACATCATCGTGGTTTAAAACGCAAGTGAAAGTGGCTCTGCCACCTTCTTGTACAGTTTGGTCCTTCAGTGGCTCAACGAACTCAACCAAACGAGCTATTAGAGAGAAAACATTTAGAATATGTTTTAGTAAGACACTGTACTTTTATTACGCAAACAAATAATCCAACCTGTAACTGTGAGTTTGGCAGTTGATTTGGCGTCTTCAGCGTCACAAGTAAAAGTAACTTCGTCGTCATAACTAGCGTCGTGAACGATCAGAGTACGAGTCGTTCCTTCTGATTGAATTTCATATTTGTCACCATCCAATATCGCAGTTCGTCGATCCCTGAAAACAATTAGTTGTATTTTAATATCAGAATACAAACTGTGGTACGCCCTAGTTATGATTTATTTACATACCGAATCCATTTTACATTGGCATCGTCTCTGCTAATTTTGCAAGAAAACTTAGCCTGGCCCCGTTCTTCGGCGACTTGGTCCTTTAGTGGTTCAATAAAGTGAATAGGCTGGTCTAAAACAGTTAAATGTACGTTGGTATTCAGACGTCCAGCAACAAAGGTAATCTGCGAACATAAGTATTAGTCTTCTGTATTTCCGGTAAAAAATACATCCACCATTACCTGTCCCCTGTGCGAAGCATTTGTTTCTTTTATCGTTATAGATCTCGTACGACCAACAGCTTCAATAACTACGTTTTCGCAAGCTTCAATGATTTTGCCATCAAGTAGCCATTGGCAGTTGACCTTAAAACGTTTGAATTAAAATTAATCACTTTAATTGTAAATAAAACTGCAATATAGTCAGAAGCATACCCGGTCGTCTGAAATTTCTGCTTTAAAAGTAGCGCTTTCCCCTTCGAGGACTGAAACATCTCGTAGTCCTTTAAGAAGCTTTACGTCTTTTACTTCTACCTTAACCACTGCGGTTGTGGACGAGTGGCCGTCATCAGTTTCACATTTGTAAGTTCCTTCGTCATTCTTACTTAGATCATCAATGACCAAGGTTCGTTTACGACCATTGGAATCAGTGGTATGTTTTCCTAAAAGGCGATTTGTATTAAAATAAAGAATTAACAACGGAATACTAATTAGGTCAATGAGAAATACCTTCAGTAATGTCAATTTCATCCCCGTTAAAAAGCCAACGGACTGATGCATCAGCACGGCTGATTTCACATTCCAAAATGCCGACAGCATGTTCTTCAAAGTATTGGTCAGTCATTTCTTTCAGGAAGCTTGGTTCTATTGAAACATTCGCCCATTTAAGACAGTTCAACATACATTGGCAAGCTGTAGTAGTTAAAACAAGCTATGCACTTACGTTCTTCCACAAATACTTTTGCTGTAGAAAGCACGTTGGCAACTTTGCATGAATATGCCGATGTATCAGCAAGAGTAACATCTTTAAGAACCAATGACCTTCTTGCACCTTCTGAAAGGGCTTCGTATCTAAAAAAAACGAAATTCCATTAATATCGTAAAAATGTGTGTAATGTTAAATTACTATACCTAATATTGTCGATTTCCAGCGGCTTGCTTCCTTTCATCCATGTAACTTTGGCATTCGCATCAGAAATTTCGCATTCCAGGACGATTGTGTCTTGTACATTGCAGTTCACAGCTTCAAGTTCCTCGATAAAACGAACTGCATCTTCTACCATTTTGGTGAAGATAAGGTTATCAATCGTCGAATAAATATATGGGTTAATGTTTAATTGCTTTAAAATGTATGAAAATGCGTTTACAATACAAACGTGGGACAATGCATACGATAAAAGGACAAGTTTTCGCAGCATAAATATACTTACGTTTTGATGCAATAAGTTCAACTGTAAAAAATCATGAGATTAATATATATATATAAAAAATACTTATGATTCTTAATAAGCACATGCATACCTGTGCAAGTTGTAATAACGTCTGGGTTCGGTACAGCTTGGCATTTCACTGTGACATTGCCATCGAGTGAAACAATTTTTAAACTGTGTTTTGTTCCATTTACTACAATTTGGCAAGCGTTGCTTTCGTAAATCCGTTCCTTGTCCATAAACCACACCACAGGTACGTCATGATGGGACAGTTCGCACTCTAATTTTATCGAGTGTCCCTTCTGCAATAACAAATGTATTATTTACACAATAGTGAAAATTACAGAGTTTTATCTCACATTGACTTTTTGTTTCTTCAATGTTTTGACGAATTCAAGTCCAGCGATTGGTTTTTGTTCAACTAATTCCTGTTCAAGTTCTGGTTCAATTTCTCTTTGTTTTATCTTCTTTTGAATGACTCCGCACTCCTGTGTCTCAGCAGCTGTACAGCGAAATTATTGAGATATGAATGTTGAGAAGCCAGTTATAATACTACTACAACAATGTATCTTACGTGTTACTTCCTCTGCGACAGTTTGGTCCTTGCTAGATGTTAAAATCTCATCACCTGTTAAAAATATCAATTAGTTAGTACATTTTCCATCAAAACTGATGTATACACTCAAGTGACTTGAATCTAATACCAACCATATACCGACAAAGCGATAAAATAGGACTAACTTGGCGATTTAAACGTAAATGTATCTTTTGTGCTGTCTTGTTTTAAATTGTAGACTTGTCCTGTCAGCAAAACAGATTTGTCAACAGTCAAAATTTCTGAACTTTGTTTACTTTAAGTTCTCGACTTAACTGCTTCCACCTTTATGCTAGATTTAGTGTCAATATGCTGTTCTGTGTGTGTTGCCTAATCCCTTGTTATATTCGTCGCTTCGGTGTTCTCTATGGTTTCGTCATGATAGCCTCTGCTCTCTCTTTTGGTTTCTTTGATAACTGGCCATCTGCACGGTCTCTCTCAGTCTTTTTTTATACTTAGAAACTTTCATGACGAACGTTTTTTCGATTTTTTGGTGGCCATTACTTCGCTTTGTCACTGACATGGACTTTTACACTTTCCTTGCTCTGATATGCTTTTTGAAAAATTTCCAACTTAACTTTTGTTGTTTCAGATTTCGTTTTATGAAAAATGATTTTTTCTTAACCCTTTTTTAGATTTAAATTCTATGGAAATACAGGAAAAAATAGTTAGATAATTATTCATTATGTAGCAGATTGATTGATACACCCACCATCGTCCAGTGTTAATGTCAGTTTTGCTTTAGATTTGTGTGGTCCAGCAACTAAGCGAATTTCACCAACATCTTCATCGGAAACATTTTTTACTATCAAAGTGTACATTGTTCCCTCGTGCATGATGGAATATTTAGAACTTTCATATATTCGATCGTTGCCTTTATACCTGCACGGAGAAATGTTAATACAAATAAAGTTTAAAGTTAATTTAAACACAAACCAGTTTATTTCGATTCCAGGTACATTTATCTTGAGTTCTGTGATAAATCGTGCATTGCGTCCTTTTGCGACACCTACATCTTTCAGGTCCGACACAACCTCAACTGGCTGAGCTATTGACAAACTTCGTTCCATCAGTCTGTATAACTCACCGACCTCTGCAGCCTCTGCTTCAACGTCCTGCGACATAAATTGAGCTAAATAATGACATACACTGCAATACGGATTTGTTCTCCTGTTTAACTGGAAGATTTTTTAGATGGCATGCTTATAAGATGTAGGCTGTAAGACCTTTGTTTCTTTTGATTTGAGTTCCTCGTAACGGGACAGAAGTTGTCTGTAGTCGGTGATTCCGTAATGTCTTGCATATTTTTCATATTCTTTCGGGTCTACCTCTTTCAGTAAATCCAAAATGTCGTCCAAGTCAAGGTTTTCCTCTTCCTTTTGCGGCGGCCTGCAAAGTTTGACAACACATATTCCATATCGTATCAAATAATATAATATGTAATATATAGGATTACGGCTTACTTCTTTAGCTCTGCCTTGTCAAGTTTTTCCGAAACAAGATGTTCGGTTACACTCAAATCAAACTGAACTGAAACTTCTCCAGATGCGTTCCTCGCAATACATCTGTAAATTTGCAAAATGAATACCCGTGATACATTTACGTACCAACACAAAAACCTATTGGGTGAACAATATACCTGTACATTCCAGTGTCCGGTTTGTCAAGCGTTGACATTGTGAGTGTGTGTTTATTGGTTTCTCGGTCGTGTTCGATCTTAACTCGACCATAGCTCTTTATTTTCCTCCATTTACCCTTGTTCCACTGAACAGTAGGTTCTGGACTGCCTTCTACGATCGCAGTGAACGTCACAGTCTCGCCTGATAAATCCAAGGTTAATAAATCCAATTTATCGATCAAATACTCCATTGATAGTCTTCCTCAGTGCAATCTTACCTGTCGCGGCGGCCTGGCTTTGTGGTTCTTCAAGGAATTTAATATCCGCGTTAGCTTGAGCAACATCATTGTGAGACTCCATACTTCTCAAAGTATTAACCAACGTTGCTTCTGACAATTAAAATATACATTATACAATGGCTACAAATATGACTCCCTGATATAAAAATATGTACCTTCCACAACGAGATTCACCGAAGAAAGTTCTTCTACTTTTTATCGGCTACTTACTCGTATTTGCCGGCGTTTGCCTCAGCAAGGTCTTTGACCCCCAGTAAATACTGGCGTCCCGATTTACTGGTTATCGCTATTCGATCGTCGTGTTTCCCTGATGCTACTTGGAGGAATATGGGATTGGGGCTAAAGCGGTTGGTCTTTAACTGCCCGAAGTGCCAACATCTGTCCGCATCAATATCACGGGAGGTTACGAAAGAACTGACAGGGCGATAATTATGCTGGAAGTAGTACGAGTGACGTCACACAATATCTATATAATCCCCGCATTTAAGTGCGAACTTTCAAGGTGTTAACATGTGATTGTTATATTACATAACATAAATAATATAATAAGATGAGGTACAACTCGGCCATCATTTTTATACACACACACACGCGCGCGCATATCTTCTGTTATGCGCAGGGAATATCTCTTTATTGCACTTAGTCATAAAAAGGATTTAGTTGTCTGATTTTCCAATATTTTTTTGCCGCATAGCAAAAGGCACACACGGTTATTATGTGTATATTTTACCTTAGTGTGACGCTATATAACATTCAGTCATCCAATAATGAACAGAATTATAATTTTGTGATTTCCGGGTTTACTATCGGTCATTAAGTTTTAAATGCTTTAAATGTAAAGAACTATGTTTCTTAAACTGTATCGCTGTATGCTGTCCGATTTTTACCAAATTTGGCTGGCTATACAGTTGACCAATTTTAATAATTTTCCTCTTATACGACTGATAATTCATTCTTTATTTAAACGAATCCAATAACGTGAATGTAAAGAATCGCCAGGCCAAGTGTTTACACCTAACTTAAAGCCGTAAACCGTCACACAATGGCTTCGCTGTCAGTGTTGTGTATGAGCATATTACTGATTTGAAACATACATTTGTACATATATATAAGGTGTTTAAGAGCAGCAGTTCTCTATTTTTTATAATTACCATAATTATTATTTTATGTTATGTAACACCAGATTTATTCAATATTACCTGAAAGTAGTCACATTCTGTATAGGTCGAGCCATAAGGCAATCCGAAAACTTTCGTTTAGTCGATAAAACCATTTCACAATCGGCAAAGGCGAACAGGCAAATTTTTTTGACGCATTCAGCAACACTTTTTTCCGATATGCCGAGTAGGTTGTTTCCAATCCTGGTTGGTCACTGGTCTCCATAACCCACCTTGCACATAACCAGTGAGTATGTTAATAATTTAAAGCAGGATGGTTCATTTTTACGTCTATGCAAAGGCAAAGATTTTTAAGTCTGTTAATGGTATGACATTTTTGGCTAGTCCGGTAAATGTTGGTCGGCTGGCCGATTTTACTTAGATAAGGCCTACCTTATATTTTATTAAAATACTGACATGATTCAAATTATTAATGAAAATTCAAGAAAATACTGCACTACCAGTTCTGACTGGCTCTTTCGGTTTAGCTTTCACTGACTAGTCAATGCCAATTGGCGGTTCCTAATTTTGTCACGCGAAACAATAATATCCTTTTCCTTTTATAGTTTTTCTCTTCTCAATTGATAATTATCTTGGTAAAAGTTTTGTGATGCCTGTGCATATCATCGTAAAAATGTTATAATAAAATATAATATTGTAAAATAAATTCAAAATACAAGTGACTGGCAATCATAAAACTGGTGACCAGTAGAAACCAGAAAAATGGCGAAAGGTGCCTCGTAGAAACAAGCAGCTTGAAACGAGCCGGTTCTGTCTTTGGGCAAGACGTGCATCTGCATGACCTAAATTACTTTTGGCTGCTTGAAAATACATTTGTTGAGTCGAAAATACATTGGTTAAGTCAAAATACATTTGCCATTTGATAAAAAGACTTGCTGATCGAGTTTTGCCGATTCGCAAAAGATTTTTTCCAACTGCTTAAAAATAATATTTGTCGATAAAAAAATATTGTTTTGCCCAGTGCTCTCTGCATGGTAGTCGACTACCCATTGCTTATTCTTTGTATGTGACGTCATTTTGTAGTCTAGCACTTTTCTGTTCTAAGCATCGTGCTGGTTCTGCAGTGTCAGGGATATTATTTGTGATCGAATAGTTGCTCATGCGCGATCACATCATAGGGAATGAGCATTCGGATACCATGTACAGTAGAATGAAAGCGTTCGCATGGGAGACAAACTGAATATCGATTTCAACTTTGCTGGTGTAATGAACTCAAAACAATATAATTCATAAACTTTTATACCTACTTTACTGTACGTAAATATTCGAAATCGGACGATTGATTAATGCTTTCTACTCGATTATAACGAAAAAATATGCCAGATCGGTGAAAAGTATTGGATCAAATACGCGCCAAGAGACACCGGAAGGTGTTGCGTAATAGCCTCCGAGTGTGCCATTCGCCGACTTGCCCGTCGGTGTAAAGCGGATCTCTAAGCTCATCTACGAAGAAACACGTGGTGTGCTGAAGGTATTCTCGGAGAACGAGATCCAAGATACAGTCACCTCCACAGAACACCGCCCTTCATGTTGTCTACGCCCTAAGGAGGTCATATCCTGTACGGCTTTGGGGGTTAATTCACATCACAACAAACGTACCGTTTTAGGACAATTAAAATATTAAAACTAAAACTATTGACATATTAGCACAGACCGGTGCAATCTTTAAGAGAGTAAACACATTTTGCGTCGTAAACAGACGCGCATAAAACGCACGCACACACTAAAAAAGGCGGTCTATTTCCCGGGCATTAATCACGTAACTTATTATTATCATGTTTATACTAATTAAACAACTGTAATCATCTAGCATAGAGAATAAAATCTCACATGTTTATTTATTCAGTTGGGCGATTAATAGAAATTAATTTAATATACTTTATCGCGGTAAAACTGTGTTAAATGGCACTTTTCTCGGCCATCCATTGCAACAACGACCTCCCAAAGCATATAGTCACATAGTGTTTAGAGACTTGTTGTCTGTTACACTGTGTATCAGGATAATGAACCAATATAACATTGTAAAATGTTGTTTGTGCAAGTCCTTACTTTCTCTTATCCTTGTTTAAAAGCATATAATGCTAGTTCACTAAATTTAAAATAGAAGATATGGTAAAACATTCTAGAATAGGATTCAAAATTCTAGATTTAAAATATATTTATTCTAGAAAATTAAAACCAGGCGCTTTCTAGTTGGCTGTGTTTCTTCATTAAGGGACTTATCGGACGTCGCTTGATTTCTTAGGTTGAACTAAAACATACTATAGGATATAAGATATTCATGTTTATCCCCGTGTATGGGAAAACAAGGGGGTTACCACACGGGCAATCGTCAGATCACCTCGCGCCCACCGTCGTGTTGCCGGAGCTATTGCAGTGTTGTGCATGATTTACACCTTTCTTTAATTTAGTAAAACCTAAAAATCCGTTGATTTCAGGCAATGTTCTTTAAGTGCCTTGCCCAAGGATACAACTGACAAACTATAAAGCGACCAGTTTCGCACCTGCAATCCTTTAGATAAAAGGCGACGCATTAAGCCACCCGTCTGATCTTGGCGGCGCATATTTTTAAACTTTTAAAGCTTGCGCAATCGTTCGAAGTTTAATTAATCGATAGTAACTTATATTTGCCATAAATCGCACACCATACAAACATGGGGCACGAACAGGTGCTAAACAAACGACATAACAGAAACTGCACCTCGTAACAACTGTCAACACCGTCGTTCCTTTAGAACGGAAGCTATAAAAGTATCGATATTGCAACCAGTATTGTGCAACCCGCTTTAATAATTAACCGTGGCACACTGGAAAACGTACAATTGTATTTCAAATGCTACTGGGCCCTGGGACGCAGTAAATCAAATATTCGCTTGAATTTACAAGCACAACGAAACTGCGACTGGTACGAAACACATGAAAAACTCCAACGTTCATATAAAATCTGGGGATCACAAAGACCTTCGTCAGATAGATCGAGAGGACAATGTAGGCACAGTTTTACCAATGTCAGACAAACTTTTTTTTATTTCACAAACATTCATCTGTAAATTGCCTAAAATTAGGTCTCGACAGGAGCTGTATTCTATAATACACAGCAACGCTCGTGTAAACGCACAAAAATCGACTTATAAGTTGCCTATAACATACAAGGTAATTCAATCTGTTCTATAAATAGCGATAGCAAAACGCGTGTAATTGTTCAACTTCAAGCCAATGTTACATTCTATGGAAAGTAGCTTTATCTGATTTATTGCTGCATATATATATAACTTATATAATATATAAATTAAAGTTTGGATACAGATTAATGCATAAAACGACAAGCCAGCACTATTCAAATCGCAGAAATTTTGGTCAAATCAGTAATTTTTTTACTGCCTAATTAATACCTTAAATTCGCGTATAGAGGTAATTCTGATATTTGAGATTTTCTGTGAATGAAATTTGTAAACAAAAGTCGCGCTCTGATTCTTTGCGACGCTTGCATGGTCGTATTCATTTCACTAATTCGGTTTTTTAAACCAAAGAAAATCGCTTGACACAGTTACGTTTACATCAACGATATAATTGGTTAAACCGAATTTCTATCTTGATTGTATTTTTTTCTTCTTCTAATGCTTTGTACACAAAAAAATGATGCTTTATCCATATGTCGAAAGATCAGAACAGCTAAGCCTAGGCAGCGAGTCTGATAGGTGAAGAATATGTTGAACAGCATTCTGCAATTTAACAATTCCAGTTAATTTCGGTACCTTTTTTAAAGGATTAGAATCTCGCTGTCTTTGGCACAACTGACATACCACAATTCCCTTAATGAGTATGTTCAGCCTTCGTTAATTTAAAAAAGATAATTCCGTACATTAGTGTGCTGCCGTTGTACGTAGTTTTAATCAAACTTTTTTAAGCTGCTTTGGTTAGATAATGTCTGAATATTGGCTTAAATTTTTTCAACTTTAAAATGAAGATTTTTGTGTTGTTTTCTCTAGTGTTCCTCGTCTCATACGCAGCAGCAGGTATAGTATTAAACTGCAAGCAGTATGTTAAAAAAAAATTACATTGACCATTTTATAAATGAAAACAACTGTATCCATGACGATTGGTTGCTTTTATTTTGTATAAGGTATTGTTATGTGAATTTATAGAAACCCACCTGAAATGTACAGATCTAACCCGAAACCGTTTTAATAATTTTTGTTTTCGTTCTGTAATTAAAAAACTCTGAGACTGAAGCTATTGTAGTTTTACTTTCTTATATCTGTTTTCCACCGCGTATGCCTATTGCACAATCGGTACCTGGTAGGAAAACAGTGCGAAAGCGCGACTTACGAATGCTGGTGAAAAGAATAATATCTATTTAAATTTGATACAACCTTTATGGGGATCGAATTAAAGGAAATTACAAATGTTTACATGCAGCTTGCCCGAGCGATCAGTTCGAGTGTGAGAACGGCGCATGTATTGATTTATCATGGGTGTGTGACGGGGTTACCGACTGCCTGGGCGAAACAGTTCCCGGATCTGACGAAGAGGACTGTCGTGAGTAAAATTCTACAGTTTTACACAATATTTCTAAAATGCTTATTTACAATTTTGACTGGCCAGACTGGAACGGTTATTTTAGTGTGCCCGAATTGTTTCGTTTTATACTAGGGATCAAGGGAAGCAGACGTCATAATGTGAATGTTGACACGATCCAGTAGATTTAAACTCGTTTTTGTTAAATAAAGTAAGATTTAATAGGCCACTTGACTGGGCGAAGGTGACACTTTGACAAACTAACGCGAATCCTAGGGATAATTTAAGTTTTGACTTTCACATATTGGCAAAATATTCCCATTGTGTGGGCACTTCGTTGGAATTTTCTCTCCAGTTGTCAACAGTGTATGTTTAGGGGTACAGGACTTCTCAGGTTTTAGTCTAGATATTTAAATATTTAGTTAATCGCCCAACCAAACTATAAAACCAGTTTAACAACGCCAATTAATGCTGTTATCTAACAGACAAACATGGTCAAGAGCACATTCAATGATAATGTGCATGTACCTTAATAGTAAATATCATTGTAGCGGCAGCGTCATGCAGACCAAGTGAGTTTCAATGTAGCGACGGTTCCTGCATTCTGTCAGAGTTTAGGTGCGATGGGGATCCAGATTGCTCTGACGGCGGCGACGAACAAGCATGCCGTAAGTTTTTTTTTCTAATTTTTAAAATGTCTGCACTTTCTCAACGGGCAATGCCTCCCCTTCGTGCATGTTTTATCTCGGACATTTATTATCTTTTGGGTGACCGCACAAACAAGTCACGATGTTGTAAAATAATACTCTTTGAAGAAATAAAATCCTAAAAGAAATAAAAATATGTATATTAAAAACGTGGAATTTCAAACATTCATGGAAACAATATGAAGTTAACTATAACTGCAACGTATTATTAAACATACCCATGTTTATGGCATGTAGCGGCTAAAATTACCTCAATTTATTTCATTGTATGGACAACAAAGGAACGAGGAAAAAGTATATGCGTAATCATCGTATTACCATGAGCAGGATTACACAATTTCATACCGCGGAAATTTGTGACAATACAGCGTGCCCAAAATGGGGTGACCAATACAATACCAATAGACTTGGTTACGTTTTGTTTTAGGTATTACTGTTATTTGAACGATTGAGGTATACGGGGTTTTAAACTCTAAATAGTTCGTGCTCCAAACAAAATGCATGTGTCTAGTAGGCTAAGACTATGATCATCATGTAGTTGCATAACTTAGACTTTTCACAACAGCCGGTGCTACGTGCTCCAGTTCGGAATTTACATGTGCGAACAATTATTGTATCGATGCTGACCTTAAATGTGATCATGTCAACGATTGTCCTGACAACTCAGACGAACAGGGTTGCAGTAAGTTTGTTTTTTTGTAGAATTTTTATTGCAGTTCGTTGTGATAAGAACTATAGCGTATATATTCAAACATTCTCACCTAATACTTTTAGTAAATAAAAATTACCAGAAAAGTTTGAGGTCAGCAAGATCATTTTAGGGTAACACACTATTATAGAATCTCGCAATATTTAAAATAGCCGCAGTTTAATCCACAAACGTCTTGATGGGTACGAGATATTGCTTCTTGTGATCGAGATGCTTATATAAGCTTCAGATTATTTACAATTTTTGTAATTGCACTGTATTTATTACTGTCGTTCGGGTTATTCCCCATAAGGAATTCCCCTAAAACGATCTCGTTAAAAATTCAAACGCGTCTTGGGTCTATTGATTCTTCATGATTGCGTACCTTTAACCCTTCGCCACATTGCAGGTTATCCAACATGCGATGAACTAAAGTGTAAAAATGGGGCGTGTTACACTTCAGCCCAGCGCTGCGACGGCAATGTAGATTGTCGTGATGAATCTGATGAATTTAACTGCAGTGAGTGTTTAAGCGTTTAAAACAACATTTTCAGTCCAAAAGTGTCAGCTCGTTTTTACAGTCGGGTTAATAGAGATATTGCACTATGTAGATTATTATAATTGTTTTGTTTGGCAATGCACTTACTGCACTTGCTTCAACTTACTTTAAATGAATCACTCATAAACTACAGTTACAATTAAATATATAACACAATGCAATAGCTGTGTCAAGCACGTGACAACGGAAGGAAGATAATAAAATTCCAAGTGTCAAGTAACGTATATTTGTAAATGTTTTTTTGCAAGGGATGTAAAATTGAAATATTTGGTAAAATGCACAGGTCAGTGTCGTGATAATGTTGGATTGTCAGTTTTTATCATTTTTTTAAGGTTATTTTATTGGGTTCCATGGGTGCAATTTGGGAGGCAGGGCTGATACCCCCTGTGTACTGCATGTTTTAATGAGTGTTATTGTATTATGAAAATAAAGAAAAGTATTGTATCAATAGGGAAATAAAGTTATCTTTGCAATCAAATTTATATTTTTATTCTCAAACTGGTATTCATTCACCAACAGCCAGCACACAGTGTTCTTCAAATGAATTTCAATGCGACAACGGAAAATGCATACCACAAAGCTTTTACTGTGATGTGTGGAATAATTGTGGAGATGGGAGTGACGAACCAGATGGTGTTTGTGGTAAGTTGTTCACACTTTTCTGTGTTTTTTTTAGTGGATGTCATAGCTATATGTCATTTCCAGTCTAAAATAATCCTGATATTTTGTCAATGGGTAAATGTGTTAAGATAAGCTGAATCTGGCTGATTTGACGGCCATTTCTCAGATTCAACATTCATGTATTTCAGTAAACAAAAAGCATTTATTATTTATGAGATTTCAAAAAAGATATTTATTCCAGAATTTTTTAGTAATATACATGTGTGTATTTTTTTTACTTTACAACTATGAGTGGAAATGTAAGAACTTGAATAAGCATCAGATTAAATCTGAATATTCCACCACTAGTATACCCATCCTGTCCGGGTAACACGTTTACATGCGACAACTCTGTGTGTGTGAACCAGGAGTGGGTCTGTGATGGAACAGATAACTGCGGTGATGGCTCAGATGAAGAGAATTGTGGTATTTTGAACTTTTGTTCACTTTTAGTTTATTCATTTTTACTTTAATATTGACCAAGCTAAACACATGGTTTGCTCTGTTTTGGTTTTCTCTGTTTAGGTTATCAAAAAATAAAACACCTGACCAACTATTTTAGGTTGAGTAACCAGTATGTGATTGGCTGGCAAGGATCTGGTGATACCAATGGAATAATTATCAATCTAAATTTTTTTATCTACTTTCCAGTTCCATGTTGTTATTTTCCAGTCTACTTCGTACTTAACTCAAACCTACTGTCCACAGTTATAACAAATGACCAATTTTTGCAACCATAATACCCATAAAATATATAAGTTCTTTATAACAGTCTTTAAAAATGTACATTGAAACACTGTCACTGCAGATTATGCGATTCCATGCTTAAACAATCAGTGGAGGTGCACAAACAGCAGCCGATGTATTAATGTTGTGCAGATTTGTGATGGAAAAATTGATTGCGAGGATGGTACAGATGAGAGCCAAACTGGTTCCGTTTGCAGTGAGTATAAGTACACATTTTAGATTAAACAAGCATCGTTAAAAATAATTGTATTATACAAATTGTTTTACCGAATGATTTTGAACCACCACTGGTGCTTGGTTTGTTTTTATATAATCTGTTCCTTCATGGTAATTGTCAGGATACATCCAACCAGCCAATAGTATTGTTCTCTTTTATACTTTTCGTTTAATTAGCAATTCACTATTTTGATGTAACAAAGGAAACAATATTATTAACTATGCACTTTCAACTGTCCTAAAAACTTACAGGTTCAACAAAATGTGGGATCTTGAGTTGTGATGGCTACTGCCGAGCAACCCCACAAGGTGGAACATGCTACTGTGATGATGGGTATCAAGTGGGTGATGATGGAATCTCCTGTAAAGGTATTTTACAATAAGATTTTATTGTTAATTTATCTGAAAATTTTTTTTATATATTTAAGGTTGTTTTTTATTTCATTGACTGTTTTTTTGATAAGATTAATAGTTTTTGATGTTGGTTTAATTAATTAATTTAGGTACATATTTGATCAAATCTATTTACTTTTGATGTAATAGCATAATTTTGCTATAACTTAGTTGATTAAGTGTTTTCTGTTCAATTAATGACTTTTTTATCTTCAGATTTCGATGAGTGCACAGTGTTTGGACAATGTGAGCAAAAGTGCGAAAACACAGTTGGTTCATTTAAATGTGGTTGCGCTGATGGATATATACCTGAGCAAAGTCATGACCATTTGCACTGCAAGGCTACACCGACAGGTTTACCTTTTATATGTATAAATATTGACAAATATCAACAAAAGTGTCAATAAATCTGTAAAGCACTAAAAATGAACCTAATCGTACTTTAAAATCTGTTTTTTACCCGTTCGCATTCGTCAAAAGGTATTTTATTTTGTTACATACCAATGAAATTATATTTCGATTTTTTACCAAATGGAGCAATATCCGTTAAGTGTTATGCAAAATTACTTGTCAAATGCTGATTGAGGTAGATGCCACATGTACCCCACCAGATGTCAAACTGACATGCTTTTTAATACACTATCCTGCATCTAAACAAAAGATAAAACATCTACATCAAGTTTACAATTTAAAAATCTATTTGTTAAATTTTATTTTTAGCTGGGGCACCACGGCTGTTATTTTCTGCTGGTCCCAACATTTATTTCAATGATTTCTTGAACGATAAGTTGGATATCGCTGTTGAAGCTGGAAGTCCTATTGGTGTTGATTACCATTATGAATTGGGAAAAATATTCTGGTCAGATGCAATTTTACAAAAGGTACACAATTAAGATTTTATGCTTGGTAATGTTTATAAAAATCGCAAGTTAAGGTTTTTTTCCCAAAGACACACATGAAAAGCAGTTGGTAGTTTCAGATATTTTAAGTGCTCATCACAGTGGTCCCCAACCTTTATATTACTTTTTCATATTAGGACCAACCATTTTTTTCGTAATTTTGTTATTAATATGTGTCACCGTCCTACAAAAGGGAAAGAAGTTGGTTAATTTGAATCCCATTTGACATGACCTTATCATGAGAAACAACCAACTTAAACATAACCGTATTATAATATTTCCATATATATTGGAATTCAGGTATCATTAGAAACTGCCTGATATGAAGGTAAAATTTTGACTAATCCTTTTTGTGTATACCATCATGATGTAGGTTATGTCGGCCAACACAGATGGCAACAATCAAAAGGTTATTTTGGATAAAGCCATTTCTGACCCAGAGCAAGTAGCAGTGGATTGGATAGGTACGTTTAAGAGTAAATATGTGTCGTTTTAACATTGCAGAATGAATATTAATTTTAATAGTGAATATGCCTTTGTAATCCGGGTGTTAAACAATCCATATTATTTCAACTGATTTCTCCTGAAAATGACAGATGTATGTCCAGAAAAATTTGGTTTAAGCATCGCAGTCATATGTTCAATCCCAAGTCTTTATTTTGTGTTTTTCTGTACTTTGCCGAAACACTTAGCATATGCTGATCTGCAATCACTTTTTTGATGTGATAACTATGTAATTCTCAGGCAACAACTTGTACGTGGTGGAAACCAAAGTAGGCCGTATAGATATATGCAACTTTGATGGAAGCCATAGAACAGGTGTGGTTACTAATGGGCTTAGAAACCCGAGGGGTCTTGCATTGGATCCAACCAAGGGGTAAGAACAATTATTCCAAAATGTATAAATATTATTGTGATTTGATTAAAAGGAGCAAGTCTACTTGATTTGTTTTGTAAGAAAAAATTGTTGTACACAAGATAACATTTTAGTTGGGCATGTCAACTATCATTTAGTCTTTATTCATAGGATGACAGATACTTGTTTTATTCCCTTATTGGAAAAGTTGTTTTATTCTACTTGATATTGTAATTTATAACGGCCTGTTTTAATTTGATGTGAAAATAAAAATTTGTCGGTTTTTGCTTTTTTTACAGAGCTCTTTCGCAGACTATTAGTTTAGTTGTGTTGACCAGACTGATTATTCGATTATTTATCGCCCTGTCCTTTTATGGCAATTATCCTATTTTATTACCTGGCCCCAATGACATCAACTATCTTTCCTTCACACAGATACATGTTCTTCACGGACTGGTACACCACCACTGCAAGATTGGATCGTGCGTATATGGATGGTAGTGAGCTGTACACGATCGTGGACACCAGTGTTGGATATCCGAGCGGTATCACTGTTGATTTCACCAACAGTCGTGTATACTGGGTGGACACTAAGTTTGATTATG
>CH002476.1:537725-550694 GCA_000149265.1 Ciona savignyi | reverse complement strand
TACAGAGCTGAGAAGCAGACAGGAGGATTTGTGACGCAAATGCGCACACAACTCGGGCAACACACCCTATGGACATAGCTGGCTTTTCCACACGATCACAAGGCGAGTGTAAGGGAGTCAATCCATGCAACAGGTGGGAAATATTTTATTTAGAAGTATATGTAGGATCAGATGCTATCACTGTTATTGTTCGATAACTTGTGCCCATTCTGCTGTATATTGCATCTAATAAAGACATTTGTACAGCTTTTATTTATCTATTGTTCACACTGCTCCACCACTTTATAGATTCAATGGAGGTTGCAGTGATATTTGCTCCATCGGCCCCAGCAACACTGCAGAGTGCAGTTGTCCAATTGATGACGGCAAGAAATATTATCTTGCTAACAATGGAAAGGATTGCATAGAAGATGTAAGTGTGTTGACAATTATGTTTGATTGCGGTTAGGATTTAAATTGTTACTCATTATAAATGAGGTATTTGAGAATGTTGAGAGATTTGCAACTAAGCTAGATGGCAAAACACGAAAAATTATTGACGAGTTAAAACAAATCCAAGATACCAAAAAACATTTTTTTAAAGAGGGCTAGTTTTTATTTAATCTCAGATTTGAGAAAAGTAGGTTGGCGGTTGCAAACACAAAATCCTTCCGATTTCTTGAAATGAATTATCATTTTTCCGGTTGAAATAAAATGAAGATTAAGATTTTAATTTTTCTACAGACTGGGCAAGACAGGTGCAATGCAAACCAATATACCTGCTCCAATGGTATTTGCCGCCCACTTAGCTGGGTGTGCGATGGATACACAGATTGCTCGGATGGCGCAGACGAAGCTGAAAGAACTTGCGGTGAGAATTTTAATAAAATATATTTATAAACCAATCTATGTTTTACCAAAGGCTGTACTCAGATCTTAATGGAGGCATATTCTTATCACTTTTTGGAAGATGTTTTAATCCTAGATCATTAATATCATTTTTAATTCTTCTACATTTAGCAAATTGCATTTACGGTCCAGTACAATGGCATAGTAATAAATTACACTATTTTAAAGTTAAAAGTTGGTAACCATTGAACAGTTTGTGGCGATATTTATTTACAACAACATCATTCCTAACCCAAAGATAAAATTGTATTTGTGCTACCTGTGCTAGCTTAAACACATATTTAAAATTATTTTTAATAAACTTCAGCGGACCACACTTGTGAATCTCACCGACATAGATGTCCCAATGGTCGATGCATCCCCATTTCGTTTGTTTGTGATTTTGATGACGATTGTGGAGATGGATCTGATGAACAAGGCTGTCGTAAGTGCCCATTATCATTGTTTTAAGCATTTTTAATGTCTGTCCAAAAATTGCATGCATTATGAGGACACAAAACTGCAATCATAATATATTTACTTAACACACAAACCATAATACTGTGGTCTCCTATTGCAATGGAATGTTATTATACAATTTTTCTCATCATAACAACGTTTGACTGACTGTCTGTTGCATCAGTTATGTGCTGGTCCACTTTCTGAAATGATAAAGGTTGAAAACAAACTACTTAAATTGGTTGTGTCCATTGGTAAGTGCTTAAACCTAGTGTATTAATTAGTTAAACAAAATCTATATCAATGGCTTTATCATAAACAGCACAATGCAGTTGCTCTGGTAACCTGATTGTGGGTTGTCAGAAAATTACTTGTATTATATACCAATGATAACTTTCTCTGACCTACCCACAGAATAAAAATGAGTTGCCTACACCTAAATTTTAGTGCAAAGTTTTCCATATACAGCTACACCTACATGCGCAAGTGATGAGTTCGAATGCTTGTACGGGCGTTGCTTGTCCATGAGCCAAGTTTGCAATGGCTACGATAACTGCAGGGATGGGGTGGTGTCTGATGAGAAGGATTGTAACCACACAACCTGCAGGCCTGGCTATGTGAGTACATGATCTCAACAAAAATACAACTTTTTTGTGCTGTTTTAGGAATTTAAGGTTCGATCAACTTTTTATCACTTCATATTTAAGGTGCAATCATAGATTGATTTTATCATGTGCTTCGGAAATGTTATCATAGTCTTTGGAACATTTTTCACAGGAATTTTATTAAAACGTTTGCATATTCGCAGCACAAATGCACCAACACAAATGTGTGCATCTATGGAGGCTGGTTATGTGATGGAGATAATGATTGTGGAGATAATAGTGATGAAGCCCCTGTATTTTGTGGTAGGTATTCTTCTTTATGCTGTATTAAAATAAAGTTATAATCGTATATTTAAAAATCTTGGCATTGATACTGCCATCCTGACAACCACAAATTTCTACCGCAATATTAAATAAAAGCTAAAATTGGCTGTAACAAACCAGACAATGCGTGAATTGATTGAGGCGTTAAAAGAAAGTGAATTACCACTTCCATCACAGCCGGTAAGACTTGCCGAAGTGGTCAGTTTCAATGTGACAATGTGTACCAGTGCATACCATTGACGTGGTACTGCGATGATTACAACGACTGTGATGATGGTTCAGATGAACCAACCCAATGCACCCATCCCGACCGAACCTGTCCACAAGGCGCGTTTACATGTGACAATGGAAGGTGTATCAACATCGATTGGGTGAGATTTAAATTGCAGCCTACTTTTGTTGCACCATTATGACATTGTACATCAAAATTAAAACTTGATTGGTTATGTGGTTTGGATGATGAAGAGGTGGAGGTCACACATACAACACTCTGTAATAGCTTTATTAACCTAACTTTGAGCACAAGATAGCCTGACAATTCAATGTTATAATCAGTATGCCTATTTTTGTTCTACACACAGGGAGTATCACATATACACATGACATACATCCAACCCGACTGTGGCATTAAGTGTTATAATGATGGACAAGTTCACTAAATTTGCTCATCTTCTTTTCAGTAATAAATTACGACTGGAATTTTTTATGAGAAAAACACAATGCCTAAGCTAGGTATCTTATCCTGGTGGTTGCATGAGTGGGGGCATCGGACAAAACAAGGGGTTGTATAATCAATTTAGTTTTTTATAAAAATACATTGTTTTTCGATATTTTAATGAGGAGTGTAGCAATGTCCATTGTGACAGGTTGTAGTTTTCATGCAGGCAACATTCTGTGCGGTGGTTTGGTAGGCATAAGCCATGGTATCTGAAATAGAGAAGCATTTTTAGCCGTGCACTCTTCAGGTATGTAATGGAGTGAATGATTGCAACGACAACTCTGATGAAGATGAACGACAAGACTGTGGTAGTCGAACCTGCCAGTCAACGGAGTTTACCTGCGAAGGGAATCCACCTGGCCACAGCAGGTACTTTATAACGGGATCAACAGTTCAAACATAATCTCTATTCGTGTAAAGCAACATTTAAGTACAGAGACCTTGTTTGTCAGCTAGGCAGGTAGCAGTTTTGAATCATGATCACTTACCAAGCAATTGGTACTGGCTTTGATCCACCATATACAACAGTAGTCATGACATTTAATAATTCTCCGGTATCTAGTGATATATAGCTTTACTTTTTGCAACGTCCCATTAGCAAGTAAACAATATAATTAGTAATTGATATCAACAGATGTATATCGCGGTTATTTGTGTGCGATGGTGATATAGACTGTGAAGACGGCGCTGACGAACTGCAGCCCGAATGCCCGCCTACGATATGTAATGAGAATCAATTCAACTGCACCAATGGTTTATGCATTCCAAAATATTACGTGTAAGTGCTTGTTTAAAAAGTATTTGTGCTTTATTAACTAAAACTGGGTGAGGTATTGTATTGCACACAAAAAGGTTTTGAGTTTAATACTGTTGGTATTGCTACAAGCTTTGTTCTCCTGATCGAGCTAGATCATTTTTTCTTGCTTTCCTTAATTACTAGTATGTAATGTAAGTATGTGGGGTTACATTAGGCTTAAACAGTATTATGTAATTGTGTGTAATCATTTGTCCTGTGTATAATATCCCAGATCTAGATATTATTTTTACACAGATATTATTTTTGGGTATTATTACCCTTTTCTATACATTATTAAGTATTTTTTTATTTAAACTAATCTCTGGATATAAATTACATTTTCTTGATAAGTTTTCCCAAAACCAATGTCTAATACGACATGAGGCAATAGTGTCCTGAATAATTACCCTAATTTTCCTTTAGTTGTAAAACTGAATTAATTTTTTTGTTTACCTATCTGACACTTTTATCATACCGTTACCATTACCTCTTATTACAAATGGCATAAAGAGGTATTTGTAATCCTTGCAAAAAAGGATAAAAAATCCATTAAACAAGAAATAGAACAAAAATCAATTTTCTACCAAATTTTTATGCAGATGTGATCACGACAACGATTGTGGTGATTACAGCGATGAATATGGAGACTGTGTCTACCAGACGTGCAGCAGTTACCAGTTCACATGTGAGAACGGGAAGTGCATACCCAAGAGCTGGACATGCGATGGCAGAAATGACTGCACTGACAATAGCGATGAAGTATCCTGCCGTAAGATGTTTTTTACTTTTATGATAGAATAGTATAATTTCTTATGTTAAGGGGCATAAACACAAACTGTCATCAGACGTAAGGGCCGAACACACAGGCTATCGGCAGATTACCTTGTCACCACCATTGGGTATGGAAACTATTGCAGTGTAATCATTGAAAAGTACCTTTAATTTGTTAGAACCCATCAATTCATTAGGTTTATGCAAAGTCTGTAAAGTGCCTTGCCCAAGGAATAACGTGACTACCAAGTGACCAGTTTTCATAGAACTCTGGCAGTTCAGGTGTAACACTATCAGCTTAAAATATTTGTAAAAGGACTTATTAGCTACATGTGCTCCTGGAAACAGCACCTAACAGATAGTGCTTGATCCTAAATAAAACTTTTATATAAAATACAAGGACTTGCAACAAAGCTGGAATATTGGCATTCTGACTAATTCCATACAGCCCCCCCCCCCTTTTTTATTTTTTTTTAATGCAATTTGTTTTTATTTTCAGCTACTGGACCACCTACATGCGGCCCTGATATGTTCATGTGCAAGAACGGACAATGCATAGACATGGGGGTGGTGTGTGATCGGAACCCTGACTGCAGCGATCGCAGTGACGAAGAGAGGTGTGGGTTAAACGAATGCGCCACCATTGCTTCAAACCAGTGCGCTCAACTGTGCGTGGATACCCTTACCAGCTACTACTGTGACTGTAATCCAGGTAGGATACCTCACTCTTTTTGTATTTAAGAATATTTACACAGGAGAATTTTTTTCTGGTTTTATGACAGTGACATTCATACAGGGTGCCAGAACTATAATGTGATCTATATTGTATGTTGGCAGGCTATAGGCTACTGGCAGATGGCAAAGCATGTGAAGATATAAACGAATGCATTGAGACCCCGTGGGTATGCTCCCAACTGTGCGACAACATAGAGGGATCATATTATTGCAAGTGTGGCAGCGGATACCTTCGTGAACCAGATGGTGTTACATGCAGGCAAAACTCGGGAATTGAACCATACATTCTTTTCAGTAACAGGTGGAGAAATTACTACATTTTTATGACCTTTTCAATTTGGGTAAATTGTAGGTAAAATGCTCTTTTGTATCTGGCCAGGAAAGGTCTGTTTTTATACTGTTGTAGCAGTAACTTCAGTCATTGTATGATATTACATGAATACAGCTGTGTTTTACTTGGTGACCTGTTATTTTTGCTGTGTTTTACTTGAACTATTATTTACCATAAAGCACTGTCCACTAATTATAAACTGCAAAGTGTTAAGATGTGATGGTAGGGTTTCATTAGACAATATAGTCATTAGACAATGAACCCAGAATATTCTGGTTTAATCGATATCTTTGTATAACTGGACATACTCCACTTTTAATTCTTTACTGTATGTGTATGGTTTTTATAATAAAAACAAAATAAATAATGAAATTATACATCTCACCATAGGTATTACATTCGAAAAATCGCGGTTGATGGGAGTGATTACGAACTTGTCACACAAGGGTTGGATACAGTGGTGGCCCTGGACTATGATTACCAGTAAGTTTTTTCTATAGATTGTGAATATTTTGAGTTTTATGCAATCATTTTAATTTACCCCCATATGGAATTCATATATTGGAAGGATATTTGAACTTCCCTTTCCTATAAGTCATACTTAGAGTTCTGTTTTTAAAGGTATGGAGGTAGTGGCACATTTTTCTTAAACAATTAGGTTTTATTCAATCATCTTGTACTACTTTAAAAGGAACTAACACGTCAACCCACAGAGGCCAGCGAATGTACTGGACCGATGTAACAGCAAAACAAATCGGAAGTATGAAATTCGACGGAACTGACAAAAAGACTTTATTTCACCGAGAAGTGCCAGATGGGGAAGGACTTGCTGTGGAATGGGTTACTGGGAAACTGTACTGGGTAATTTATTGTTCTAATTGTTGCTCTCTGTCGAGAGGGATTTTGAGTAGAGTTTGCTGTCTTAAAAGAAAACAGTATTAATCAAATTAAAGAAACAGGAAAAGAGGTAAAAGTTATAGTGGTTTAAATATGTCCATGTAAAATAAAACAAATCCTTAACAAATTTACTAAAAAACAAAAAAAACTATTTTTTATAGCGGTTTTTATATATTCAAAAAGCATTGTCTGTAATAACTTTACAATCTCGACAACATACATGTATCGTAAAATATTGCATATCAGACAATCTTTTTTAAATATTTTTGTAATCTAGTTTTTTTAATGACCACCATTTTTAATTACATTTTAATTCAATGTTATAATTGGTGTATTTCATCATTGTATCAAAAATAAAACCATTTATAGTGTTATAAGGCAATTGCATTTCTTTCTACATGGCACGAATAACAAACCAAAAAACAATATTAGTTGGACGCAACATTACGGGCACTACATGTCTCGGAGCTCAATGGTACCAGCAAACTCACATTGATGAAAGGCTGCATTGATGTCAACAGGACGTATTGTTTCCATTCACCTCGAGCATTGGCTCTGCACCCTAAGCGAAGGTTGTTTAATTCGCTGTTTTCTTGCTCGTTATCATTAGACAACTATAATTTTTATTTATTAATAAAAATGCCACAAAATTAGTTAAAACATGTCATTATAAAATTACATGACATAGTGTTGATCAAAACAATTAGCGGCCGTTAAAGATAATGGTTTAATCTTAGTAATAATTTTAAAAATTCTCTTGGTTTTATACTCATGCAGTTATAGTATATCTGTATGGGACAGAAATGTTACAAAGAACTGGTTTCTAATATTAAATAATTTTTTATTAAATGACTCACCAAAACATTGGCTGATTTCAATTTTTTAGCTTTTCGATTGGTGTTTTAACATGTTACTGTTAGTTAAGCAGCAGTATGCAACTGGATAGGTTCTGGTTAAATCTCCTCTTATAAACTCTGTAAGATCAGGGTAGGTGTATGGGATTAAACCTGGTAAGGTTAAAAAGACATAAGTAAATTTAGTTTTTCCTTCTTTTCAAGTTGACTTCCCTTGCGATACCTCAATTCAGTCATATAAAATGGTTTGTTCTCACTTATAATATTATTCAGCATTACAAAACTTTGTAACTTCAATATTCTAAAATAGTTAATTATAAAGTCTTATATTCTTAAATTCCAGTAGCTTATTTTGTAGTTCTGCTATTACTATCATTCTTTGGTATTGGGTAAAACATATTCTATGTTATAAGTTTAAAATGACAAATTCTGTAAAAACAGTTATAAAATTTTATAAATAAAAATTGGAATTAAAACGGCACCATTCTTGCAGTTTGCTATTCTGGACTGATTTGGGTTTGAAGCCATACATTGCAAAGGCATATTTGAATGGAGACAATGCACAAACTGTGATAACTACAGTTGTGGGTTGGCCGAGCGCACTTACTATTGATTATGTTACTGAAAGAATCTACTGGGGTGATGCGCATCTCAATGCAATACAGTAAGTGCATTTTGTTTATTTATTTTTTATAACTCAATAGGGAGGAGCCAAAATATCAACTCTCCAGACAGGCTGGGTACCTAGTAAATAGCTTAAAAAAGAACTGGACATCCCATAAATAACCTTGTTTTTAATAACTATTATGCTCCCATGGTAGAATATGCATGGCAAGCAAATTTGGTCAAATTGTATTACTTCAACCCAAACTTTTATGCCTATGTGGATTAAGGTTACACAAACATACTGGTATTATAATCACTAATAGATCATCTTGCAAGTATGCCAACAACATCAAACTTGGTTATCATAATATTGCACAAACAAAATATGCTAACAATTATAAATATTTATCAATTACAGGTTTTCTGACATGGATGGTAACAACAGACACAGGTTATATTTGAATGGTTTAAACCAACCCATGGCATTTGCTATCACCTTCTTTGAAAGCTATATCTACTGGACTGATTATTCCACCTACTCCATGTATAAGGTTGTCCACCCCTTGTGTACACTTATGTTTAAAATTGTCTGGTAATGTATTTAAACCAAATTTGATTTGAATATCAACCGCAGCTATGGAACAAAACAGATTGCATGTATGCTATATAAATGCTACCAGACAGTCACCAGTTTTGCTACTTAAAAAAGCACTTTTCTAAAATGGCTTGAAACAAACGTTAGCAAACTAAGTAAATCCAGTTTTGTCCAATAATTAAAATATGAAAATGTTTTTTTTAACTATACGTACTTAAAAACCATAATGCAAAATACACACTGCAACAATATACCTACCTGACTGCAGATATACTGACCTTAGCCAACCACAATAAAGAAAAAGAGCAAAAACAAAAACAAATCCTGTTTTTATATCTTATAGGCTCATGGGTTAGACGGTTCTAACCTCCAGCGATTGGTCAACAGCACACATCGCCAGTATGATCTGCATGTTGTGCATCCATATAGACAGGATAACCGATGTACGTATAGGGTTTGATATGTAAATAAAACTACCTGTATCACCCATATATGAATCAGTGCTATTATCTTAGACATGTTCTGTTCTATTTAATACATAATGTGCAGTGAAGTGAGTGCTGTGTAACACTATGTGCTGTGTAACACTAGATTTTTCACTTGATTATTGTGGTAATTTTGATCAAAGTGTAATCATTTAAAAGAACGTTTACTTATGCCAAAGTATATTTTACAATTGCAGTGACAAACCCATGCGAAATGAACAATGGAGACTGCTCCCATTTATGTCTTATGGCGGTGGATGGAAATAAAGAATGCAAGTGTCCTGATCACTTTGTTTCTGTGAGTGTTGGAATTACTGGGACTAGGTGAGTATGTTTATCATAATTTTCGCTAGTTAGGCATAATTTTAGCATATTAATCTTTAATTTTAGCAGTTTTTTTTAAAAACATTTTTTGTTAAATTGACATGTACTGATAATTCACCTAGGATTTCTTAATCAATAATGTACTTTAAGCAAGAAAGGTTGTAATTATACAGATAGAGGCGAAATGCATTATTATACACAATATTTTTCTCTTGTTATTAAAACAATATTTAGTGTTGTATGTGGGTTCGGGAGGGTTTATAAACTTCAGCTCAGAATTTCTAAAGAGATAATTACAATAGATGTAAAAAAAACTTTTTTTAGTTTTAATGATATTGTAGAGTGTAGAAGTAGACCAAACATTATATTTGTGGTGTCCAAAAAGGGTTTAATAACCCTTGCTTTATATTGTACTATACCTTAAGAAGATTCAGTATCTAATGAATGTAGTCACTTAATAACCATCTCTCCAGTGGTTTTGGCAGCTTCGGCAAATGCTCTGGCTTCATCATTGATTGACAGAAATTCTTTAAACACACAATGTTCCATACACAGATGCTTCCCTGCATGCACATCTGCGCAATACAGATGTGATTCCACGGAGAAATGCATCCCAATATACTGGAAATGTGATGGTGTGGAAGATTGCCCAGATGGTAGTGATGAACCAGACACCTGCCGTAAGTTTCCCTTTTATATATAAGGATTGTGTTTTACTAATGCAGTCTTATACACAGTTACAATGCATTTTTAAGTTGTCATAAACAAGATATGTGATGCATTTGTATGGGTACAAGACTCAACAATGCTATACTACCAGGTTCTAAGTCCATGCCTTGTTTCCATGGGCAAAACACTTCCTGACTGTGATAACATTGTATTCTGATAGAAAGACTATCCAACATTGTTTTTAGCCAATGTTGCTAAACCCAGTGGTATTTTGGGTTGCACAAAACTCTACAAAATTCTCCATCGTATTCATGATTCAACACATTGCAATAGCCGGTAATGGACAAAAGATAATCCGCCAAATTTTAACAACCCTGATTTTTTTCCACCAGGGAGATTTCAAATATTCCATTCTATCCTAGAAATGAACTCTACCTTTCTTGATAATAATACATAAACATAACCCTTCTGTTTTAAATCCTTAAAAATCATGCTTTTATCTTTTTTTAAATCGTTATGCAACTTCTCCACAGTTATGAGCCGCACAAATAACCTCAACCTGTAACTTCTGCAGCCCCTAGATCCTGTCCCATAGGCTACTTCCAGTGTGTGGACTACGGTTGTGTGAAGCCGGAGTACATGTGCGATGGTGACAACGACTGTGATGATGGGAGCGACGAAGTTAACTGTGGTAGGTTGGACTGGTGATTTTGTGGTTTAACATAAATTATTATCTGCATGTGGGTATTTTTCAACTGCATGGTGAGGTGGTTAAGGTTCATAACCAGACAGCCACCAGATTTTACCCATGCGATTTACTGTGGGACTGTTATCCTGGGATGGTGTTTTAATTGGAGTCTCATCCATCTGCTGGATTTGTATTAATCATTAAAAACTATAGTTCTATCAAAAAGTCCCTGGAGCCTTTAGATTATCTTTGTCAAAACGCCCTTTTAAACATGTCACAATTTTTAATCTTGGCTAAAATATCCATCTCATCATTTGCACCCTTTTGGTAAAGTGATTTTTCATGGTCTTCCATTCCACAAAGTAACTTACCACTCCCATGGGTGAACTAAAAACCATACATTGCACCAGATGACTACCCGTGCCTGGACACCCAGTTCAAATGCGGCAATGGTAAATGCTTGAGCAACTCGAGGGTGTGCAATGGATTTGATGAATGTGGAGATAACAGTGATGAAGATGCGGATATGTGCGCGTAAGTTGATGACCTTCACTATTTGATTGTTCTGTTTACTAATTTAAAACTGTGTCTCTTGATGAGAACCTTCTTCAGTGGATTTAAATGTTTAAAATTTGAAAAAAGCACAAAACTTATTTGTTTAAAACTATTCGTTTCATGTATCTACTTAGCAAACAGTACTAGAATCTTTTAAATCTAATTACTTGAAAAATATAGTTACAACCTTTTTCTTCCATCGTGGGTTGTCTTTACTGTGTGTTTTTGGGCAATTTCCATCAATTTAATAATGTAATAAAATATAAGCTTCTCACCACTAAGCACACAAACAACTCAACAGCCAACACACCTGCCCGGTGGGTCACTTCCAATGCGACAATGGGCGCTGCATACCCAGCAACTGGTGGTGCGATGTCGATAATGATTGTGGTGATGGCTCTGATGAACCAGTAGCAGTGTGTGGTAAGTTTTTTTGCATGGCTTGTTTTATAGCTTGTGATGAATTTATAGTTATAAAATGAAAAGTGTAATTTTAAATTTTATCCGGTTTAGTTAACAGAACTTTATTGGTGTCTTATATACAGTAGAAATGTTACTTAACACTTGTTTGATATATTATATAAATAGCAAGCCAATTATGGTGTACATCATGCCATTGAATAGTTGCATTTATGAACTTCAAAACAAAGGAAATAGAATCTATACATTAAAAATTATGGGTCCCTACAATTCTTTTTATTCATCTGTAATTCTCCAGCAAGCGACCAACATGTATGCAGACCTGAGCTCGACTTTGCCTGCAAAACCAATTACAGGTAAGCCTATTGAAAACACACACACACACAAGTGAACAGCAATCATTTTGTAAATAAGTGTACTATCCTCACAACTCGACTATGGGCCGTCTAATAATTTGACAATAACCTGTTTTATAATGCATTGTATTGTCCTCTAAAGGAAAATACCAAAATACTCTACTTGAACTCAGTATGCTGTACAGTGTTGTTGTGACCAATAGCTCTTTTATTAAGTACTCATTTTCGGCTTTAACTCTTTCACTACCGGCTAAATGCATTAATTTAAACATGCTGTACCGCAGTGTTTTTTTTCCTTTTTTAGTCATTTTCAAATTAGCACAGTTTTTTAAAAGTTTATGCTATGATATAATATTTAGTATGTTTAGAATGATATTTTACCCCTCTTTTAAACAAGCCGCATACCTAGATTCTACCTCCAATAAAGAATATATTATGTAAATTTTAGTGAACATCACATTATATGTAAAGAAAATTTTGCTCGACTTTGACAAATTTGAGGGGCACTGACAAACGAAATACTCACTAATTATTGGTATGCCTAAATGCTATGAAAATTGGAATGTAGATTGTATAATAGTTTTTGTACTCAGGAAAATTTGAACTGTATTTTTATCTTCAGTAGTTTTTCTACTATTCCTAATTAAAATTTCTCCTTATTATAACTATATTTTGAAAAATTGAACCAAAACGCATTGAAGTTTTTAGAGTTTTGGAGAACTAAAACAGTGAAAAATCTAAAAAAGAACAGTAAAGAAAGTGTAAAAAGGGCATACAAAAGCAAACAAACACGAATACTATTTCCAATATTCTCGAATTGTATGATATTCTTCAAAGTATGGCACATCGAACTAGCTGGTCTCGCCGCCTTTTCTTTATCGTGCGCTCAGCAGGCCCAGCTGGATTCAACTTTG
>CH002476.1:503914-537487 GCA_000149265.1 Ciona savignyi | reverse complement strand
AGTCACGTGTAAATTCGATAGAGATAAGAGGCGAAACCTCTAAAAATATTACTCCTCGCATTTTCAATATTTCTCCACGCAAAAAAAAGGCTATTACTCATCGCATTTTCAATATTTCTCTACGAAAAAAAAAGGCTATTACTCCTCGCATTTTCAATATTTCTCCACGAAAATTACAAAGAAAAAATTAGAGGATTTCCTTGATCGAATGAGCCATAGCTGAGGTCTCTACCATTACACATTGCAGGGAAATCGTTCTTTAGATTTGCACCTGTTTTTGTGGAACGCGGGACACCATGTTTTTCCACTAACTCGCGATATATCACGAGTTGGGGCGCAAAGAGTTAATCAGTTAATCAACTATGATCTAAATTATATAATCCACTGGTTATTTCACACACAAATAAAAAAGTGATGTGCTCAACTCCTATACTAAAAAGTTAAAATATATTGGCATGTTTTGGGCAAAGTTTTGTAACACACCTTATCAGCGTGCAGTGATGCGCCAGGAACATCAAATTTATGGTGGATCATGTAGATTTATGCTTCTAATTCAAACTGCTTGGCTAGTGGCATAAAAAAATGTAGGCCGCAATGATCGAGTTTGATCCCTTTCCACCCCATACCCCTTTAAAAATGTGTGCTCTACTGTTGCTTTAATTGATATACCTTCTAAATGATGCCTAGTCCAATGAAATCAATTTGATCATGCAAAACTAATATTAATTAATAAACACAATATCCGACTGGGCACTAATATTAATTAATAAACGTACACTAACAGACTGGGCACTCATAACATTTTGACAAATGGTTCAACGACCATGTGTTTTCCCACCATATAAAAACCAAACTAACATATCTTAAAAAACAGCCTAACAAGTCCAGCAACCAAATATTAGAAAAACTGTAATTTAACCGATTTTCCAAACAGGTGCGTTCCAAAGTATAGCATGTGTAATGGCATTGATGACTGCTATGACAATTCGGATGAAGAACAGTGCAGTCAAATGACCTGTGACCCGTAAGTATTACGTTCCGTTTTTCTCCTGGGCCATATGATGTGTTAACATTCTGAATTCTTTGTAAGCATTTGATCCAAAAACTCTGTGTAATATTTTACAATATGCATGAAGATATGTATTCTGAACTATACATACCACTATAGTTGCAACTATGAGCTAAGTTAAGATGAACAATAACTCCCGCACTATAACTGTAATTCCCAGCATAAAGAATACTAAACAACACCCATGTGTTAATTCTAAACTGTTCATGTCATGAGATTAAAAAGGATCACTAACCCCATCCTCTCAGAAACAATGATTACCAATGCCCCAACTTCCGCTGCATACCACTGAGATGGAGGTGCGATGACTACAACGATTGTGGGGATAATTCGGATGAGGTGGGGTGTGCTCCTCGTCAGTGTAGTGAGTCAGAGTTCCGCTGCGACAATCTACAGTAAGATTTCTATGTTTTGTATATTATTCTGACTTTTATCACTATATTCCTATTTTACAACTTAATTTTTCTACATTTAAAAATATAACTTGTAAAAAGGTATTAACAAACGTTTTCTTTTGTCTTTTGAATGTTCTCGAACAAGACAAATAACACACATTGCTTGAACCCCAAATTCATCCAGAACGTTATATCTTCTTAATAAAGAAATGAAAAAAAAAAAAAAAGTAGTAATGTAATCCGCAACACACTGTAATGACTAATTTCAACTGGGAAACTAGGTTTTTGGCCGATGTTAAGTCACACTAGCTTTTATCCGCTTCAAGGAAAACATACATAAATTTTATGTTTGGATATCTGTACTTTGAAGATACATCTTGCATCTAGGGTTATAAAAGCAGGCAAAACACCGGAGTTTACCATTCATTTTTTTCTTTTCCGTTCAGATGTATACCTGGTGATTGGGTTTGTGATCAGTATGATAATTGTGGAGATGGCTCAGATGAAAGAGGATGCACTGCTGCTACATGTTCAACTGGTATGTAAATCAAGTGTGGCCACATGGATTGTCCAGGCACTGTCCGTGTAATAATAAAGGTCTTCTAAACCCGCCTTCCCATTTGTGTTTTGTTATTGGCACTAATTTTTAAGGCATTGTATCATTGAAATTTACTGCGTAGGTTTCGTAAAAGTTCTCACATTCATGGTGTTAACTATTCTACTGTTCTGTTTTAATTAAATATATATTTATCAAATTGATGCATTAATTAAAAGTCAAAAAGTTAAAAATACTAATACAACTGTTGTTTTATATAAACACTTTCATTTTATCTTTTCACTTAGAAAATGTTGTTAATAACCCGAATACCTATAATTCTATACCCTGAACACTTGTGCTTAGTTAATTTAGCAAAGCTTTTAGCAAAATTTTACAGTATATACAGTGGATTTAAATAGATTTTATTTTAAACATTAATATGTGGCACACTACACATACTTTAAAAACTGTGAGGTAAACTTATACTCCTGTCGCAGTGTGTTAAAAATGTTAAAATCTAGAATCATCAATCATTATATTCTATTTTATATAACCCACAATAAAACAATATCTTCATAAGAATCAAGAAAAATATTTTCATAGGCTTTTTCGAATGTACATCCGGGCACTGCGTGCCGAGTTCTGTAGTTTGTGATGGGGATCGCGATTGTTTGGATGCAAGTGATGAAGCAGCCTGTGTTCCAAAGTTTCCCGGTGGTCGATACTGCCCCAACAACCGGTTCCAGTGCGACAACCATGTCTGTGTTAACCTCAAGTAAGTGCAATGTTAAGCAACAGCACCAAAATTATTTCCTTATTTAAGATTATTTAAGTTCTGTACCATTAAACTGATATTTGTTGCTTTTCCTAATGTTGCTGGTTTATGATTAATATGATCATTATTTTGCACCCTTAAGTAATGATATCAAAAACAATTATCATCACGCGTATCGTAAAAATCTGGAATTTAGATTTCTGGAAAAAAAAATTTTTTTTTCTGATTTTCCTCTATAAATGCTAAACAGAGTCTGTAAATTAGCACATCAATTAAAGAGAGTTTAACAACTTATTCACTTACCTGGATCTGTTAAAACTTATAACTCACTCCGCCTTCTAGCTTCCGCTGTGATGGACAGAATGACTGCGGAGATGAATCAGACGAATACCCAAGCGTTTGTGGTGAGATAACATTAATGGCTTCACAATTCTTTTTATGTAATTAAGTAATGGAATTTTTTCCCTTTTTCTGTACCAAAAATAATTTGTGTTATGTACCATAACGAAAAAAAAGTAAATTAATCTATCATGGGTTTTTGTTATAATAAATGTTCTTTAGTGTGAAGATGCATATTTTTACTTTTCATACCAACCTTTAAACTTAGCACAATTATTTGTTCAATTGGTCTGTTTTAGTAGGTTGTCGGTATAAGTCGAACTTTTTAACTTGGTCCTACAACCATTTTGGGTAGTTTTATATTGTTGTGTAACAAATTGTTTAAGTAAGACCTTTGGTGATCATGAGGTGGACAGGTAGGTGCCTGGTTCAAAGCCTCCTTCACTCAACTCTGATTTTGTATATTAAGGCAGTTAGTTAATTAAGGTTGACTCAATAGCTATGGAAGTTTTTAAAATACCTTGTGCTTTTTGGTCAGCCTATTTAAAGTGAAACAATGTTAAACTGATCACAGTAATATAAATTGTCTATTCATTTACAAGCTTTATTACATTAATTGTTCTGCAGAATCAATCGATTGCGTTTCTCCGAAATGGCGATGTGAAAAAACACGTTTGTGTATATTCGAGAACCAGAAATGTGATGGAAAGGATGATTGCAAGGATGGAACAGATGAGACGATCGAGATGTGCCATCCGACCACTGTTGCTCCCACCTGCACGTATGTACAATTCAAAGTGTTGTGTTTAACAATATAGAATACTCATGTATATTTCTGTAAATGGAAAAATGCAGATGGTGTTATAATATGCCTTTGTCGGCTTTTTGTCAGATGACCCGGTACCCTATATCACATTACCAGAGCTATCTCATTGTGTTAAATTCCATGTATTTTTAATCTATCTTATATCAGTTTAAATGTTATTTTACATTCTAATAGAAAATAATTAAAGCTTGCAACAGAAAAAAATGCCTCGCAAACAGCTAATTGCCCGACTAACATGGTTTAAATATATTGATAGTCAAACATTGTATGGCTATGTGCAATACAGTTTCATTTTGTCACCAGAAAACATTGCGTTGTAACAATCTTTTTAATCAAGAAACCCTAATCATTTCCAGAGCTGGCCAGTACAAGTGTTTTAATGGTAAATGCGTATCTGAGCTGGTGGTTTGCAATGATGTTGACGACTGTGGGGATCAGACTGACGAAAGTGGATGCCGTGAGTTCAACCTTGTGTTTTTGCCAAACCCAATGGCATAAAATAACACTTAATTTTGTTGCAGTTTATGCTGATTTCCGAATAATTTAAACAATACTTGCCATATTAGTTGAATAGCCTGTTTTTGAGTGTGCTTTTATTCTGTTTAATTCAAAGGAAGTATCAGTTCTTGTTTTATTTACTGGATTTAAGCAAGTTCTGTTTTTCGCCCTAGTCAAAGACATAATCAAATTGCTTCGATCATGTCATTATTCGACTGATATACGTTTTCTTTTAAACACTTCTGATTAATGACATAAATGCAGACAAGGGAGACACCACCCACACATGCGCAGACAAGCCGTGCGAACAAGTCTGCACCACCATACCCAGCTTCGGGGATATACCAGGCTACTATCTCTGTTCTTGTAATGATGGATTTACCGTAAGTGGTTTCAAGTCTATCCACATTATGCACACATTGTAGGCAGTACAAATTATCATAGATAGTACATTGCACCTATGACATCGGCTTTAGCTTGCTGAAATGTCTATTGATGTTATTCTTATGCATATTAAGCTGTAGAGTTGTGGTTTAAATAGTTAATTTGGCTTGACTTCCTTGGAAGTTTTCATTTACTATCACTGACACCATGCCTGTGTTAAGCCAGTTAAGCTGCTAAACAGATCCGGCTATCATTTTGTAGGATAAAGTAGTGTGGTGTTTTAAGTCTGCACAACATCTTCACAAGCTATAGTTCCTTACCTCTAAGATAAACACAGATATACAACCAATGATCAGGATGCACTGTATATTCGTATGTTTAATCTAGGAGATTTTCAAATCTTTCAAAAAATAGCTTAAATTTTGGTGTAAAATTTTCTCTTTAATTGTTCATAGGTAAATAGTGACAACACTCATTCATGTGACGATATAAATGAGTGTTTCGAAAGCTGGAGTACGTGTTCGCAAATCTGCAGGAATACTAAAGGATCGTACCAGTGTGAATGTGGGGATGGCTATGTGCTCTCTGGCACCACTGAGTGCTCAGCTGAAGGTGCGAAAGTGTTTTGCATGAAAAATTTAATAGAATTCATCAAAAAAATTGATGAATTTTACTTAAACCTATCTTCCCAGGTTTTTCAATGATGCTGATAGCAGACGAACAGGATGTGATAACATACGATGTTTTGAATGATAAGGAGGCTAAACTTGTACAGAGGCAACTGAGAATGGGTGCCATGGATTACGCTTATCTTGGTGGGAATCAGAGCGTGCTTATATGGACTGATACTGCAACACACACAGGTACATGACAATTTTATGTTAAATAGGATTAATTACATAAATAAAACATGGAAAAATAAAAGTTTATAAAAAACACATAGTGAAAAAGACCTTGGATTCCTTAATCTGCAAGAATTAAATAAACTCCCATTTCTTGTTCCCACAAAAAACACAACTAATTTAAAACACATCTCCACAGATGCCACAGGCATACAGACAGTAAAGCCTAAGATAGTACGAACCATGATGCCATACATAGATGGCTCCACCAATAACTTTGGCATCTCACAAGACCTTGCCGTGCCTGGGTTGACTAAACCCAATGGAATCGCTGTGGATTGGGTGACACAGTAAGTTTGAATGGTTTCTGTAGTGTGTGGACATTTTTATCATGCTCTGGCATTTAGATTATCAGAGCTGGTTATCTTTAGAACAATTCATTGTAACATATATTAGTTACAATACGTAATTAGTTTAAGTCACTTCTGTTGCTCACTGATGGTAGGGAGCATATGCATCATGTCCACATCAACTAATGTATTATGTCCACATATAAAACTATTATATTTTATCAGGAACATATACTGGACCGATGAAACAGCTGGTACTATAACAGTGTCCTTGTTAGATGGAAGATACCCTAAGACATTGATTGATAGAATCGACACCCCCCGTGCTATTGTGGTCAACCCCAAATCATCGTAAGTCAAAGTTTGCTACATGTATTGTTTAGTTATAAAAATAAGAAGGTTTTAGCTGAATTCAAATACCACTAAAACCATCAAGTTTTATGTTTCATAGCACATTTCTCCAACCCAGTGATACATCATAACAATTTGCTATTTTGTAAATTTATTAATTAATATTTTATAAAAATTTATATATACACTAGGTTTGTTTGACTAAAAGCTAAATTAGCTCATTTGAAGAGGTGAAATAGCATACGTGTTAAGTACATTAAGTGCAAAATGGCCATCGAACTTTTTGTTATTAAATGACAGTGCAATTGCTATATATGTAGCTGGTGTTAAAAAATACAAGATGTGGGTTCATGCAAAATAGAGAAGGCTATTTTCGCCGTGAAATGATTCAGTTGATAAAAAACTCAATGCAGTTATTAATGAGGCTTACACATCCAAGGCAGAAATTCCATAAATAGATTCTTAAGTTTCTAAACAAATGATAAAAAATGATAAACCCCCAGATACATGTTCTGGACAACACTTGGGCTAACCCCTGCAATATACCGATCTCATATGGATGGAGGGAGCATCATCCAATTAGATGATGTTGTGGTTGGGTATCCAACTGGACTCGCAATCGACTATCAACATGGGGGCAGGTAAGGTTGATTTGAACATTTTGGCTGTAGCCTCTGCTTCTTTATTATGGAATCAACATTTTTTCTTTATATCAACTAAACTGTGGACATTTTTACATTGTGCTTGAAGTAGAGTTACCACATATTTTGTATATAATAACCTTGCTTTAGTTTTTGCATAACCCATTAAACCACTGGGTTCAAGTATCATATGCTAAGTGCCAAGGATACAAGTAGCTCCCAGCTGGTTGTGTTTCCACCTTTTTATATTTGGCATTTGAAGTGCTACCATGTAACCAACTGGTCGGACAAAAATCTTGCATTCCAACCGACTTGTAAATACAGATTATACATATGCGATGAACAAGCAGATAGAATTATCGCCGTCTCTCAGCATGGACACAACCAAGTGAATATTGCTAGAGGTATAAATCTGCACTTTTGTATGTGACTAGCCATAAAAAGTTTAAGCACTATTATCTTGGGTTACAATATGTTTTCCAAATTGTGGCCAAACATTTGTACACACACTGCATTTATTATTTTATTTTAATTTATTTTTTTATTAATAAGTTTTAAAGTAGAAATTTCCATGTTTGTCTCGTAAAAAATTACTAGAAATAAGAAGGAACTGCTAAAACAACTGAATCTCTAGCATTGCATTGTAACCAAACCCTTTGTGCAGGTGCAGGAAACCCGATTAGTGTTGAAGTATTTGAAAACACTGTGTACTGGACAACATCAGATAAATCACTTTATCGAAATGAAAAATTTGGAAGAGGTGTGAAGAAGTTGCTTCGAAGGGGCTTAAAAAGTGCAAGTGATATAAAAATATATCACCCAAGCAGATATGAATCAGGTAGTGGTGATTGTTACTGTGATTTGTGTCCAGTGTGAGGGGTAGGCATCATTTGTGGTTCCACACTTGTCAATGTCCGAGAATGTTTAAAGATTTGGTTCAAAGATGTGGATATCTTAATAAACTAGTTAATGCTGTTGTGGTTAACCATCTTGTCTTTAAAGAAGAGGTCATCACAGGGGAGTTTACATTTTGCTTAATTTAATTAAATCTTTAACATATAAAGCTCATGACTGGGCCAAATCCCATACATTATTACCCAGTCTTACATGTTCTCATACAATATAAGGCTTAGGCCTATAAGGCTTATTACAATAATAAGCCAAATTAAATAATTCAATGTGAGCACACTAATATGTGATTCTAGTGTAATTTAACTAATTTTTTGCTTGTATTATAATGATGAATAAAATCTGAACTTATATCTGCAGTGGCGCAACGTTGCAAGGCAGATTCTTGCAGCCATCTGTGCCTGTTGAGCCCTGGTTCGTACACATGTGCTTGCCCCGATGGCTCCAGCTTCTTCCCTGGCAGTGCTAGACAGTGCGACGCAAGCTACGTTGCCCCACTTCCTCAGCTGTCAGTGTGCCAGTGTCGCAATGGTGCCACTTGTACCTACGATGAAAATTCGATGCCCGTATGCCTGTGAGTTTATGTATTTTGTAGTCTGTATTGAAACAAATGGACACACTAACAACATAGGATGTTCTTGTTTATTTCATCTGACTGGAAAATGCAAAGTGAGTTGCAGCATTTAGATAACCTAATGCCCCCAGCTGAGTTACTAAAGTTATTGTATTTTATTAAATATAATAGAGACTAAATTATATATTTATGTTTATATAATTTTGTTTAATTGACATAATAGAGGCTATAACACATTACAAACTGATTTTACCATGTTCCCCATTCTATCCAATTTGATGAAATTAAATTTATTTGTGCAACAGAACATGACTATGGTATTGATTATGAACTGTATACGTTTATACATTAAAATGGAATTAAGTAATATTTTAAAATGTCTCAAAATGAAAAAATGTTGTTTTAGCTTTTTTTATGCTTAGATCTTAAAACTATTTATATTAAGCACTATTTATTTATATTTTGTTGATTTCTGATTGTTTTAAGATGTGCTTCTGGCTTCTTCGGAGTAAACTGTGAAAATGGAGCAAGCGTTCCCCTGCCAAGCCTAGCTGATGGAGGTAAATCTGTCTTTTATATACTTCTAGTTTAGTGAACACAATTGGAATATTAATAATACGGGTTGTGACTGTAAAACCCTACTGGTTTAATCACATTGTACCTGAGTGAAACATTTCTAATTGTTTTCCAATAAATGATGTGTACTCTTACCCACATGGGAGTGAAAACTATGAATCATCTGCCTATGTATATGGACACAAATGCCTTTGACCAAAAAAAGCATTTATTTGAAGAGTGATATTTTATATTTCAGCACTCACAGGCATAATAGCGGCAGTGGTGGTCATTATGGTTGTTATTGGTGTCGCGGGATTCTTTTATTTCCGAAAGAAAAACTCAGGGTATTTCGACTTTTATTTGTTTGTTCAATACTAATTTTAAATTTTAAATTGTTCTTTATGTAAACAAAATATAGGCAACACGTATTATTCAGAGATATATCACATAGAAATTATAAAAAAAATTCAAAAAAATATAAGATGACAGAATTATTACAAATATTTTTGTCTACAGATCCATACTGTGTCAACATAAAAATCTAAAAATAAATAACATTTTTTTCAAGTTACGAATTATCATTATTGTCAAACTGTTTAAAAGGTCATGTAAGAAAATGCTAATGACTAACCCATGTCAGGACTGAGTTAAAATCCGACTGCAATTGGCCCTCGTTGAGCATTCCATGCTGTAAGACGAGTGAATCGGCTGCGGTAAGCTTCGACAACCCGGTAACTTACCACCGAGACGATGAAACTGCTGCTGATGATGCTCCATCATTTAATGGTAGTGACGGTAATAGGCAGGTGAGCATTGCGATTTACAAATCAATATATAAGATATGCAGCTTTTAGGTGAATTCAAGTAACCTTATAACAAGGCTTTTTAATTTTTTTTTATTTTGGTATAAGTCTCTTAATTGGTATAAGTCTCTGTGAGTTTTGTTGTGCCGGTAATAGTATGAGTTAAAAATAATGGCATAACTAAGCATAAAGTGAATTACTGAGCCACCAACTACCAGCTGCATTATGACTTCTTATTTTCAGGTTGGGACTGAAGTGGACCCGTCTTATTCAAACCCTGGATACAGGGAAGAGGTAGTGCCCTTAATATATTTTATTTTAATATTTATGTGTTACTGCCACAAGCATGTATCTATTTATTAGTATGGTTTGGTGTTCTGTTTATATCCTGAAAGTTTGTCAATGAAATCTACGCTTAATTATTTAATTGCGCATAGAATAGTTTTTTTTACTTATGATACAACACAACTACCAGCCGATTTTTAGGGAATACAAAGTTCAGACATGCCATATGAGTACTATAAGATTTGAGTCAGTTGTCAAACCTAGCTTGTTCTAAGGCCGGTTGCAAAAGATGTGTAACTATTTTATAGGTCGCATCCGCATAAAGTAATTTTTTTACACCAGCATAAATTATTTTAGTATGAACCATGTGATGCATTAAACTTTACAAAATTCCAGGATTACTCGGATAAACACTCAAGTGATAAGACTGGCTTATCACAAATGAGAGCTGGATATTCCAACCCCAGCTATAAATCCAAATCCTCTGACAAAGTTTACTTTGTAGATGACCCAGATAATACTTTGGCTTAAACAACTTGTTCTTGATGTCCTTTTTTCTCTTTTTTGTCAATTTTCATTAATTGTAATATTGCGCAGGTTCGTTAAAAATTGCAATAAAATCACGCATTTAAAATTGGTTTTGTTAAGTAAACCTTTAGGTATAACTTTCAACTTTCGTTTGTGGGGTTGGCAATTAGGTTTGGCGTGTTCGTAGCAGCCATGTGGGTGCGCATTCCTGTTGAGACATGATCCAAAAGAAGATAAAACCGATACAAAATTGTGTAGTAAAACCATATCGGTAACGAACTTATTATGGATTCGAAACATAGCCTAAGTGAAAAAATACTAAAACTTGATCTATGTTATTATTGTTGTGTTTTTATATCGCGTTTCCCCCAAACCTTTTGTCCTTTTTAAACCATTTTGTTCGTCAATCAACTTACAGGTATTTGCTGGGGCTACAATACATTCAACGGATTTGTGTGCAGAAACTCTACATATAATATTATTAGTATTCCTATTTGTGTTCATATTAAACTTTTTCAAGTCACAAGACACAAAACATCGTTTGAAAGAGCATATGGAAAACTGTGATTTTTTTTAAACTAAAACAACGTAAAAGAACTTTGGTATTACTTGTACGAAAAACTGTAGAAAACGTATTTGGAACTTTTGTATAATGGGTTTTGTTATACATTTTTTTTATATCACAAAGCGGCCAAATGGAGTTATCTTGATTTTACAAATACTAGGTTGCTAGGAACGCTAAAATTTGTGGTATTTAAATTTATCTAGGTACTTTATAGTTTACATCATATCGTCATTGATTCGCATTGTAGGTTTATAGATCGTATCACGTGTTTACATGCATTGTCACACATTTTGCGTTTCAGGTTGATTGATTATAAAAACATTAACATCTTATTTATAAAGATATGTAATTAAACCTAATTGTGTGTCTTATTATTGGGTGATAGACTAATAGGGACCATAGAGTCGTGGTTACGACTAGTGAATCAACATTCTTTAAGTATGCTCTAGCAAAGAAAAATAAATCAATAATACAGTTGTTTGTTATTGACCTGGCTGGCGGTGTAAATTAATTTGCAGTCTAGCTATTTTATTGCACCTGTACGACAAGAATGTCTTTGGGCACCATTCAAATATCTGGCGAAACTTTGTCGTCCAATGAAGTCAAAGACATAAACAATTCGTTGCGAAACCACTCCGTTACGTTGCTTTCCCTACGCAATTGCAAGGTATGGGTTTGAATGGTGTTAATATATAATCGGTATATATGATACTGCACAAGTGTAATAATAGCATAAAACGTATTTTTTGTTTGTAATCTATGTATACCCACTTATATAAAGTGCAGCGGACTGGGTGACCTTCTGATATTTCACTGCCTTGGCCGACTGCTACTTTTTTCTATTATTTCTTTATGTTTTTTACTGTTGAAACCTTTAGTTCATGGGGTTACTCAAAGATTTGCACTATGGAATTCACAATGGTATTCCATTGACAATTGGTTAATGGTCACCCTGATATGTTCTCAGTGCACCCAACAAAATATATTTAACCTGTACCGTTTAAAGAACTAATAGCATTGTGTAGGAATAGTTGGTGCATTTCATTATATTATTAAATCAGTGTACAGTGTATAAATTTATAAATCTTAAAATTGTAATGTAAATTTCCCACAGATTAGTGATGATGATTATCAAAAATTGATACGTTCTGTTGGCAAAACTTCATCATTGCTCCAATTGAACCTAAACCTTGGCATGGTCAACAGTGATGAGCGGACAATTTTATTGGCTGATGCTCTTAACCGTAATCGATCTATTCAATCACTATAGTAAGTTGGTTTTTATTTTGGCACATTATTGTATAGTAAGTTGGTGTTTATTTTGGTACATTATTGTAATAGGCAAATTAATGCAATCTCATTACTAGATTTGTCGTCTGCATCCGTTATATTTAATACTTATTTCCTTTTTAAAATGATGTGTTTATTGATTTGTTTTTCTGTCTTTTCCTGTTTCTGTGATGAAATTGTTTTATTTGCTGCTATTTAGATCAGGACAAAAAATGAATGGACTACATTAATACAAATGCATGGAAAATATGTCATTGCCAGACACTAGGTAGAAAGTTTTAGTTTGAAGGCAGCAATGTTTCCTTTTTACCTGACTATAAGGTCATTTTATAAGATAGGATATTTATGTTATTTTAAGCTATTACAGTGTGTTGTGTATGATTTACACATTCCTTCAATTTATTAGAACCCATTAATACTCTTGAGTTTAGGCAATGTCTAAAGTGCCTTGCAAAAGCACACAACAGTTTCTTCCGCTAAAAGACGATGCCCTAACCCACCAAGCTAATCGGTCGGATTAAGTACAGATTAAACTTATAATACCAAGTTTATTTATATGGTTACTTAACTTTTTATGGGCAAGGCAATTCGAGTTTTGTTTTTATTTTATATAATATGGTATTGAATTGAATAAGAATTGTTTCGGAAATATAAAAATTCAAAATACTTTTTTAAGTTTTTACCTAAATATACTAAAAGTAGTAATGCTTTTAAAATAATCTGCAACACAGTTACACAGTAAAAAAATATGGGTACCTGTGAATAACCAGAAATATGTTATTCATTTAAAAATTCAATTTTAACAGTTTGCATGGAACGCCAATGGGTGATGATAGATTTGGTTTGATAAGCAAGTCTTTATCGAACCACCCTTCCCTAGTAGATTTGGACATAGGGGACTGTATGCTGAGCGATAAGAGTGTACGACGCTTGTGCAATATGTTGCCCCCTGATGGAGCTAAACCAGGTGATTTGTCAATTACCCAAATAATGTTTCAATAGATAGCAGTGTATGTTAATAAAAAAAAAAAATTGGAAAGGTTTTTTATTTTAAAGATTTATATATACAAATAATTGGAAACTTTAATTGTTTTTTCGATTGGATAAATAGTTTTATTAGTTTGATTTTTTTAGGTTATTCCATGGATTAATATTTTCACTAATTAATTCATATCCGGCCCGTTGGTCTAGTGGTTAAGTGCATCGCCTTTCAATCGAAAGGTTGCAGGTGCGGAACTGGTCGCTAGCTAGTCGGTTGTGTTCTTGGGCAAGGCACTTTACGGACATTGCCTGAACCCAGCGGATTAGTGGGTTCCACCAAATTAAAGGAGATGTCTATCATATAAAACACACTGCAATAGCTACGGTAAACCGACGATGGGCGCAAGGTGATCTGACGATTGCCCGTGTGTTAACCCCCTTGGTATTCCCCTTTACAGGGATAAACATGAATATCCTATTCTATCCTATCCTAGACCCTATATGAACAAATAATGTTTGGAAAAGAAATCCTAATTTTAGCAACCAATCTGAATAAGGGAAAACTGGGTGAGCAATATGATAGCAAAAACCGCTTTAAACTGTATAAATCTTTAGGGCTCAAGGAATTGGTCTTAAGCGGAAATCCCCAAATTTCAAGCAATGGTTGGTCCTTTCTTTTTTGTGCTCTTGCATCAAGTTCGTGTTTAACATCAATTTGCCTTGATTACAATCCAAACATAGGAGATGTAGGTGCTAAAATGTTGGCTGTATTCCTGGCCGGAAACAGCTGCATTAAAAAAATCGATTTGGAAGCATGCAATTTGACAGATAATTCTGCCAAGGTAATGAGAATTTTTTGACATTTATTGTCTTATGTTTAACACCAGTTGAATTTTTGTAACCAACCCCTTACCCCATAGAAGTAAATGGATTGTTCAAGAATTAAAGATACGTAGGGTTGTTGACCCATCCATAAGAATAGAGTTGACTATATCCTATTCTTTTATTTCCTAAACATCCATTGAATTTTGCACTATACTTTGAAAATGGGTCATCTGATAATGACATTCAGCAGTATTGGTCTGAACGAATAGCTGGGTGGGTTAGTTCTTTCAGCCATAGGGTTGCAGGTTCAAAACTGGTTGCCAGCTACTCAGGGTGTGTGAAAGTAATCTGATGGTTACCTGGGTAAGAACACTCCCTACTAGTTATGAGGTAATCTTAAAATTTATAGTGCAAAGTTACCCCTTTCATTTCCCATTCACAGCACAGAATTAAAACATGAATACCTTATACCATGTCCACATGCCAGGACATAATATATTGCATCAAAGTGAACAAACAACTTTTATTTAGGTTTGGTTGGACATGCTACGGTCTTATCCAACCCCACTGCATACACTGAACCTCACTGAGAATAAAATATCAAAGCATTTCTTGGAGGATATTATGTACTGTCTTAAACAAGATAGCTCAAGTGATGAAGCTTAAACATTGGTATCATCTTTCAAAGTTAGCAATTACCACTCATTATGATACACAATCAATTTTCATTTAATATTTTCCAATTTTTTTTTGTTTTTTAACCAGTAACTGTAGAATTGTTATTTCCAGATATAACATACAAACAAGGAAATTCGAAATTTTAGTTTCTGGTTTAGTTTAGTTTGTTCTTTTTTTGAAAAGATGGAAAAATGTAAATAAAAAGGATTTATATAAATATAAAATATACCTAAGGAAAACTTCAATAAAATTGCGAATTATTTTAATTTTAATACTAACTTCACCACTGTCATTATGTATTGTTCATGTAGCAGTTATCATTAGCAATATTTTATTTTTGTAGCAGTAATCATTAGCAGTACCTATTTTTACATTTATTCACCAGTTTCACCGTTATGTACCGTACTTCTTTCACTGTAAGTTGCTATGTTAATTGTGCTAAAATTGCAAATTGAAAATCACTATGTTCTACTACTTAAATATTGCAATTGCCCATTCTTCTGCCACAGTTTTTTTTTTATGATTTCCCTAACACAAGCTGTTGATGTTAAAATTATGTTGGTTCTATTAACAATAAATTTTATCAAGCCTTTTTCATGACACCATTTGTATATATGCACTACCAGCTTCAATATTTTAGTGTTAAATTATTTTGACAATATAATAATTTAACCTTTTTATAAACTCCAACTGAATATCTGCTACTCGAACCACTGCAGACTACACTCCTTTTATTCGATGCAAAAGAACACGAATGCGGAAAATACAGCAGTGGAAGCACGTTGGAACGATAACCTATAAACGTTGCAATATTGAAACCAGCCGTTTTGGTCCTTGTTGGTCAGTTCACTTATTGGGTAAAACAAAACAAACAGCAGTGCCCTTTATTGTTATACAACCTTTGCAAAGGATGGAAAAACGTAATGGACGTTATAACACGGTGTATCGTTAGATGACTTTACGCCAACCTCCAGGTTACCGCAGCTTTCACAGAGTGATATATCTGATTAAGGCGATTTTTCAGTTTTTGTACAACCCCATTAATCCAGTGGACCCAGGCAATGTTTGCTACGTGCCTTACCACACAAAACCAACTGGTCCGGCCCGGTGGTCTAGCGGTTTCGTCGCCTTTTAATCGAAAGGTTGCAGGTGCAAAACTGGCAGCTAGCTAGTGTCCTTGGGCAAGGCACTTTACGGACATTGCCTGATTCCAGCGGATTAATGGGTTCTACAAAATTGAAGGAACGTGTCTATCATATACAACACACTGCAATAGCTCCGGTAACCCGACGATGGGCGCGAGGTGATCTGACGATTGCCCGTGTGATAACCCCCTAGGTTTTCCCATTCACGGGGATAAACATGAATATCCTATCCTATCCTATCCTATTCTCCTAATGTGCAGTTTTTAACCGGATGAATCGATTTCTTTTTTATAGATCATGCCAGGTGCCAGGTTTGTGTAAACTGTCAATAGGAATATTAATATTAAAAATAGCCGGTAAAAGAAAAAGCAACGAAACTATGGTGTTTTAGTGTCACATTGTTATAATGATTGGTAATAAAATATTAGTGGTGTGCTGTTGCTTAACCTTGTGAAGGTAAACAAATATAACTCCAACTGTGTCGCGTCAATGACGTTATGAGGTGATACCAAAACTCAGCCGGCGTGAATCAACTAAAATGTAGTTTTTGTACATATATGTATTTTTTTAAATTGCTATAACTTTATTAGTTGTTTTATGTAATAGCATTAATTCAGCAGCGATGGTTACGATCTCAGATTAACATTCTTGATTATATACACAGTATATACCTATCTACAATATGTGCAGCTTACACATAGACAGCGGGCTAAAGTGTGTAGCCGAAGTCCCCAAATCGACTCTTGTTATATTTGCAAATTGCTGTGTTAGTTCACAATGTCATCAACTTTTGCTCGAGCTGTCGCGGCAGGAGCTGCAAAGCGAGTTCCTATAAAACCGATCGTTTCTGCCAATCCAGACCAAGCTAAACGAAGAGTTTTGACGTTATACAAGCAATGGTACCGCGCAGTGCCGCTGATAAGTACGTTTTGTGTGTATCTATATATATATATTACATATAGGCTACATACCGCATCTTGGGCCGTTCTTGGAATCAAGACATATCTTAAGTAGATCTGGCGTGTGCTCGACCTAATAACATATTGAAAAATACCAAGACTAGGTTTGCTTGGCTTTTGGTTAGATTGCTGAATGTGCATTTATCATTTTTAAAAAATCTTGTGGGTACACTTTTTACTGTACCTCTAAATACTACAGGATCGCATGGAGCGCTTGAATCGCTTGGATCGCTTACTATACTTCGTAATTACAAAAGCCATGATATTAATGTTAGGGTTGGAGTTAAAGTTAGTTCTGTGGTTGAGATTAGTGTTTGGGACAGGATTGGAATTACTTTCCATAGCAATCTAAGTAATCCCAAGCGTTCTAAGCGATCCTGTAGTATTTAGAGGCACCCTACTTGTTATGCTCTGCAGAATGGCACACCATGCATTTTAGTGTATTATTTTTGTTGCTCTAATTACAAATACTACTAGTATCAAATTAAACAGTACCTGGAAAAGATATGTCATTAAAAAAGTATTGAATATAACATCAGCGGCCGCTAGATATATTTAAGTAATACGACAATACAATAAAAACAAACAAGTATTGCAAATTTTATGACAAAGCTATATAGAAGAGTGCAATGCAACTCGGTAATACTGACCTCAAACTGGTTTTAGGAAAAGATGTAGACCATGGTAAATATTTTTCACTGGTTTCATTTATGCTCCCGTATGGAAAGTACGTCAATTTTCGCCGAGATTTCGAGTGTGCACGCGCCAAATATTTAAGTGTGCAGTGTGCAAACGTCCAAGAATGCACACTTTAAGTGTGCACACAATCTCCTTTTCATAACTGTTTTACCAAAATCTTAAAAAACATATTATTCTATCCTCAATCTTTCGTGTCCGTCAGCTAACATATCTATCTACATAACTAAAAATGTACGGAAAGTAAATTACCCGAGGTCCAGAGGTAGGTTTACAAGTTTATTGGAAATTATACGATGTTTATACTGCCAGCTCCCGAGCGTGTGTGAAATTACCCAAGTGTGCAAAAGACGCAGGGAAAAAAACTCGAGTGTGCAGCTGCCGTACTTTCCATACTGGTTTATGCTGATTGCCTTGTCCAAGGAAACAACTATCCTACTAACAGCTGATTTTTATCCCTTTACATTTCAGATAATGGTCTGTTGCGCAATATCACTTAGCCAACTGGCTATATATATCAATCCTCTTATTAAATACTGCTATTTAAATTACAGTTAGAACGTACCAACTACCATATGCAGTTGAAACTGTCCAAGAAAAAATTAAGGAGCAATTCATGAAGAATTCCCATGTTCGAGATGTAAGAGCCATCGATATTTTGATCATCAAGGTAGGTTTCTGTGGTAAAATATTTGCAGAATTTAACATGAATCTAACTAAATAATTAATCCTTGTTTTATTTTATTAGAGTTAAGTAGGCAATTATCACTACGCTACAAAACTCTATATAGTGAACTGGTTAGCTTTGACTTGTTAAGCTATTTGGGAATTAAACTTTAGCTTGTGACCTATTAACTATTTTGGAATATATAGTTTGTTTATTTTATTCAAATCTGGTATTTACCTGCACTTTTATTTCAAGTTGGTAAACATTGCAAAACTGGAATATTTTGTGTCAGCCCATACCCTTGTTGTAGTTGTAGCTGTTTCTAATTTTTACTGCTAGGGACTGGGGGCAATATTGCAAAAGCATTTAACCCAAGGTGGACTAGCTACACATGTCCAAAGGCAGCAATAGTTTCATGTGTGTCATCAAAATATCGACTGAACAATGTATTAGTCTATTTAATAATAATGGAGTTAAAATATTTGTGGAATGACAGCAATCGTGAAGATTTTTGTTTTATCGCTGTTGATGTAAAACACTGAAGTTTTAGCTGAGCAATCATTATGGCAATGTGTTGTAATGATTAAACCATTAAAATCTTATAAAGTCATTGTCTTAGGGCAACAGTCGCTAAGTGCAGTGTTCAAAGACACAACTAAATAGCCACCCACTGGTTTTGATTCCACAATCATTCTGTTGACAGTAGACTACAAAGTCACACTAACCAACTGAGCAAACTGGCTTGACAAAAAAAAATTCACAGATTTACCACTATAGTGTGAAAACTTATAGAAGCTGAATGCCAACTAAATACTTATTCAACTGTCAACTGGTCGCTAGATAGTCGGCTGTGTCCTTGGGCAAGGCACTTAATGGACATTGCCCCAACCCATCGGATTATTGTGTTTTACCAAATTGAATGAACGTGTGTATAATACACAACATACTGCAATAGCTCCGATAACCGACGGTGGGCGCGAGGTGATCTGACGGTTGCCTGTGTGTTAACCCACTTCGTTTTACCATTCATGAGAATAAACATGTATATTCTATCCTACCTTAGGGAGAGATGGATCTGCAAGAGACATTACTGAACTGGAAGCAAGATTGCCATGTTCGTGATTATTTTGAAAACCCAACCAAAGTCCAAGAACCCACTGATTTTCTTGGAAAATTTTTGACTCAAAAACATTAATATATTTTGTTTATTTTCCGTTTAAATAATAAAGAATATCTGTCAATTTAAATGTACTGAAAGCTCATTTTTTATGACATGTCACTAGGCAGGAATTGTTACAAAGCTTTTTGATATTTTTCTTTAGACATCAAAATAACTTCCAATACGAAATGTATTATCTGCCAATTAATATTCGTGTTTATGTCGGGTTTTGCAAAGCTTAATGGATTGCTTTGTTCGAAAGTTGATTGCTACATTTAAATGTTAAGTTCGTAATTGACGGAAAGACGAGTACACACTCGCCAGCGAATGGGGTTACTGTTAATGTGCAATTCTTTTAACACAAAACATCTATCATTCCGGTCCTATTGCATACAGACCTGGTCTAAACGATCCCAAAATGACTTAGTATCTATAAGTGTGTTTTATCACTTTAAATGGAAAACGCGGATATTTAAGCCCATGGGCAAAAGTCAGATTTCTTCGAGAATATGCAAGGGGCAGTATGATACTAGCAAATGCCAGTTTCTTTCATTTCAATCGATTTACAGTGGCTATTGCAGTGCGTTGCATGTGCTTCAGACGTACATTACTTTTCGTAGAATCCATTGGGTTCAGGCGAAGTGCGGTGAGTGCCTTAAGATGGCGTATAACCAATTAAGACCTCTATGAACGGCAGGATGTGACGAGTGGTACCCTCCATGAGTCATTGTTTTTAAACGAGTGTTTTGCTGAGTAACAATGGTGGTGATTCCCCAATGTTTGTTTGGTTGAAAGCAGCATGTGCTAGGCTGCGCGCCAGTGTTCTCGTTTAGCTGTAAAGTTTTGTAATCGTGGAGCAGTGCTTTGTAAAATAAAGGTGTTGAATGTGCATCTGCTAGCTGTTTGTTGGAAAAAAAGTTGCCGATGTACGAGGGGGTATGGGCTCAAAATTTTGTAGGGTTTTTAGTTTAGGTTGCAGATCCAAGCTTCAATTTTAAATTGTGAAAAAATCTAAGACTTCCTATGTCAGGATTTTGAGTGACAGTCGTTTTTGTGAGGTCAGTTTGCATTGGAGAGATAGGGAGAATAATTAGTTGAACGCCTCCTAAATGAAAAACTGGCCATTTTGAATTTTTTGCCAAAATCTCCAAATTTATAGAAATTTGAGTGTGGATAAATGTTACTAGTCAACTGTTTGTCTAAAATCTTACACTTAATTACTTATGCTAATTAGCAAAGTAATTAATTAGTCATTTTCCCCCATTTTTGGTCATTTTCACTCCGGTAGAGGGTCGTTTGGATATTTTTTCAAGAACTTAACTTCAAATGGCTTTTATAAATACCAGACAATCTTTCGATACAGGCTGTTAATCCGATTTGTGATATCGGACTGGAAAATGCACTCCTCTTGGTATCCACATGTGTACCTTTTTTTCATATTTTTTTCATTTTTGGGCAGGTGTGAAGGCCTAGATGTGTTGTTGGACACCTATGCATACAGAAGATATAAAAACTTACCAATCCTAACCATCCTTGATTGTCAAACATTGGTGAAAGAGCTGGAGGCGGACAAAATGTGGTCACACGAGGCTCAAAGGTGACATTGGGTGTGTTTTTTTACTCAAAAACAACAATTTGTACCCTGGTTATGGACTTTAAACCTTTTAAATTACAGTGAAAAAATGTGCTGAAATTTGTGAAACATCAAGCAGTGAATTTTAATGTGTACGAAGAGTTTCAGTCATCACCAGTGACACTGTCGCCAAATGAAATCCACAGAATGACCACCCTTCAGTCGAAGGCCTGTAATAGCCGAAGCGGTCAACAGAAACGGTTAAAATTTGGACAGGAGTCTTACAGAATGACCTCTACTAGTAAGTTCGGACAGTTTAAACCAAACTGGAACGGTCACCGTTTCCAAGATGGCGTATAACCAATTAAGACCTCTATGAACGGCAGGATGTGACGAGTGGTACCCTCCATGAGTCATTGTTTTTAAACGAGTGTTTTGCTGAGTAACAATGGTGGTGATTCCCCAATGTTTGTTTTGTTGAAAGCAGCATGTGCTAGGCTGCGCGCCAGTGTTCTCGTTTAGCTGTAAAGTTTTGTAATCGTGGAGCAGTGCTTTGTAAAATAAAGGTGTTGAATGTGCATCTGCTAGCTGTTTTGTTGGAAAAAAAGTTGCCGATGTACGAGGGGGTATGGGCTCAAAATTTTTAAACAAAATTTTGTAGGGTTTTTAGTTTAGGTTGCAGATCCAAGCTTCAATTTTAAATTGTGAAAAAATCTAAGACTTCCTATGTCAGGATTTTGAGTGACAGTCGTTTTTGTGAGGTCAGTTTGCATTGGAGAGATAGGGAGAATAATTAGTTGAACGCCTCCTTAAGACCTACCCAATAGCACAACCGTCTTGTGGAGAAGATTTCAAACCAACCTAGGATAGGATATTCATCTTTATCCCCGTGAATGGGAAAACCAAGGGGGTTATCACACGGGCAATCGTCAGATTACCTCGCGCCCATCGTCGGGTTACCGGAGCTATTGCAGTGTGTTGTATATGATAGACATGTTCCTTCAATTTGGTAGAACCCATTAATCCGCTGGGTTCGGGCAATGTCCGTAAAGTGCCTTGCCCAAGAACACAACCAACCAGCTAGCGACCAGTTTTGCACCTGCAACCTTTCGATTGAAAGGCGACTCACTTAACCGTTAGACCAACAGGCCGGTGTTAGACCAACCTTTTTGGCGCGAGCAGACGTCCGCCGCATTTACCGATTGAGCTAAACGAAAATACCTAAATTGCTACAAACCGAAATGGGATGGGACTGTTTTGTTACTTTTTGCTCGTTTTATATTAATAAGGGTCACAGTAAGAGAGAAAATGGTCACGATAAAGTGAAAAAATCACTTTAACCCAGAACCCAAATTCACCTCCAAAACCATTCTTAACTTTCAAAGTTTTACCCGTCTTCTTTACCCTTCAGTTTAGAGCTGTTTCTATTCGCAAAACGAAAAACTTAATTTATTTCAATTCAACCAACACAATTGTGACGCAACAAATTAAAAATTGGAACTTGATTCGTTGACAGTCGGAGCTGCTTGAGCCAAAAATCCTCGGAAAGTCAAGCGGTCGCTGTTCTTTAGAACATTATGACGTAACAGTGCATCAATACAAAGAGCGATTGTTAGATAAGAAATCATTGTGACGCCGACAAAGATAAGAACTTTTGACGTGTCATCTATTCTTCTAATCCCAAATATTCCAATAATGACGATACAAATAGCAATTGTGACATAAATAATGAACCTTGTTGTTTTTCGTTTCCTTGGATCCTGAAATAGTTCGGTCATTCCATTATCCACAGTTACGTGATAAATACACAAACCTTGTAAAAACTGTCAGCTGGTAATGCAACTGAAACGTCGTCTGTGAAGTTATTCACTACAACAGATGCTTCATCGAAAGTCGACTTCTGTGATGTCATAGTTAAACCATCACCTTGCGACTTTGATTGTTGTAAGATAGTGCTCATTGTGATGTCAGAATCCGACCGACCTAAAAATTATCACACGTCAGAATGTGGCGATTGTTACGAATGACGTCACTAACATAAAGCGGCACCGGCCGATGGCGTCATTACATCCCCATAGTAACGATTACGTGACGTTCTTCGGGTATTCACGGCGTCCCCTTCAACCAGAGAAGGTTTTTGGGTGGAAATCGTTCGGAAATGACGTCCAAGTTTGTACGAGGTCGGATATTGCGTAGTTGCTGACGACAAATCACAGACACCTGGGAATTTATGACGTCATAAAATATAGCCTTAACGCATTCGAAATATTTACGTCGTCTTTTTTGCATTTCCTCCCTCAGCCAGTCGGGCGGCTCGGTGAGTGGATGATCGATCATACGCGAGGGAATCCGATGATATTCGGGATCGAACCACGAGAATAATGAACGACTGTGAAGTCATACAGCTATCATATCGTAACTACTGCTATAACATGATTTTTTATCAGGCTAAGTTTCAAACCCATGCTCGGCTCGCCCCAAAGACCATTTTTAGAGTTGGTATATAAATCGGTGGCGCTAACCACACGACAATAGGCTATGACATCATACCTATCCGATGGTTCACACTTCTCGAAGAGATCATCTATTGGTTCGACCACACTCCGATGCACACGATGCCACTGATCGACAATTGAACTACGTGACCACATGCTGGCGCAACTGAGCACGTCATCTTCGCTCACAGACGACTCCGTCTCATCAGACGTCATCATGATCGCAGGAGCGGATCGAGTTCTACGAAGTCGTCCAACTCGAAGATTAAACGCATCTTCGAGGTCACGTGACAAGATGTCTGTATTGTCAGTTGTTTAGAATCATTTTTTGAACCTACAACGTAAAATACCCACCGTCTGGTATTAAAGACAAATGCTTATAACGTAGTTTCCATGGCAACAACCACGAATCTTCAGATCCACTGAAGCTAGGGGACTTCCCCGATGACGCAACATCTAAATACTCCAATTTACTCAAAACCGTTGAAAGTCTGGTCCCGTCGAGCGGTGGTTGTGTTTGCGGCTCGGCAAGTGGGTCAAAGGTCGGGCTTTGGATGAACGAGTAGAAGCCCAATATTATACAGGGGATTGATGCCATTGAGACCAGAGACAATAATATCCACTGTGATGTCATGGGTAATAGCAATGACGAGCAAGATAGCGAGATGAAGAGACCGAGGAAGCCAAGGATCGTTCTTTCACTTCGTGATACTTGACTGAGGAAATCTGGCCGTAAATATGGGAAAGTTAAAAAAAGTAAGTTATAGTCCAAACGAATATTTTAATGGGTCAGTGCGTCTTTCAGTGGAAGGATTGCAGGTTTAAAACTGGTTGCTAGCTAATCTGTTATGTCTCTGGGAAGGGCAGTTAAAGAAAAATGCCTTAACTCAGTGGATTAATGGTTTTTACCAAATTGAAAAAAACGTCCAGTCGCAAATAAAAAGTAAAGGTGGATGACAGGTAATGTGATAATCGCTTGTGTGATAACACCCCTTGGTTATCTCATTTTTGGGGATAAATATAAATATCCTATCCTTACCCTTATAAACAAGATATAGTTGCAAATTTTAAATAAAGCAAATAATAAACATTATGCAATACTTCCAAGTGTCTGACTGTGAGTATGTACTATTCTGACGATTTCACATGTACAATATACCCAATGCCAAACAAGCAACAAACCTGAAATAACAGATGAGTAAACAAGATGACGCGACACAATTTCAAGAAAAAGTTTTCTGATTCCCCCAAGAGATTCGATTCGTGCCATCGTGGCTCGACGTTTTCCACCTGCTATGATGTCATTATGAAGTCATTGCTACACATGATGACATCATATATACCTTTATTTAAGCTGAAAGATTGTGGAATCCCTTGAATAAATGTAACCGATTCCCTTACAAACAACCACGTCATACGACCGGTAAGGATGTCGTCAATCCCCAATTCGGCAATCTTGATCGTGACATCACTACAAATTATAATCAATTTTTAGAACACATTAAGAAATTGCTAGAAAGCAGGAGACTGACATTGAATCCTGGGAGGGGGAATTCCCAAATATCAAACCAAGCTGGAATAGAGAAAGCTCCTGATTGGTCGGTTGAAGTAACCATATTGTGTCAGTTGCTACACGATGGGTGATCATAATCGGCTTGCCGGGCTGTCCGTCAAATCTGGTGATAAAAATATAGCAGATGATGGGTGGATATATGTGTTGAAGGATCCTCTGTACTGTAGACGGACGACTAACCTGCATACAACATCCATGGGCGTTATCTTTTTCCCCAACTTTAATTGGATCATAATACACTTATCCGTATTAATTGTATCCGTGGTGACCATATCAGAGGAAATGGTATTCGAGATAGTTTGCCCAGAAACAATGGGAATATTGTCGCCAGAAATACTTTTAGTTTCCATGGCAACTCCATTGTTTTCCACAACAAGCTAAATACAGAAAGACGAAAAAAAAAGTTGACGCAACATTTGTGTGACCCTCACAAATAATGTTATGGTGGCCAAACCTTAAGTATATATATTATATTGTTTGGTTTTAATTAAATTTTGTTTGCACATTATTGTTCTTTCGCCTAGGTTTGGCGGCCACGTCCGCTATATTTATTAAATTATATCCTTTTTTTTCAAAGACCAGTTTTAACGACTGTTCGTTTTTCCGTCTTTTCCTGTTCCCATGTCGTTATTTTATTCGCTTGCCATTTTTAAATACTAGGGCAAAAAATCAATAAACTAAAACTAAACTAAAGTTGTTTCCAAAAAAACTTACGAAAACAGATTTACGATCCAAGTTGTCTCGCTTCACCGCCGAATATGTCATCAATATCATACACATGACCACACACACAAGTATAGTTGGCATGGTGATCTCATCAATTGGGTAGACAATGGCCCATTGAGCTGGGGCGGTGAGAAATTGGATTTCTCGGATGGTTGGCTTCGATACAAGATCATTGGTGCCAAGAATCGTAATCTATGATGTCATAATCATTAAGAGTTATGATGTCATCAATTATTAAGCATTACCTGAATAAATTTTGCCACGTCGTGAAAACCAGTGAATCGGAACACCCCAGATTCTTCGGTTCTGATTGGTTCATTAGCCAAGCGACCATCACGCATGGCTAGTTTGATTGAACGGTTGAACGACTTGCCATCATCGGAGAAACCAAGTCGTAGTCCAGCCACTTTGTCGCCCTCATGTGTCCCAGAGTCCACTTCAACACCCTGGAAATGTAATATCGTCAATGATATTCACTGGTTAATATCTCACCAATGAACATCACTAAGAGAAATATAAAAATATTGGTGCTGTTTCCTGCTTAAATACCTTAACAATAAACAGCCCACCGAGGTAAATTGTCATGTTATAACCCAGATTGTTTGTGGCAGTTGGTCGCCAACTTGTTATAGGATCTCCATCCCAAATATTTTCAACTGAGTGGCCACGTTCCGAGCTCGTTTGTGACCTCACAACTGATGATTTCATTGTCGCACCCCCATTCCATGTGAAAGTACCTGCAATGGCCGACTCACAATACAATCATACCACACAATATTGATTATGACACCTGTTTGCACAGCAGTGAGATAGGTATGGTTAGCCATCTGTAGCGGTGGATCTTGGAGCCAATTCTCATACAAGACCTCGGATTCTGTGAGTCCTCTAGGGTAGCCAACTGGAACTGCCCCCTCCGTTATTTCTAGGAATATGTTCGGTCAGTTTGTCCAGTTGGTTAGAATGGTTGTTGTGTTCTTGGCAAGGTGCTCAGCAGAAGCTACCTTAACCCAGTGAATAATAGGTTAATGAGATGCAGTAAAATTGTTTTCATTTAATAACACCCCTTGAGTTTTCCCAGTCGTAGGGATAAAACATGAACACTGGTATTTTGTTCTATCAAGACAGTTTAATAAATAAAAACAAAGACATACTACAACATGGAAATACTACATTACAATTTTATAAGAATTTCTATAACCTCTACAAGAGTGCGGTTGGGTGGCCAAATGGTTAACGCGACCGATACATATACCGACTTACATACAAAACACAGTCTTAGCAACAAACCTATAATAGGTTTAAAACTAAGCATGCATAATAATAACCTCTGCAAGCGAAGGAATCTGGGTGTGGATTCCATTGTCCAGTATTCTCGCATATCATTGTGACATTGTTGGCACCATTGAATGACCAATCCGTCACATGATGCTGGACAGTTAGCCATGAATATTCATTACAAACGAACCTGCATGTGACATCACAATTTTTATTATATATTGATGAGAGAACATTCACCATTGTTACCTCATAGTTTGGTCAATTGGAAAGTCGGTTTTATTTTCACCACCTTTGATGAAATATTTGGATTTCAATTTGTAAGGAGGGTGGAAACATCTGATTTCTATGGAAAGAGAATTAAATTTGTATTGCTTATTTAAAGTATGTTTATACTGTATGGGCAATTCACTATCTTTACACTGCAACTGCTCTACCAACTTTATTGTAGCACTATGTATATCTATTGATTCCTGTGGGGAATGAGGACTACCTGGACAGTTAGCTCAGTCAGTAAGAGTGTGTCTGTGGTCTGCAGGCAGCCACAAGGTTGTGGGATTGAATTTAGCCACTGCATAGTGGGTTCTCTCATTTGGCAATGAACTTTGTGGACATGATCTCAATCCAGTGGATTCCTTGATTGAGCATACACAGTACAAATGTCTTAATATACAACACACTGCAGTTGATCTGGTAAATCGATGGTGAGTATGAGATAAAGATAATAATCCTGCATGTTGGCATTTTTCTTGATATCAGCACAAGGTTTATAATATGCATGCATCAAGACTAGTTTTTTCACCAGAAGAATATACAACAAATCACCAATTATAAGATAAAACCTTGACAAGCACAAAGCAAATTACAAACCTGAACATGTGAAATTGATTGGAGGATCCCAGGTTCCAAGTTCGTTACAACGCACCGACTGACTATAAACTCTTCTTCGAACCCAGTATCCATTATCACAGGAATATTTATACATAGAGTTGTACATGGGGGGGTTGTAGATAGAGCTTCGTGTGGAATGCTCGATAAAACTAACCGGCTCACGACACACAAATGCTGAAACAACATTATAAATAAGCAAAGTATAATAGTACTTGATTCTAAAGTTGGTTTAAAAAACTTAATTGTAAAATACTTCTTAAATTATTAGGTTTTGCTTTTGTTTAAAATAATTTCTGACGTGTTATAACTGTCATTTTTCCATTTTTTTATGAACTAAAAGGTTTGATTTTTCAGCGGCAATAAAGAAACAGTAACTATGATACATGGGATACTTACATATACACAATATGGTATTGAGATTTATAGTCCATGTCTTATCAGCGAGGCACGTCGATCGTATTTGATTAACTCCGATTCTGACATGGAAACCCGGGTCGCATGTCACAATGAGTGTATTGTTGAACGTGGGCTCACCCACCATTGATGCGTGACGAATGTATCTCGGCACTTTGCAAGTCACCCCTGCATAAAGTGATTATGGCATCATAAGTATTGTATTATAAATATGATGCTATAAGTTAAGAATACGTCTTAGATTGAAACCTGTCGCTGTGATGTCGGGTGTGCAGTTTGGCAAGGACCTTAAATGGTGTTACCCATACTCAGTGGTCCAAGTTATAACAAACTGCATTAGCTCTGTTAGTTTGACAGTGTGTAATATCACGCAATGCATTCCTCATGTAATATCACGCAATGCATTTCCAATTCACTGGGAAATACATAAGTATGGCATACATCCATGTTTAATAAAACATGAGTAGGCATTTCACTATCAGATTAATTTAGGCAATGCAGTACATTACAAAATAGAGAAACTGTTTAAATTTTATTTAACTCTTTCCGTCCCAACTCGCCATATATCGCGAGTTGGTGGGAAAACATGGTATCCCGCCTGTACATAAATGGGTGCAAATCTAAAAAACGATTTCTCCGCAATGCGTAATGGTAGAGACCTCAGCTATGGCTCATTCGATCAAGGAAACCTTATATTTTATTCTCTGTAATTTTCGTGGAGAAATATTAAAAATGCGAGGAGTGATAGCCTTTCTTTTTCAAGGCTTTGCCTCTTATTTCTATCGATTTTACACGAATTTACAAGTGACTAACTCAGCCAATAGGAGTCGCGTTAACTTGCGGAGAAGCTCTTTTTGTCAAGCAAGTCTTTCTTTACATTCTCTGTGAATTTCGTGCCGTTGAGAAAAAAAGGAGAGCGTTGGTGACGTTTTCGCAGCAGGCGTTTATGCTTCGTGTTCACCAAAGCATGAATCCAGCTGGGCCTGCTGAGCGCACGATAAAGAAAAAGGCGGCGAGACTAGCTAGTTCGGTGTGCCCTGCTTTGAAGAAGATTGGATATAGTATTTGTGTTTGTTTGCTTTTGTATGCCCTTTTTACACTTCCTTCACTGTTCTTATTTATACTTTTTACTATTTTAGTTCTACAAAACTAAAAATAAAAACTTCAATGCGTTTTGGTTCAATTTTTCATAATATAGTTAGAATAAAGGAAAATTTCAATTAGGAATAGTAAAAAAACTACTAAAGATACAAATACAGTTCAAATTTTCCTGAGTACAAAAACTATTAGACAATCTACATTCCAATTTTCATATCATTTGGGCATACCAATAATTAGTGAGTATTTCGTTTGTCAGTGCACCTCAAAATTTTCAAAGTCGAGCAGAATTTTCTTTACATAAAAAGTGGTGTTCACTAAAGTTTACATAATATATTCTTTATTGGAGGTAGATTCTAGGTGTGCGGTTTGTTTAAAAGAGGGATAAATTATCTTTCCAACCATACTAAATATTAAATCATAGCATAAATTTGAGAAAAACTGTGCTAATTTGAAAATGACCAAAAATTGTAAAAAACACTGCGGGACAGCATGTTTAAATTAATGCATTTGGCCGGGAGTGAAAGAGTTAATCCTGTCAAAAGTAGATGTGATTTTTAGCAACCACATAAGTATAAATTAACGTTTGTAGATACTCACGTAAGCACTTGTATTGATTAGGGTCGGGAAACCAAGAACCACTCTCGTCACAAACCATGGGTTCGGGGACGGGAGGATCGAGATTGAACCCCCCAAGACATTGTATCAGGATCTCGGTTGTGTATGTATAAACATCGGATGGACGGATGTATTCGATGGGTGGTTTCCCACAATCGACCACCACACATCGCATCCCATGAACATCGGGAACCCATCTTCCATCTTCAGAGCAAGTGGCAGCTACGCTCGGTGTGTTTCGCTTGAACCAAGTAGTTCGTGGACATCTGTGCATCATTCCTTATTATAACTTGGAATTTATCATGATTACACCTCATATTACATCAACCAAATAGGATAAAACCAGCCACTTTCTTAATGGTTTGTATCCTGGCGCAAGGTATTTTCAGACATCTGTTGAACCCACTCAAATAATGGTTTGTACTTAAACAGTAGGAGCATCTTAACCATATAGAAATTGCTCTAGTAGTCTGATGATTGACTAGTAATAAGACAGCCTTCCTTCCCCTTTCACAAAAAAAACTTACACTATACACATCGTAACCGCAACCCACCATACTTAGCATACCCACTATGACATAACACTCACGTAAACTCAACAGTTGAATCGATTCCTCGTTCATCGCTGCTCTTACTTGCTCCCTCTAGTGTCAGCTCGTCACACGCAACATCTATTATTATATAATCAACAACAATGCTACAAAATGATAGTGATGAAAACTCACCATAACAACTGAACAATAATGGGTCAGGTAACCAGAGACCGTCGTTACTGCAATTCGACATCAACCGACGAGACTTAATGGTGGGAAAATGTAGACCTCGCGCGCATGTGTATGTTATGTTGGTACCGGCAACCGTGTTGTGGCCATCCACTCTAGCGCCATCTACCTGAGCTATGACATCACAGTGGACGACCACACACTTGATGGTGGTGTAGGGGTCAGGGTCCCAGTCACCCCCCACACATACTAATTGTTTAGACATGACTCCACGTTGGAACCAGTAGCCCTGTAGACACTGATATTCCACTGATGTGTTTTCCACAAAGCTTAAACTGGAGTTGACAATCCGACTATTCTCAATATCTGCTGGTCTATCGCAGGTTATCTCTGTGGAATATAATGTTATCAATTTGGTTGTGCATATACTGAGATTTTATGAAATCTCAAAACATCTAAATATGTTTAATTGTACATTGCTTTTAATTAAAGACTAAAAGTAGCGTAAAGACTAAAAGTAGCGCCCAAAGGTACAGTAAGTTTTTCATTATAACCAATTGATTTTTTGTTTGGTATTCATACAAATCGTTTAAATATTTTTTTTGATTTTGTAAGTGGTTAACTTATATCAAATCGTTAAACTGTTAACCGATGTACACCTTCAACTATAATAATTATTTCAAGGGCTGCATGATACCTTTGCAATGTAGATCACCCTCTTGTGGAGAAGGGAGCCACCTTCCGTTACCTTGGCAACGTGTCGTCCGATTTGTCACGCCTCTCTGCATCCTGTAAAATATTTAAGCAAACTATAGAACTGAGTAGTTTTTTACAACTTTCGAGCAATATGCATGGATTTATGACAAATTCAGGGTATAATTCGCCGTTTCTAACTTTACTGGCTATCATCACCTTTATACTGTGAATTCATTATTATAAGATATAGTTTTTCATTCACATATACATATTAAACAGGGAAATAATACCAGAATCCAGGATTGCACTTGTACGATGATTCTGATCCAACCTCTGCCCCACCTCGTGATATCCTACTATGAGGTAACAATGGTAGTTCTTTACAATAGGCATCTAGGGAAACAGGTGTGGAATTAAATACTGAGTAAAGAGGGGTAATACCCCTTCACGAGAATAAGATACTAACCCACGCAAGTCAGATTTGTATCTGGGGTCCAGTTGCTATCCTCCCCACACTTTGCAGTTAATAGCATGACCCCATCTCTGAACCACATATTTGGGGGGCATGCAAACGTGAAGCTCTCTCCATACTTGTATGAGAGAGCTATTTCAGGGTGAATCGACATGACGGGGGCTATTGGGGGCCCGCATATCACCCCTGCAAAATAGTATACAAACTGTTTTAAATGCTAGAAGATTATACCTGTTTTTAAATAAAACTTGGTCAGTACATAGAATGTGTCAAGAAAAAAAATGCTGGTAATTTAAGATGATATTAAAAATTTCTAGAATAACTTCTACTATTTTTAGGCTAGAATTTGTTGGTAAACCAACTTTATTTTAAAATTAAGTATCCTTATTTACATATTTAAATAGAAAACCTTTCCAAGCCTGACACCAAGAAGTTATTATTTCTGGAAATTATTATTATTACTAACAACGTTGGTGTTATTTGTCTTACAATGCATACTGGAGGGAAAGATTTTGCTCTTTACATATATTATTGATACAAGAAGATATGTAACTACCTTGGCATGATATATTAGTGATGTCACCATTCCATTGACCGAATTTATTGCAAGGAATCCTCAAGCTTCGATTGGAGTCTGACATCAAAGACCCAAGGTCACAAGTGATGCGCAGTATTTGAGTCTCACTGTCCCAAGTGTTGCCGGTTTGATCCAAAACTTCGATTGAATGCACAGATTGCCTTTGTGGCTTGGGAACACTGCATTTGTGGTCTGTTGGGGATTTGTTTAAAATTTAAAATGTAAATTATATAAAGACACATAATATTGCATACTCACGTCGACACTCAAAATCAACTGGATTTGGTGACCACGTGCCATCGTCAGAGCATAACGATTCTTTGACATCCGATTGGCCAAAACTGGTAAAGTTGTCACGGCAACTAAATGTAGCTTTTGAAGTGTGCAATGTGGTGTCATATGACATCACAACACCTTCTGTAGTCAGGGGTATCCCACAATCGATAACTAGAAGGTAAAATCATGGTTATACGCACTACTATAGACAAAATATAAACTAAATATTATTCAATTCACAGAAAATGATGCATATTAGGAGACTCAATTATCCCAAGGATGCGCCTAGGGTTGGGAAAACAAATAACATAGATATATTTTACCAAGTCGTGTGTCTACATTTGATGATATTTATGCTTTCTAACAACATAATCGAAGGCACTGGATTAAGGTCTACATTTGGACTGACAAAGGATTTGTAGTCAGATGATCAAACCTGGAACCTGTCTGTATATAGGCTGGTATCAACCTTTACCCAATGTAATGAGGTGTTTATTCATTTGGGTCATAATATTCTCACCCGTGCATGCATAAGAA
>CH002476.1:477511-495672 GCA_000149265.1 Ciona savignyi | reverse complement strand
AAATTAATTTGCTAAGACTTAAACAAGGAATTTCTCGGAAAGTATGTTTGCAACGATGTGCATATCCCGTTTAAATAATTTAGGAGAGATGCGTAATTAATTTTGATTCGACTTCCGTGACGTAATTCGATGTCCGTAATTACCTAACTAAACGTAATTTCATAATTACGCCCAGCTCTACTCTGTCAACCTTACATAAGAAAACTGTGTCTCAAAAACAAGGTTCAAACAAAAACGTCGGAAAATCAGCCAATCAAATAATCACCGAAACAAGGAAATAATGAAAAATCGCTGAACAAAAATTTAAATTACCGCCATAGAAATAAAATAAAAGTTTACAAGATCGGGCAAAAAATAACGGATCACTTAGAAGAAGAAGATAATAAGGTAACTCACACACGGCAAGAAATGATCATTTTATCTCTAAACCGATGTTTTTCAATGTTTCCTTTCGTCACTAAAGCACCAGGGGGTAATATGTATTTCGGACATTTGACCTTCTTGCACGGGTATTCCCCAGGATCAGGAACCCAGGTACTGTCTTCTGAACATCTGGTTTTAAAGTGTGAAGTATTGTATTTGGGTGTTAAGGAGAAATTAAGAGATAATAATAAGGTTATATATATCCTAAAACTAGAAACTTGACATAAGGTTATTTATTTATTTGTATAAATGAAATTAGTTTATCTGAAAAGCTGCAATAATAGTGAAGGATATTTCTTACATGTAAAAAAGGATTATAGGTTTTTGCTGTGGAAAACAAGTTTAAGCTGTTGCAGCTATCATCCCATTTCTCACCCTACCCCAAAAATCCGACCACACTGCGGATTAGAGCATCACAACCAAAAATTTGTTGAAACGAAACCAGTCGCTGACTTGGCAGTTAAGTCCTATTACAAGGAATTTTGCCTAAACCTGGTAGATAAATAAGATGAACTAAAACAGTAGAAACTCTTCAATTATAACACTTGTCGGTAATACATGGCAGCTGGATGGAGCATATTACTAACCTTGATACAAATGTGGTTCGATTCCACAGATATTCATATCCATCTTTGCATTTATATGTAACCGCTGCCGCATAGCGATATTCTGATGATGTCATACTCATCTGAAACAAGTATTGCATTGTTAGAAGGAAAATAAATAAAAAATTTATTCTAAATAACGTAAAACTTAACAGTTATTGACAAAAAATACAACTAAATAAAAAAAGTCAATAATCAAATTTTCACCCTTGCGTAATCATGATCAGGTGGATCGGGACACATTATGACATCACACTTGATTTTTTTTGGATCGGGGGTCCATCCACCAAACCGAAGGCAACTTGTCTTTTGTTGGAAGTGCCGAGATTGGTATCGACAAATATTCAGTTCCACTGGATCGTCTCTGTCATGTGATTATTGAATCACAATCGGTTTTTAAGTTGAAGTAAAAATTTAATATTTAGTTTAGTTTATTTTTTAGTTTATTTACACCTTGTTACGTCTTTTCTCGGCGCGTACTAGACCAGACGTCCAAAACTTGTATTGCGATTTTACGTTAAGATATTACTAAAATTTGTTATTGTCGTTGTGCAAACTTTATAGCATTGGAGAAAATGATTCAGATAAACTTCAAAATTACATCCACTGCTGTTTCTTAATCCCCCTTAAACCCATAGTGTTGTTTCTAGGCTTAAATAAAGAACCGTCTAAGTCGCAATACGCATTGATTTTGGGAGCAAAACAATACAAGACCGGCGACCAATACCTGGTTGTGATCACTGACCCGAACATGCACAATTACCTGTCCTCGTATGACACAAACTCCAATCCATCTAATCTGTTCTTCGTTGTGTGAACCAACCAAGTGTCTCTGTTCGTTGTGATGTAATAATCCAAAGTGCCACGCATCCCGATTATTAAGTCACTCACGCTCTGAATGGCCATTGTTGTGTCACTATCATTCAGGTGAAGGATAAAAAGTAAAACTTACATGTTGATTACAGAACCAGTGTTGCCGGATATCCGTTTCATTGCACTTGGCCAATGTTAATGGCCGCACACTGGCAACACTAATTGGTATCTCGACCACTGCTAAGCACAACAACGACTTATACTCAACAAGATGAGCTCCCTTACCAGCCAAACCCCCATAATCAGGGCTCAATTCAACCTCACTAACAGAGCCCCATTGTAAATAGATGGCCTGGGATGATCCACATAAATCCTTTGAAACGTAAATCAGTTTGTCCTCCCCTGGGGTCAAATAGGTGAAATTAGTTGTGAAAAGCTGCAATAACAAGGAAAGAATATTCATGTTTTTCCCCTTGAATGGGAAAAACCGAAAGCATTATCATAATGCGGGTTACCACAGCTCGTCAGGTCACCAGAGGTGTATTGTGTATGATTAAGACGTTTCAATAAAAATTTGGTAGAACCTATTAATCCACTGGGTTTATACAATGAACTCTAAGTGCCTTGCCCAAGGACACAAGCGACTTGCTGGCGACCATTAATCCTGCAACCCTTCGGCCGATTGATGACGCAGTAACCCAGTTATTCTGTTAAACTAAAATACCGGTAAGTAAAAATAATACATTTACTGGTGACTCTGAACATCAGTAACACGACCAGTAAAATGATACTTTAAGAAACCCAAGTATTTACTAGGAAACGACAAACATTAGAATAGCTGAAGTTATTCCAGTATGTTCATGGGTTAAACTTTCTCCTGTATTAAACAGAATTAATGAAAGTTCAACCCACCTAAGATGAGGCAACTGTCGTAGGAAACGGAAAATGGGGCAAAAACATATGTCAGGTAGAATCCCATCTCGCATGAGTATATGACATCTGCACCATGGTCGAAAGTACTCTTTGTGATGTCACCATTGTTGTCTGTCCCGTCCACGGAGGGCGGCGGAGAGCACACAACCTCTGGAGAAATAATTTTATGAAATCAGAGAATGGTTGAGTGTCCAGATAGTTAAAGCAACTGGTTCATACACCAATTTTTACCAAACAAACGGTCTTAGTGGCGAGCCCATCATGGGTTTAAATATCATAAAATATGTAGTTTAGTTTATTTTTTTTTTGTTTCCATGATGAAAACACAAAGAAGGACCACTGATAAAAATTTAGAAAACGGGAAAAAACGGCAAAACGACAGTTAGAACACGTCTAAAAACCAATCAGTTAAAAAGTTACGGTTTAATTAGACGTGGCCGCTAAACCCACATTAAAAAAAAATTAATAAAGCAATAAATGTTTATAAAAGATGACACTAAGCGTCGAAGAAAAGTGTATGGTAAGGGTATTACATTTTGTGACACAAACAAATCTCTGTGTTACCTTCACACAGGTAATCATTGACGTCTGGAACCCACTGTCCTTGACCGTTGCATTCTAACTCCACTTGGTGAGTAGTGTTGACATAAGCTCCGGGATTTTTCGGTTTGAACTGAAATCCTTCCTCACATGACATGATGGTGTGCTTTTCATCCACGTGTGTCCACACTGCGTACTTCTGGTCAGGTGGTGGCTGGCATATCACTTCTGTAAAGGACAAAGAAAGATCGTTACCATAGTCAAGTATTTAATGCTTTGTGTTTAATTGAATATTTACGGCTGCATAGCTCACTAGGAGAGAGTGTCATTCTTAGTCAGTTTTGTCTTTTGGTAAGCACATAGGGTACATAGATAAAAACCCACTGGATTAATGCTATAAAAACAGTAGGAATCTTGACTATCTAAAGGGTACAATAGCTTCTGTAACCTGAGAGTGCGTATTAGGTAATCAGAAGATTGTCCATTTGATATTCCATGCTTTATACACAGCAATAAAACATGTAAATCCTATTCTTTGTGAAAATTTTTAACAAGACATTTAAATCCTCTGGATCCAACAACAATCAATCGTCCAGAAAAAAGTTATGCAGAAGCTAGTCAGGATAGAGATCAAAACTAACATGTCGTCATGCCAACTTATCACAATCGCAGATGTATTTACAAACTACAGAGCGTAGAGAACTTACCCCAACAGCGAAAGAAAAATGGATCAGGCTCCCATACCCCATCAGCATTACACGTCATTTCCATAGTTATTTGTCCTGGTTTAACCCAATACCCGTCATCACACGTGACAGTGGCATTGTTGCTATATACGTAAGAGTGTATGTCAGTGAATGCATGGTCTACTTGGGTGGGTCGGTCGCATTCCACAGCTGTAAAGTAAGTTTAAATATACTGGGAGCTGTTTTACACAGTTGGCCGAGATAAATAGTTAAATAAACAAGTGGCTCATACATACAGTGGGTTCAGATAAACAAGTATATAAGATAAACAGGTGGCCAAGGTAGATAGGTGGCTAACTTAAACAGGTTTCTAAGTATATAAGATGGATAAGTGGCTTAGGTACACAAAGGGCTCAGATAAACTGGTGGCAAAGATTATTAGGTAGATCATGTACATAGTCTTAAATAATGAAATGGCTTTTTAAAACAGGTGCTTTAAATGAACAGTTGGCTCATGTATAGAGTTTTCTTAGATTAACACAAGAGTAAGTTACACAGGTGGCAAAGTTACACAATTGAATAAGATAAACATGTGACTCATTTTGGTTACTTTCTGATAATTTGGTTACTTTCTGAAATTTTGGTTACTTTCTGAAATTTTGGTTACTTTCTGAAATTTTGGTTACTTTCTGAGTTAGACAAACAGATTACCCGTATATACAGAATACTCACGTGAGCATTGTAAAGTGTGAGGTGCAGGGTCCCAGTAAGCATGATTGCCACAATAGAGCTGAGCCCGGTATAAACCATGGTTGAACCAGTATCCGTGATGGCAGGTGTATTCAACCATCTCCTTGTAATCAAGCTTATCGTACGACTTATTTGCATGGGCTATATCTGCCGGGGGTAAGCATTCCAATACTGCAGATATATAGTGGCACAACTTTAGTTTCAATATAAACCAATAGAAACGGTGTACCCACATACGCACTCTAGTGTCTCCGGATGCGGCTCCCACAGCAGCTCAGCAGTGCAGGTTATCATCTGTCATAGAAACAGTATTAATCTATTGTCTGGCCGATTGGTCTAACGGTTAAGTGCGCCGCCTTTCAATGGAAAGGTTGCAGGTGCGAAACTGGTCGCTAGCTAGTCGGTTGTGTCCCTGGGCAAGGCACTTTACGGACATTGCCTGAACCCAGCAGATTAATTGGTTCTACCAAATAAGAGAAACGTGTCTACTGTCTATCTTATACAACACATTGCAATAGCTCCGGTAACCCGACGGTAAGCGCGAGGTGATCTGACGATTTGCCTGTGTGTTAACCCCCTTCGTTTTCCCATTTACGGGGATAAACATGAATATCCCATCCTATTGTAACGTCACGTGTTAATGTTTTAAATACATGCATGTCAACAAATAGAACTTAGTACACAAACTTCAATATGAACATGCAGCACTTTATGACCTTAGCATAAAGTCCACGTTCAAACCAATAACCGTCGTCACATTGATAACTTGATACTCCACGATAAGAATAACTTGTGTGGATTGTTTCTTTCAAAGTGGCTCTGTAGACATCGGATGGGCGTGGGCAATGCCACCGCGATTCCTTCCTGAATGTGAAATATTATTAGGAGAAAATAGGATTGGAATTAATGTTGCGTCGAATAAATTAAATCTGAGGATTGTCCGTGTAACAACGGACCTGTAGATTTTCCCATCATGGGAATAAACATAAATAACCTATTCTATATATCCTAATTTAGTAGAATCCATTAATGCACTGGGTTCAGAAAATGTCTGTTCAGTGCCTTGCCCAAGGATACAACCGAATAGACCAGATTCGAACCTGCAACCCAACCGTTCAGGTACGAATGAGCGGCGCATTAAACCACCAGACTTAACCGGTCGAACAAAAATATTATGTCTTGCCTGCAAATAAACTTAGTTGCATCTTCGGAACTGCGTTCCTGCACTCCTTCCCTAGTAGCGTTGTCCAACCAAACTGCTGCTGCCCATGGAATGTTTATTGCGTCTCTGTCTGTCCCTGTGAATAAATCTATGGGTAAGGGGGACTATCTATGCTCGCTGTCGAGACATACCAGGGCCAAAATCCAAACAACTTATTTATACAGTTTGGTGACCTCTTATAGGCAAGTCACCTTATACACAGTCCAGTCACCTCATGCATTTAGTTCAGTGACCTCATGCACACAGACAAGGCACCTCTTGTACACGGTCAAGTGACCTTGTGCACACGGTCGAGTCATCTCATGCATTTAGTTCAGTGACCTCATGCACTCAGGCAAGGCACCTCTTCTACACAGTCAAGTGACCTTGTGCACACAGTCAAGTCACCTCATGCATTTAGTTCAGTGATTTCATGCACACAAGCAAGACACCTCTTTTACACAGTCAAGTGACCTTGAGCACAAAGTCGAGCCACTTTATGCACACAGTTGCCAACCTTTAAAGCACCAAGCATCAGCTTTGGAAGGGTTCGGTTGACATCGCTTCACCCCACCACTAGGAGCACTTCGTGGGCACAATGGGTCGTTTGTTCGCATAACACTGTACGCCACATTGCCGTCACCCCACGAGCAGGCGCATGACGATATATCCTGGAAGGTACCAATCATTGTTATCAATTACACTTTCTAATATCAATAGATATCCGCCCAAAAATATAGGATAGGACATACATGTTTATCCCCATGAATGCGAAAACCAAGGGGCGAAACACACGGGCAATCGCCAGATCGCCTAGCGCCCGTTGTCGGGTACCGGAGCTATTGCAGTGTGTTGTGTATGATAGATATGTTCCTTTAATTTGGTAAAACCCAATAATTCACTGGTTTCAGGCAATATCCGTTAAGTGCCTTGCCCAAGGACACAACCGACTAGCTAGCGACCAGTTTCGAACCGGCAACATTTCAGTTGAAAAGCGTCGCACTAAACCGCCAGACTAACTGTTCGGACATTATAATATAGTGTCATAATGTGAAATGAATTAAAAATTCAAATTAATCCTACTGATGGTTAATAGATTTTACACACTAGTTAGCACGACATACATCAGAGGCCATTTTCGCATTGAGTTGATCTTCCGTTGCCAACTTGGCTCCCCGTTCCTTGCATTTCTCCTGTGCCTCACTGTAAGTATAACTCTCCCCCTTCGATTCTAAACCTTCCCACAGCAAGAACACATTTCCTGGGTGAGTGATAATATTCAACTTTTAATAGTGTATAATTTTTTTTAAATATGATAGTCTTTTTTACCACAAGAATGGAGAAACGCAAAAAGCATTAGAACAAGGGCAATTATTAGAACACCTATTTTATTCTTCATATTAAAAGATAAATACACAAATTTCTTATACATTGTGTAAACGCACTGAATTTTCCTGGGAATAATGTGTAAAATCTTGCATAAGGACACACATGACAAGCACGTAGCCGGTTTTAAGTTTGCAACCCTTATGCAGACTTTTGCTACCAGGGACTCACACAAGGATCAGGGTAAAAATACCTGTCATGAGCATGCTGTGGTGGCAGATATCGTACAGTGTTTCATTTAAAACCCAAATAGAATAATTCCCTCCATAGTGCCTGAAACAGTAGCATGTCACCCTTCGCATTGTCTCCCTAACATTAATTTACTATGCCATTATATTACTATTATGTCACCATGACGTTGAATTATGTGTGTGGTTCTCAGTAGCACTGCACTGTAATTTTAGTTAGAAGGTTGTGAGATTAAAACCAATCACTTGTTAGTCAATATTTGATGGACCTTGCCGGAACCCATTTGACTTTTAAAATCAGGTCCAGACTAAATCGCCTAGGACACACCACATTAGCTTCAGCAATTTAAATGAGAGCATGCAGCTAATTTGCTGGTGTTACAATAAACCTTTCATTTTACACCACCATAGATGAAAGCGTTTGTCATTTGTATCCTGGCAAATGGGTAAATCACTTTGAAAGATATAACACATTTTACCAACTAATCACGTGCGTCTATAGCAAAGCTATTGTAGCGTGTATTGCATTATTAAGACGTTCCTTCAGTTTTAGTTCAATCCAATAAATATGAAAAATCTGACATCACAATTACCCGCCCCCCATTTGAACTTTATCCCATGGTTCGGTAACATCATCAACGAAATAACTGAAATCGTTGTGAAGTAATTTAAGTGAAGAGTGACCGTGTCTCTGACAACCCACAAACTGGTTTGATGCGGTTGTGTCACACTTGGTCGCCATTGCTGATTTCTCAATATCCTCAGGTGTTGACCCATCTACCGTTTTACCTGCGTCAATATTTGCATCATTACTATGCATGTAACGAAATCATGTGGATGGAAATCTCGACAACAATTCACAATTTTCATTATTATCCAGTCTTTCGCTCTTATTAACTTATTTAATAAAAAAACATTTTTTTCAAAATTTTCAAAACTATGTTCAGGCAAACTTTGTACTATAAAATAGTGTTTTTTTGTCAACTAAATGAAAGATAACATTTACCCTAATATTTATTAATTCATTTAAATCTTTTTTGTCAATTTCTTTTGTCAAGTCAATAATAAATGTTATGTTATGTTTATATGACTCATAATATAACCTGCCAGAATTAACTGTAATTTTTAAGCTACTGATAAAAATAACATTTATCAGAATCTTTTTATCTATGATTTATATTACTTTCAAGACCACCACAGAGTTTTAAAAAAAATAAAAAACGATAATCGAGGTTAATCAACAACATACTTAACACAACCTTCATAACAAACTCAAAATAAAGTCATTGCCTCATTTAAAAATACCGAGTAGACCTGTCGAAAAAATTGACATTTTGGTGCATTCCAAGTATTAGTCATTACAATGTCATCCACAAGGTATTTATTTAAGTGCACATTTATACTTGGCTAAAGAGTCTAACCCAGCGTTTCCCAACCTTTTTTGGTCACGGACTATTTCCTTACCAGCAAACTTCTTTGCGGACTCAAAGTGCATCAATTTTTAATTCGCGTAAGTCAAAAGTGTAGCGTAACTGGACTATGTGCATACGATACACTACAGAACACTACAAAACTTTAACAAAATTACCTTGAGTTACAATGTCTCGTTGATAAAAACATTTCACTGCTTTATAACGATCAAAAACAAATAAAAGTTTTGCAAATTGTTGATGTGATTGCGGACTCATTTAAACCTTTCACAGACTCATTTGAGAACGCGGACTCGGGTTGGGAAACACTGGTCTAACCTGTAAGGCAGAGTTGCTGAGCTTCATTGAAAAGGTGATACGGTGTCACCCAACGCCACAGCATCTTCTCCTTAGGGTAGTCGTAGCAACCACGCGATGCAACAAACTTGTGCTTAGCGTCCACGAACATGCATCTGTCATCCAGCAGGTTAGCATCTACCATGGTCAAGCAACCGCCACCAACCTTAGGTAATATGCGAGTATAGGATCGAACTCTTTGGTGAATCGGTTGTGCATGTAGTGCATTATGTAGAAGGATGTGCGAAGGAATGGGAGGTAATTCGCCCCTCTATTCTCGTCTCTCTCCATTTTCGTCTTCTGGTTTATTGATCTGTTAAGCGGATGATGTTTTTTATTAATATGCATCACTGAACTGATGTTATGGTATGTTTCGTGTGCTTAATTGCAAGCATGAGTTGGATAAATGTGATTCTCTCTACTGTGCACATAAGATGTAATACTGTCTTCTACTGTTAAGTTTTTGCCGTGCAACACAAACTTGTGGTACTTAGCAACCCTTCAGCTAACAGTCTGACACGATTCCGACGGCAAATTGATGGTAAGAAGATATTACTTTAAGCTATATAAAGGTCACCATAGACACTAATACCTGTAATCTCTCCATGTTGGATCCTTTGGTATGGGTGTTTTCGGGTAATGTTTGACACCCACCCAATATACGGTTTGTGAACCATAGGTTGCCCCACTTTCCACTATCATATGCTTCAAGAAGTCGAAATCAACCTTGTCTTCCAGATCGGCCAAGGTCCCATTCTGTAAAGCACATACCATATGTTATACTATAAATTATCACTGTTATAATATAAATAGGATATTATTGTTCATCTATGTAGATGAAGAAAAACAAGGAGGTTATCAACGCTATATTAGCAATTCTCAGATTAATTCATGACCACCGTCAGGTTACAGAAGCTAATGTAATGTGTTGTACTAAATTAAAATGTCTCTACTGTTTTGAGTTTACCCCATTAAACCGTTAGATTCAGGCAATGTTTGCTAACTGCCATGCATAAAAAATGCCTCAAAAACACACTGCAGAAGCATCGGTAAACCATCTACTTCTGTTTTACCACACCCAGGAAAATTAAACTTTGGTATTCTATTCCAAGCATGCGTTGTTACTCAATAAACCATCGCTTTACATGTTGTTGACAAGCCAGCAACGCTTCTTCAAAGTTCAGTTTCGTTTCATTGATCTTGTGGCAGTATTGGCGAAACGGTTCCCAACCATCCTGGCATGCAGGGGTGCACTTCGACTCCTGGTTTGGATCTTTCTCCCATTCACCCAGTTCATTGCATCTGTATTTAACTGTTGGAGGTGGATTAGAGCATTTATATATATTTGTGCTTTGTAAACTTACTTGATAATTTACTTGGTCCAGCCATCATGTCCCCATCACACTTGTACACTGCGGCTTGGTTGTAGAGCAGGAATGACGGGGAGATCAACTCTGCTGATTCCACTTGGAAGCCAATTGCCGAGCATACAATCACTGTGATGACATCATATGTGACATCACAAGATGTGACATCACATGATTTGACATCACAAGATATGACATCACAAGATATGACATCACAAGATATGACATTACAAGATATGACATCACAAGATGTGGCATCACAAGATATGACATCACAAGATATGACATCACAAGATGTGGCATCACAAGATATGACATTACAAGATGTGACATCACAAGCTCTGACATCACAAGATATGACATCACAAGATATGACATCACAAGATGTGACATCACAAAATGTGACATCACAAGATATGACATCACAAGATATGACATCACAACCCACCTTTGCAAGCAGCAGGTTCAGGAGTCCATATTCCGTTTATACACTCGGTGGAATGACGGGTTACTCCCTTAGCAACCCAGTGACCCACGAGGCACTGGGTCATCACACTGCTGCGGTACTCGAACCCATGCACAGTGGCCGAGTACTCATGCATCGCTGTCTCCGAGTGATGCAAACTCTCCGGGATCACATGACATGTCCGGTCTGCGATGTCAAAACTAATTGTGTGGATAGGATATTCATGTTTATCCCCGTGGGAAAACCAATGGGGTTAAAAACACATGGGCAATCATCAAATCACCTCGCGCCCACTGTCGGGTTACCGGAGCTATTGCAGTGTGTTGTGTATGATAGACACGTTTATTCAATTAGGGAGAACCTATTAATCTGCTGGGTTCAGGAAATGTCCGTTAAGTGCCTTGCCCAAGGACACAACCGACTAGCTAGTTACCAGTTTCGCAACTTCAACCTTTCGATTGAAAGGCGACGCACTTAACCGCCAGACTAACCGGCCGGACAAATAATTCTACAACTGATGTACTCACGGCACTTAGGGACGGGGCAGGACTTTCTTATAGATGCCGCTTCATCGATATAACACCACGGCCCCGTCATTGATCTGTGTGGAGGAAACAGCCATAATGACATTATCCCCATCATTTATGACGAAATCTACCCAGTTGGATTCCTGCAGTAGTTATGCACAGGCACCCCGTCGTCGATGTGGTCTTTCCATGAGATACAAATTCCTTCCAATGTGATATTCCATGAGCCAATATATTCCATTCCTATACCCCGGTAGCATTCCGGCTCTGAGATATTTAGATATATGTACTAACACATAATACGCAACATAAGAAAACAATATAATTGATGCCTTAAAAAGTGCAATGTTTAAATATAAGGTTGACACTTACAAGCATTACTTAATGACACACTATAGTTTTATTGTCATCAAGAAACATTTTAGTCCGTTAAGATGTTTAGTTTAGATTTTGGGAATTTTCCCATATTTACTAAGTAATGCTATACATGACTCACGATTATCGATAATTTTTTACAAGTATCATTGCCTAAAATTAACCTAAACACATCATACCAGCTTGGCAGAAGAATGAAAACGCTTCATCTCCAGCCACCGGATTCCACTTTCCATCCTCATCTATAGCAACCTTGGTACTTGGGCAATAATCAATGAGGCAATTATCCTTCACCAGTTCCCCCTGTATGTTACCATGTCATGTACTACCACTACTTATACCTAAAACTCACTCTTTCATTACGAACAAAGCACCACGGGAAATCGGAATGAATCCCGGGGTTCCTACAATAATTCTCCTCCAGTTCTCGGTAGACTATCCGTTCGCTTTCCGGCCAAAACTCGCACCTACAAATGCAACATCAAAATGACACAGCACCAATAACATCACAACGATAATAATGACATCACAATGATAATGACATAGCAACAATGACATCACAATGATAATGACATAACAACAATGACATCACAATGATAATGACATAGCAACAATGACATCACAATGATAATGACATAACAACAATGACATCACAATGATAATGATATCACAATGAGAATGACATCACAATGATAATGACATAGCAACAATGACATCACAATTACAATATCTCAAAGACTTACTTTGAACCAGACCTCCCTACTGAGGCGTTACCACGGTAATAATTGATTCCTCCACTTGTGACCACACAATCTTGCATCGACTCCAATGATGACGGAATAAAGAACCTGCATTGCATCATAATGAGGTATGACATCATATCATGATGACATCACACACTCACTTGTTATAAGCAACCCACTGATTTGTATTGGCATGTCTAAGCACAACAGAATTATCATCAGGTTTGATTTTCAATGACAAGATCATGTCAGACAGTAGGTGAACGCTGTGATGAATATTAGGATAGGATATTCATGTTTATCCCTGTGAATGGTAAAACCAAGGAGATTAACAAACGGGATAGACACGTTCCTTTAATTTGGTTGAACCCATTAATCCGCTGGGCTCAGGCAATGTCCGTAAAGTGCCTTACTTAAGGACAGAAACGACTAGCTAGCGACCAGTTTCGTACCAGCAACCTTATAATTGAAAGGCGACGCACTTAACCGCCAGACTAACCGGCCGGACCTTTTGGGTATATCAATAAGGTAACCATTATTTCAATATAACTTTTAAAGCACTGATGTAAGAAAACCTGTAGAAGATGGATTGCTTTCCCTCATAGAATAAGCTGGAAGTTTGAGGAAACATCGTCCAATGCTGATTGGAGTCCCATACATTGCAGCTCTTCGATGTGATAACCGAACCCGAACGCCCTGTGAGAATTTTTATAAGGCATTGCAGCACCGGCAACTTAAAACAGAGAATAAAGGAAGGAACCTTGAGCAGCAGTCAGACATCTCAGTGTGGGATAATGCATAATCATGGTTGGGCTTTCGGTGAATCGCCAAACCTCGTGTGTGAAATTCCCGATCCACTTGCATTCCTGGGTGAATACAGCACCAGCTTCGTCTGTCTGTGTGTTGGCGGGGTTAGAATAGAAATATGTTGTATGTGATTAGGCCAAATGCATTTGGTACTTGTCTCATTTTTTTTTATTTAATTCTCATTGCATGTATCTTTATACCGTAAATCAAGAGATAAAAAAACTAAACTTATAAAATTAATTGCCTAATAAAAAATTAAATGTAATCTTAACTAAATTTTTTTTATGTAATCTCTAGCAAAAAAGTATCCATAGTTTATGCCTTTCTCACTCTAGTGTAAAAGGGTCAAAAAGATCCAATTTTGTCATATCACACTATTTCACAATCATTACGAGGTTTTATATCTAACACACCTCTATACTGATAATATCAGGCACATAATGAATAAAGGTTACCTGTAAACACATCTTGTTGTGAATGTTTCGAATCGCGAATATTGCTCCTGATGCTACGTTTCCTCTTGGTACTGTGATGTCAAATAATCGCTAATTTTTAAACAACCAGCCATTGTTAAAATATTCCACAATTGTTAAAACAATCACCCATTGCTGAAATAATCAACGAGTGTAAAAACCATCAACCATCATAAAGAATCAACCACTATGAGCTCACTTTGTACAGAACAAACAGTCCGATTCTTCGATCCCCAAATTCGCCACCGTGTGGCCGTTTCCCCATTGATTGATAACTGCAATAAAATAGAAATAATATATATAGTAATACTGCAGTCAAAGTCATAGAACATATCAAACATTATATAAAAAAACACTTTATTCAGTAATTAATTACTAGAAAAGCCAATGCCATATAAGTGATCAATAACTAAATTAAACATGAAAAATACATTAATACCTTTCTGAATAACATAAATATGTATAAAATGGCAATATTTTAAAAACAAACAAAATATTAAAAGCCGCATACAGTAAGATTGCCATCGTTAACAACCAGAAAGAAGTCTCCCAATGACAACCGTAGATCATCATGACAATGGAACGATTGTTTTGGTTCTCCCCCTCTGCACGGTTGCATCGCTAACCCAGTTCCCGGCACTTTGTGTTCCGCCGTCAAACACAAGGCTGGCGAGTCACAATGATGATGTCATCTGTATTTTTTATGATGTCACAAAAAACTTACAGGTTTGAAGATTCATAAAGTTGGATCGTGTGCTCATCATTTTTATCCACCTTGACGCCTGGGAAAAGCGACAACTGTCCATGGCAACCGTCGCCATGGCAAACGCTGAGTCAGCAGTGCGGCGATTCGGGGAAACATTGGATCGTACCGTCACACATAAATCGTCATTTATGCTGTACAACTCGAACGAATCATCTGTAAAGTCATGGAACGGTTGATGACATCATAAATATGACATCATACAAATGACATCACACTCATACCCTGTGGTATTTTTCTAAGAGAAGCCCAATCAACCACGTGACCACGTGATCGAGTTACAAACCAAAATCCGATCTCAGCGCTCGTCACAACCATCGACTCCCGGTCCAGTGATACATCCAGATGTAAGTCCTGATCAACAATGAATAATATTTACTTTATCCCAGTGGTTAATTGCAGCGGGTAATATGTTATTTTTCTTTAATTTTGGACGATTTATTTAAATCACTACATGTCCATTAAGTTTCTTGCCCCAGAATACAACCGCCCCGGGAAGGAATTTAGACCTTGATTAAAAATAAATCTGTCTAGTATGCCTAATTGCCAAACAATGTGGCTAGTACAGTAAGACAGTTATCCAACACATTAGTCAGGTCCAGCACAGCATATAACTCACTGATTTAAATTTGGAGTGTGTAAGTTGCAGTACTTTGCCGTCTGCCTTCCATCTTTGTGTGGGTTTGTTTGCGTCACATTTTTGCAGTGTCACCAACGCATCTGGCTCTGCAGATGCTGCTTCCAAGCATAACTGTGGAGTTAATAGGGAGTGTTACGTAAGGTGGGGTAGTGTGTCGCGTTTTAACCAAAGGGTTGGAGATTGGAAAGTGGTCGATAGTTAGTCAGTAGTGTCCTTGGGCAAGGCAACATCCCCTGAACCCAGGGAATTAATGAACTCTACCTAAATTAAAGAACCTTTTTAATCTTACACAACGCACTGCAATAACTCTGTCAACCTGATGATGGGGACACGTTTACCAATGTGAGAACATTTCGTTCTGCAATCGTGAGGTAATGTGATGATTGGTCTTGTGGTAATGCCTCTACCATTCACGAGGACAAACATAAATATCATATTTTATAATTGTAATTTTAAATTATAATCATCACCATTATTAAAGAAAAACAATTATACTAATTTTTATAATTTAAAATTAAAATTTACATCATTAGACCCACCATGTACTGAATATTAATAATTCGACTTCTGGTTGAATCCCACACAAATTTCGACTCCTTTCCAACTTTCGACCATTCAGATTTTTCCATCTTAGAACAACCTGGAAAATAAAAGTTATTACACGGTTACATATCAGGTGTTGAAATATGATAATCTAATCCATAGTTTAGTTTATTTTTTGTTTCCACGATGAAAACATGAAACAGGACTATTGATAAAAATTTGGAAAACGGTAAAAAGCAACAAATCGAAAGTCGTTAGAACACGTCTAAAAAGCAATAATTTATGGGGTTAGAATATGGGGTTAAAATGGTTAACTGTGGGAAGTGGGTTAAAGTGTTTTATTGCATGTGTTTTGTGATATAATCTTACCTAGTGGATCACAAGAGAAGTTAATATTAGTTAACTGTAGAATACAGATATACGTGTGCTGTTATAAAAACCACAACATTGGGTCACAAAAGGGGTTAACTAGGTGGTTACCTGTAGTACGAATCTCTTGTGATAAAACCCCACCCAATGGGTCAGAATCCTTAATATTAGCCGTGATGACCCAACTATTCTCCGAACCTATAATCCCGTCACCTCCAAAACATGGATTCACAATCCGGAACTCCATCAATGGGGACAACTGTAATGCAACAACTTGGATGGGTATATGTTTAACCCTTTAGAAACGAGATTGTTTTTGCGCAGTTTGCGAGTTTTGACCGAGTCCGCTTTGTAGTGCTCTAGCGTCTCTCGTGTTATAGTTAGAGCAAAATGTTCAACACTAGAGTTGTTCGAAATAAAATTTCCAAAATTTCAGAAATTTTTATTTTTTGATGACGTCACTACTTGGAGGTCCACGTCATATTCTTTCTTATACAATGTTATAGTTTTTGATCTGTTGACAATACAGCCTAACTTATTTTTACAAAGTTACTAAGAAACAAATTTCCTACAATTATATTATAATTTTGCATGATGACGTCATCAAAATAATATTACGTCACTAATTTCATGTTACATGTCCACCCATGCCAAATTTTGTTTTTGTTTTTTTATTATAAAAAATGTTAGAATAGTACTTTAGATTACTACCAAGTCCATATTGCTTTATATTACTACTTTTCCCTTAAAATAAACTATAAATAAAGGGTTTGAACCAAATTGTGGACTATAACCGTAAAGATACTCAAAACCCCCCCAAAAATGTAAAAAAAACAGGTAAGATCACATTCGGGACATCCCAAGAAGCGAAACTGATTCTACTGCCATAGAGACATAGTATTAAAAAACGTTTTTTGTGATCATTTTCCCTCAAAATTACACCAAAAAAAGTCATAAAATTCAACTAAACTTTACTTCAAAATTTCAAATGCAAAGTTATGTTTATTTTTGCTGTTTTCAAAAGATATATTATATAGCTTTCCAATAAGACCAAACTTTAGCAGTTTCGACAAGAAATTTTGGAGATTTTTCATTTTGAATGAGCATATGTCAAAAAGGACAAATTTGTTCTTATCGTTTCTAAAGGGTTAAGAGTGACTGCATTAGCATTGTTATGTTGGGTTATGATTGGTGGTTGTGTATCTGTAACACACTTACTCGTCAGTATATTCTGAGCATAATGCATGAAGTTGTAATAGTCTTGGCAAAAAAAAACATAAAACACAATTATTATCATCGCTTTATGTTTTTTGCTAAGGTCACTTTAAATTGATCCAATGGACCTAAATTCTTTGACTCTATCATATATTTAACACACTACAATGACGAAAAGTCATGCGGTAATCTAAGGAATGTTATAAAGCATGCAGTTGCTCAACCACTAGGAAAAACATGTGCAATCCACCCTATAACAACGCAACTTACCTTAGCAGTAGGTACCAAACTCATACATTGCGGTATCTCACAATATTCCATCTCTACTTTTGCACTCCTTGTATAACACCACGGCCCTCTTAAATCGAAATTCGGGTTCCTATGATGTAATGAATATGTTATCATATTATCATAGCAACATAATGCTTTCTGACATGATACCTCTGACCGGTTAGTCTGGTGGTTTAGTGCGACGCCTTTCAATCGAAAGGTTGCAGCTTGCAAATTAAAAACTGGTCGCTAGTAGTCAGTTGTGTCCTTGGGCAAGGCACTTAACGGACATAGCCTGAACCCAGCGGGAAT
>CH002476.1:457708-468461 GCA_000149265.1 Ciona savignyi | reverse complement strand
CCAAAAAAATAATCTCCATCTCTACTTCCACAAGTCAAATCTTATGTTAAATTTTGACAATAATGACTCTATAACACTTAGTTTACCACATGTCACCAAGCACATGTGTTTATGCTTAAATAATAGCCAATGGAGCATTGAAATATTTTATCTTTGGCATACAGTTGTACTCTTTTTAAGATTTTATCTATAAATGCAGCATTATTTGTGTTTGCAAACCTGCAAAGCATCTGGTGGTGTCCGCCGTCTTACTTTTGATATCGCAGATATCGTAGATTCAGGAAGTAATACTCTAAATATCAGGTCATCCGATTTCACTAATGGCAGATCCCTGTTTCACAATTACTTTAATTAGTTATTCACATACCAAAGTTATGATTATAGTGTCACAAGTCAATTGCTTTATTTGCTAATTATAATTATTTTTTTTAACAATGATAAAATATGATATTACAACTACAACTTGTTTCCACTATCTACAAGTGACAACATCACACTTTCAGAAATGTTTATTATATGGTATAGGACAGGGATGTCCAACCTTTTATTGTAATGGGCCGCATTGTCACTTAAAATAATTTAATGGGCCGCAGAACCTATTAAATTTCAATAAAAACGGCAGGGTTCGAATCAATGGTTTTGAAATGATTTGCGAAATGCGCGGATAAGGAGCGCGCGAAAAAAAATTGGTTATGATAAATTGCCTTAAAAAAGTTATTTATTTCATAAAGAAGACAGTACCGTTATTTAGTAGTACAGTAATGATAAATTGCAATAAACGTAAACTCAGAAGGGGTGTGTCGCATCTCCGCCAATCATAAATAAAGGAATCGTGGTATATTAACGCATAATGGCTATTGTTGCATTGTGATAGTAATGCTTATTATACGCCAATAATGCAAAGTAAACCCAAGGTAAATAAAAAATGTTATGTTGAATGCAAACGATGTTATATTAACGTGTTGAGAATTTATTATTAAAAGTGCGCGAAATCAGTACCGGTAATTTATATTTTTGCGATTTTGTTAAGTTTTGCGAACTTTAGAAAACGGTTCGGGAATAGCGATTCGCGATCCCTAAATTCCAACCCTGAATGGGTACATAAAGAAACAATTAAAAGCCATTAATTTCATCTTTGAAAAAGGGAACAAATAAACATATAGAAAGAACCAAAAACTTATTTCTGCAATACAAAGTCAATAAGATAAGTGTTTTTCGTCAGTCTGTTTCTTTCCGCAGTTTTGATGTTTACTGCGTCCCTAAAAGCTGACTGATACATTTTAATAAGGCCAAAATTTAAAGTTCAAAATACTACTTGGAGTAAAAATGACTAGCGGGCCGCACAAAAATCTCAGGTGGGCCGCAGTGCGGCCCGCGGGCCGCAGGTTGGACATCCCTGGTATAGGATATAAAAACACAATGGTTGTTTAACACACAGGCAATCGTTAGATTAACTCAAAGCTATTGTAGTGTGATGTTTATGATTCAGACATTCCTTCAATTTGATAAAACCCCACATTCCACTGGGTTCAGGCAATATCTGTTAAGTGCCTTGCCCAAAGACACAACCAACTAGCTAGCGACCAGTTTAAAACCTGAAACCCATGGACTGAAAGGTGATTAGTGTACCTACCAAGCTTATCCATCGGACATACCATTATAACATCACATACCCATAATTTTCGGTTATGAAGCACTGAAGATATAGACAAACATCTTTTAATTGTCTTTCATCTTGAAAATAAACATAATCTGGGTCTTTTTCTGAGGAACCTTTGGGCCTCCATTTCCGCAGGTAAGACAGCATTCTGCAAATAATGATAAAACGTTCGGATTTGAGGTGCGCTGCATAAAAATATGAAAGTGCCTTTTGAAAGATGGATTTAATATTTTGAATGTTTTTTTTTATAGTATTTATTTCATTCTTTTATCTATTCCATAATATTTCTAGATCAGTTTGTAATACCATATAACTGTGCTTAAAAAAATATGGTTAACTTAAGGTCTATATGGTTGATCAATTTGACTGTTTAAGCAAAACATCATTATCATAATTATAAAGGCATGACATAATTGAGTTACTTGAAAAGGATGTTGACTAACCATTATTACTGTTAAAAAGTATATTTCTCACAGTCAGACCAACAATAAAACTCACCGTTTTGATTTTACTTTTTTGTTTAGAATATTTCTTAATAATTTATCAGTTTTCCCACTTATGATATGAGTTACAATCTTCTTGTTTTGACTGTTAAAGCATTTTAATGCTGCATTGTCTTTTTTTGATGTCACAGGTTTATTTGAAGTGCCGGGTTGATTTTGGAACACGACCATGTCATTCTTGGAAGTGTTTAGCTTAGGTGACATAGGGCTACCTGGTGTCATAGGGTTCGCTGGAGTCAAAGTTTCATCCGGGATTGTAGGGTTATCAATGGTAGACGGGTTACCGGAGGTCACATGGTTACCAGAGGTAATACAGCTTCCCATAGACACTGCAACCAATGGATCTGATATACCAGTGTCATGCTCCAAACACTTCTGATAGCAAAGTGAAAGTCCATTGGAATTAAAATATTTATACACTTCCGTTTCACTTTTAAACGGCCGGTTGAACAAGGAGTATGTATCAGCCAAATCAACAGCATTGTTGAACGAACTTAGATCACTTCCAGTCTAAAGGGAATATTACAATGTTAATTGTTAATGCTTAAATTGTAATCATGGCTTCTATGATTAACATGCATTATTTGAAGCCTAAAGTGACTTTTGTTCATTTATTAACATTCAAACTTGCAAGAATCTAGTTACTTTTTACAGACTTGCACATTCCTTTTATGACAAGAACCGGGTTGATTAACAGATAAACATGGTCTTATTGTGCGCTTGATGGCTATTTATTCTGTAAACCATATTATTTCTTTCGATTATGTCTTAATTTCCTTCTAGTTTATGTTCAGGATACAGAATATACACTATGGTGTAACTATCAGATTATCAGTCGCAAACAGCCACTTGCTAGGTAAACTTTGATTTATCTTTAAGTATCACAAAGTAGACTTTAGCAGAATTATTAAATCATTAAGAAAAACAATCCATACAGGAATTTTTTCCACTAATGATCCAAAATTTTATTTATCCATAATTCAGTTTTGTTTCTTACTGACAACGCGCAATGCTTACAAACAGACCAGTCCACCAATGTATAAATTGCAGCACTGGTCCTGTGTTTACTTGGGTAAGCTACTTACTTAACAAACATTGCTCGAATCCAGTAGAACTTTTGTTAAAACAAAGTTTTAAAAGAACAACTGTTTTATACACTGTAACACAGAGTAATAACTCTATTGAAAAATCAAACCCGAACTAATGAGAAATAGCATTATCCACTTTAACAAAGATTAAAGTAAACTATACAGAAACATACTATGCTACTAGTTTGCATTATATATCAGAAAACCTCTTCACAATGTTTTCTTCCAGCTTCTAGTAAACTCTTGTGCTCTTTGCAGTTAAATCTCTTAATCTTTTTTGATCTTAAATTGAATTTCAACGCTTTTTCTCCTTGCGTAAACCTGGTGTGAATTGTGTGGACTGTGGTACTATGTGCATAGCTTAATTTATATGATTAAAATATCCATGTTATTAAAACATTGTGCCTACTAAACTCTTATTTGACAATTCCTTAAAGTAGTAAACAAATGTCGACTAAAATTACCTGTTTGCTTTTGTGCACATTAAAGTTTTATTTAAAGAATATTAAGAAATAGTGAAGGCCATTACTTTAATAAGTCAAACAAAAATCTGACTATAGTAAGTCCAAAAAAGTTGAAGTATAGAACACTATTTTACAGTGCTGATGTTTATGTTACATTGTTTTGTTTATATTTGTAACTTATGCAATTATGCATTAGGTATAATTATTGCCATTATACACATATGTTAGTTAGATACGGCATTGTTGTTGTAATAGGTTATGTTCTGAAATGCAGACTAAAATTATAGAAACCCGTTATTTCAATAAAAAAATATATAAAAAAACTATATAAAAAAAATATATATATAAAAAAAAGTTAATCCAATAAAAAATATATAAAAAAACTCACTTATGGAATGATATGTAGTAGATTGAAACTTTTTGACCCATCACTGCTTTCACATAAGCTGGCCAGTAACAATACTTTGCATTGTGTTTTACCCATAGTATGTCGCCCTTCTTAATTCTCTCATCATTATGGTCACTGTTCAGTATTGCCTGTGAATGGTGGGAATTTAATTCGTGCATGCGCTTAATTTGTCACATTTTAGAATATGAACAACCTACTAAATAAGTTAAGTTAGTAAGTTTATACTTGGTTTTATTTACATTTGAACACAACCTATTGTTACAATGCAGGCATTACAATACTGGTTTTCTAGAGTTGCTAAGGCCATAGTTATTCAATTTTTGATATAACAAATTTTAAATGGTCGATTAACAATGTACCACTGGGTTAAAAAGTATACAAAGATGCAAAAAAAACTAGGAACTTGTGGTTTTATACTGCAGCATTTAACCACACAGTGCAGTGCCACTTCGATAATACCGAGTTAGAGCAATGTGTTTAAACCCAAACCATTGCAGCTACCAAACCACTGCACAAACACCTACTTCAGGCAAATCTTCATCATCTGATTCAACCTTGGGTTCAAACTTCATTGGGAAGTCTGTGAATATAGAACATTTAAAAAACGTGCACATAGGAAACATTTATAAATAACAATAATTAAACAATACTCAACTGACCGTTAAAGCTATTAGAATTTGTTGTCTCATGAAAAACAAAATCACTGACATCCAAATCAGGTAGGTTAATGGTTTTTCTTCGTTTATTTGATATTTTGTCCGAGTTAGCCCATTTTCGTTTTATCATCCTAGCTTTACACACTTAGCTGTAAAAGAACACGGTGACACAAAATATATTACGGATCATATTCTCAGTCTAGTCCAGGAAATAATACACATACATATTCTGTAGGTTTTGTCAACAGTGATACTGATACCACATAAATCTCTTGTGCTAAGAAAATAGAATGGTGGGGAGAAATGGTGACTTTATAACACAAGCAACTAATTCAACAGATTATGTCCTTTTGTATTGTATTAATAGTTAATACGATAGAGAAGTTGCTAACAGCTGCTAGCTAATAGGAAGTTAATGTTTACCTTATTTAATCACGGGGTTTAGGAAAAAGTGACTTGACACAAACACAAGTTAGCAGCTGGTTTCGCTTTTTTCTTGACCACAAAACATATTTTATAATTAACAATGCACACAAAACATGCATGATTTAATATTTATTAGTTTATTAATTGTTCTTGATAGCTGACCAAATACTTAACAATGATGAAGGTAGAGATAAATTCATCATGGTGTGAATTCGCCGTCTGGGTGTCCAAAATGGCAATAAGAGTGCAGATCATTTACAACCAATTGATCAAAAAAGCACAAAAAATCAAAACAACCATGGAGACAACTAAATATAATAACCCAAGAGCAGCAAGACACTCTACACCCAAAACGGAAAGTTTGGAAAGTTTTAGTACCTTTCTGGAAAAAATGACATTTACCAATTAGTTCAAACTCATACCGTTGGGGTGAGTTAGTACGCAAACTACATAAATTTCTTTCATAAGTTCCATATTACCACCTTTTAGTAATACCAACTCGATAGATTTTAAGAATCATAGATGGCTCATATGTAAACTCAATATGGCTAAGAGACTAATCTGTATAAAATCTGCATTAAAGTCATAGCTAGACAAGGGATTTAGGGCAAGAAAGTAGGGGGAAAACTAAGAGGGAATCGGGGCGGCGGGAAGGAGGGTAACTAAACACTAAAATGAATATTACGGCATTAGAGTTAGTTTTAAACATAAGGCTGGAGTTGGGGTTAGTTCTGGGGTTGAGATTAGTTTTTAGGGAAAGGTTAAAATTAATGTCCATAGTTTTGGTGAGCAGTTTTCCGACATCCCTTCTTACCAGCTTTCCCTCCCTTTAGCGTTGCCCCAAAAGTAGGGCTAGCTCTGCGGTATTATGGTAAGAATTAGTTTCACTACTTTTATTATGCATCAGTTGCACCTCTTTTCTCCTTTAATCTAGTCTTTCTTTTCCGTTTAAGGCTATATGCGAATAAGGTATATTTACTTGGTTTATACCGTACAGTTTCAAGTCCCACTACAATTGAAATGTTATTAGATTTGAGAACCTGAGTAAAAAAATGAAATCAATCAACCATGAAATACTAGAAAAAGAAAACAAGTCTGCAAAAATTGGTCGTGTTAAAGCGGAGATATATAAACAAGAGTTTCTTGTTTATATATCTCCGGTTAAAGCACTTACTCTATACACCGTTTAAAATATATACAATTCTCTAACTCTCTACACAATATTTTAAGCATATACATTATACAATCCATTGTAATAGCTTCGATAATCAAAGATGAGTGAGAGATAATCCGACTATTGGTCATGTGATAACGCCTCTTGTGTTGCATAGTCACTGAGATTGTTTAGACGACAGCCGCATTTAGTGTTAACCATTTTCATCACCACCTCTGTGCTCGCGTCAGTATCGTAATGTTCAACATTTCTTAGCTGCTCATTATCACCGTCTATGTCAAACGAGATATACAATTCATGTTGATTACTCTCGCTAAAATTCGACTATAGGCCTATAATTAGACTAACCTATCTTGTTCTTTGAGGATTATTGGTTTGTTTATAAGATTTAAACTCGTCAAAATTAACAAGTAAGATTACTCGGTTCAAAGGCTTCGTTTCGTCGATATTCGTCCTATCCTACACGCATTAACTCACGATACGTGTATTGTAGTTTATCATTACTACTTAATAACGGTACTGTTTGCTTAATGAATTATCTTTCTGGCTTTAAAGATTAGTTTGAGAGGTTCTGAAACCGCATTCTAAGGCAATTTAACATAGCTAAAGAGCGAAAACGATTTTCTCGTATCCCACGCATTTCGCGAATCGTTTCAAAATCGTTAATTCGGACCCTGCAATATTTCACTGTCATGCTCGCGCCCCCCTTGAGGAGCTTCCACGCCCCCCCAAGGGGGCGCCGCCCCCCCCCCCGTTAAGAACCCCTGGTTTAAAGAGAGCTGTTGTTTTCTAACACATTACGTATTTCGCACTACAGTTACCGCCGTTTCTATTAAGATGACGGTCTTACTGCAGTCGTTTCAGATAAGGATTTATCTACAAGTCCAACAACCAAACGATCTCTTATTAGCTTATCTTTTAATCTTCCATATTCACATTTATCGGCCAAACAATACAGGAACGGTATAAACTCTTTAACAGGCTGATTACATCCCTGGTTTCGCAGATTCAATTTTGCTCTTTCGTAAATCACATTTCTCGCAGTTTAAAATCTTGAATTAAACGATCCCGGAACTTAAACACACTAAGTTGATCTTCATTAAGGTTTAGGACACATAGAATCATCGGCTTTGTCGCCTAATAAATATATCAAGGTATTAATCTAATTTGTTTGCGTTTCTGCTGAGAGTTTGGTTGCGACTCGGTACCTTTCAAACCTTCGAATCCATTGTTTCCAATCTTCTGGGTTATTGAAATTAAAAGGTTCCGGCGGAGATACTTGAAAAGCCATCCTACTTCTGACACCATGTAGCGATGTAGCGAACACGCGCTTTGCAGTTCAGGGACTGTATTGCCAGAACGAATTAGAGCCACGAAAGACGATCCTCAAACTTAGAGAGAAAGGGTAAATCACTCATGCATACAACTGTATAGTGATGTATAAATCTACATTATTTAAATGTATAACAGTGACTTAGAATAAAAAACAACTCAAAATTGATTGAAAAAGCCAAAAAAATAGTATAGGATAGGATATTTATGTGTTTACCTTTTACGAGGTGCTACAATTCTAAAATTTGCAATTTTCTAATTAAACCGTGCTGTTTCGACTTGTAATTTTTTTGCTGCAGCCCTTATAAATACTTTTAATTCAATGTATAGTTTATATACAACACCCTCTGGGTGATATATGCACGAAGCGTCTGAATATACATAACCCGACATTTTGGGAGGTAATGGGAGATGCTGCAGTTTTCTTATCCAGATGAACACTTAAAGAGTTTTCGCACATTCTTCTTTTGGATATGTTGTAGCTCTTTTAAATACCTTCAATTTGATGTATAGTTTATATTCAATAACCGAGGGTTGATATATGCATTAAGCGTCTGTATATTCATACCTCTCTTTCAAAGGAGCTTGGCTGGAAGATGCTGAAGTTTTCATATCCAGATGAACACTTAGACAAATCATTAAAATTTCCCACGTTTCTGGTCAATCTAATATAGTATAGGTATATTAATGCTACCGGTAGAACCTAACTTGGGCAATCCTTATTCTACGTCCCAACCCTTTGTTAACAAAGATCGAGCTAAAGCTCAACCTGTCTGTGATTGCTGGTCCGTGGATTTTCACCAATATCATTAAAGCAAAGCACGGCAAATCAGAAAAGGAGTTAAACAGTAGAACAGCCAAACAATTTATTGGCGTTTCGTATGCACTCTGGTCAACAAATTAATGTTTACTAACCAGGACTCGCACCAAAATGAATGATTGCCACGATCTTCCCAAATTGTCCCCGACAAATGCCCTCAAACTCCTGGTTCCAAAACTTGTACTAGAATCTAGATTATCTCAAAAGGTAGACCTAATGAAACATACTGAAAATGTTTGTCGTAATCCAGGACACCATAAAGATATATATACTGTCAAACTATATTTTATTTTTGATAAATATTTTTTACAGTATACACCAAAACATTGTATATAATTTATGAGGTCCGACTTGCCGCTCCAAGAGGCAATCTAGAAAGATTTTTCGTGTAATATTGAAAAAAAAAACATACGACTTTGCATTATCTTAATAAAAGTTGTCTGCATTCTATGCATCATGTTTAAACTTATAGTACAATCCCCACCATAAAGATACCAATGCGGTTGACACACAGGTAATAGTTGTTTTGATTCCTTACCTCTCCATCGCAATGCACTTGTTTTGTTGTGTCCATGATCTATTGGGCCACTTATATGTTTCAACCCCGGGATAAAGTATGGGTATCTTATCCTTTCCTGTTATGGTGAGGGTTGGCTATACGCTTGCCCCTGTTCTTTACCGCTGATGCTCGATGCTTATATATATGTCCGGCCCGTTGATGGTCTAACGGTCAAGTGCGTCGCCTTTTCAATAGAAAGGTTGAAGGTGCAAAACTGGTCGCTAGCTATTCGGCTGTTTCCTTAAGCAAGGCACTTTACGGACATTGCCTGAACCCAGCGGATTAATGGGTTCTACCAAATTGAAGGAACGTGTCTATCATATATATACAACACACTGCAATACCTCCGGTAACCCGACGATGGGCGCGAGGTGATCTGACGATTACCCGTGTGTTAACCCCATTGGTTTTCCCATTCACGGGGATAAAGATGAATATCCTATCCTATCCTATATCCTATATTCAAAGACATTGATGCAAATTAAATAGATGTGCCGATCAGACAAATAGGCTACTTTACAGTATCTCGCATGCAACAAAAACGAAAATCTATTAGTATCTCACGTAATTCTTTTAAAAGTTGCCGCTCTTGAAGTGTTGTCTTACGTAGTCGCAAATTGTTGCGTGTTAATGCAATAAAAGTAATCTTACCTGTGGCACAGATGTACTGACATTACCCGAAAAAGGTGTTGTAACAGTGAAAAAGGAAATGCACATTTTATTAAACTCGTTTTTATTCATTAAACTTTGATTTTTCTGTCGTCTGCTTTTGAAACGGGGACACTGGTTTCCTAAATTCGTGGTTGTCACGATTGGCTGCACATGTGTGACGTCATAATGTAAGGAAACCAAACGCAATGTGTTTGTGTCGGCATTTTAACCTGAATCGAAAATTTAGTTTCGTCGTTTACCTTTATATGACAGCTTTTCTTGTTAACCGATTTTAATGACTGATATTGGTCAAACTTGGTTAGCCTATGTTCTGGTAACTTTAAATAGTACTGTAGCGGTATAAATAGTTTAGTTATTCTAAGTAAATATTAATGGTTTCGCGCCAAATTGCAAATACAACGTTTGAGTGTCGATTTTAATAATAACGATTTGGATAATATTACAATTATAAAATAAAAATGCAATTAAAGGATCTGTGTTAGTTTTAAAAGTGTTTAAAACTATTTTTTTCGGTTAATAGTGTAGAATATGTATTTTTATCCTGTAAATGGGAAAATACAGAAAAGCTATCACATCAGGCAATCGTTTATTTACCAAGTTTTATGTTTATTACGTCCAATGTAAAAAAAATCAAATGATCATCATTTTGTAGCATTGTAAAAATTATGGTTTAAGACGAGTAAAAGGTTTATAATGTAATCAATGTTAATCCCTTGTGGTTTAGGCGAACTCCATGCATGTAAAACTTACAAAACTGGTTTGTGGATTTTGGTATAGTCCTAGTGTGTCGGAACTTTAACTTGTCCAATAAATCAAGTTTATTTTTTATTTGTTCCACTATGGCACTTACCACCGATAATTAAAAAACAAAAAATAACAAAATAAGTATTATAAGTTTGACATGTATATATGTGAATATAACAAACAAATAGTTAAACTTTCTTCATTACATAACTTTCAATTTCTTAACTTTTATGTGATAGACTACTG
>CH002476.1:415723-452902 GCA_000149265.1 Ciona savignyi | reverse complement strand
CCACATTATACATAACCCCATTCACACGTCGATTGTTTGATTGTCTACGTAATATAAGCAACCATTCACACGTCGATTGGTTGATTGTCAACGTAATATACGCAACCATTCACACGTTGATTGTTTGATTTTTAACTCAATATTACTTATTACAACCAAAGTTATCCTACGTATCGAAACGTGGTCGTTTAAAAAAAACATCGCATAAATAAACAGAATCATAATAACCTATTAATTAGACCCGATAATAATTATTGATAGAACAAATCGCACAATGGTCGTTTAAACCAATTCTAGAAATATTTATATCTCGAAATCTGAACCTTGACTAAATTACGCCTTCTCAAAATGTTGCAATTATAGTAAGCAACCGCAACTCGTGGCGGTATTTGTTCCTTTGATCGACGGATTATCGAAGAGTGCAGATTAGGGTTGACCTTTTAAGGGCAAGTAAATAAAGGTGACGCAGAAAGCGGAAATGAAACACATTTTAATTATTTTAACATAGAGCAACCTAAGCGTGTATTACATTCTAAATCGGACATTTTTTAAACGGGCGTAAACGCATTTAAAACGTCTAATTTAAGTGTTAAAATGAACAAAAATTTCCCAGGGAAGAATGCCGCCGAACCCATCTACTCGTTGCATTCGCAACCCTGCGACATTTTAAAACTATCCGCCTATGCCCCCAAATAACCCCCTTATTCGTCAATACACTTTGAATAACACACAAAATGAGCCAACAACCCAATGTCATTAACCCCAACAATTATCTCCTAATAACCCTATCATTCCTAAATACAGGCTGTACATGCTTTAGTAGAAATCAAATTCACCTTCATCACCAATTTTTAGCATCACTAATACCCCTTGTTTCTAGATACATGCTGTGCGTGCTGTGGTAGACAGTGCTAGTAACGATCAGATAGTTCTAGTTCTACAGCACAATGACGATAATGTGGAGAAAACCATCTCCGATTTTGTAGAAGGTTGGTTCAATTTGTTTTAAAAAAAACACAATATGTATGTTTTGCCAAAAACTAAAATTTTTATTTTTAATAAATATTTTTTTAATATTTTTACCTTATCAGTTATATGAAACTTAGTGGACCAAAACATGTTTAATAACAGCATCGTTAATTGTTGCAATGGTATTAAAATTTCTGATTGAGGCAGTAATTTTTATAATCAGTATATTACTAATAATATCAAAGAAACAATTTAATCATGTATATTGTTTAGACACAATAATAAATTTAATAAAATAAAATGTGCTCACACTTATGGTTTTGTGCGTTCAGTCGTTAATTAAATTGTGATGTGATAAAGTTTATTATGTTGTATAATACACACATCTATTTATATAAAGGCAATAAGTTAAGAGTAACTTAAACATTTGCTTTTTCATTACTTTAAAAAAAAGAATGGCACAAGTGTTTTAAGTTTTTGTCAAACTGAATTGCTTGATGGATTAGTACATCACTTTCTGGCAAAGAGTTACAGATACGAAACTGGTTGCGAGCTAGTTGGTTGTTTCTTTGAGGATGTCACTTAACGGACATTCCCTGAACCCAGCATATTAACCGGTTATAGCCTACCAAAATTAAAGGAACATCTAAATCATACAAAACACACTGCAATAGCTTCGTTCAACTGCTGGTGGGTGCGAGGTGATCTATTGATTGTCCGTTTGTTAACCCCTTTGGTTTTCCAATTCAGGGGGATGAACATGAATATCCTATTCTCAGTTTGGGATCCTCTTATTTTTTCATAAGGTTTAAACCATAACATGCCATACCGTTTGGAAATTTAATGTTAAAAAATCATTTAACTTGGAACTTGGACAATTCTCAGGAAAAATTAAAACCAAAGTTTTCCAATTATCAGCAACATCTAGGCTATGTTATTAAAGTTTTTTTTTATTTTGGGTCAAAAAGTGTGTTTTTTTGACGGAATGACCCTACTTTTAATTAGTAATTTTAGTGCTGTTTATTAATGCAACAAACAAATATTCAGGACGATCAAAAGATATTTTGACCGAATGGCAGCAGGCCAGGCCTACTAAACCTAAAAACAAAAAGAAAAAGAAGAAATCTCAAAAGAAGCAAAAACAGCCGGATAACATCAATGGCCATGTTGCAATGGTGGGTTTGATGGCATAAGCATAAACTAGTTGTTTGGCTATTAGGCCACGGGTGCCAAAGTCCATTATTTATATAACTGTGCATGTTTGTTTGGTTATACTGTTTGATTTTATGTTTACCCCGCAATTTCTCAGTCAAACATAATACATAATCAGCAGAATTTTAGTTCACATTAAGAGTTACCCAGAGCTGCTTTGGTCATCTTTTTTTATTTAATACAAATATAATAGTGCGTTAACAACCCACAAAAAAGACAACAAAGTTTTACGCTTTTAACATTTGTTAGCTCTTATATTTATTTCTAGCCGCTATTTTTTTTCATGTTGGAAGGAACCTAATTACTGCTAACATTACACAACCTATAAGCCTTGTTGAGGCAAAATTGAACTTGAAATGTCATTTGACCGATCTAAACTTGTTTTTCCACATCCTCTCCAAACTGTTGTCATGTTGTTTTGCTCTGTCAATGGTGCTACACAGATAATGGTGCTTGTGTTAAAGTATGCTCTTTATGCCATCACAATGGTGCAAGATGACAAGTGCATTGAAATTTCCATTCTTCTCATAATAAACAAAAAAAACAACTCTTTTTTTTGCAATTATGTTATATTAATTTATTTTTATAAATTTATTATGACATTTTTTTGGTGAAAGTATATATAATATTATAAAACTAATGTGGTGACTGTATGTTGTATAATTTATATATAGTCTCAAAATTGTAGAAAAAACACAACCTCCCAAAGTTATCTATGCTACTGTTTGTGCACATAGTCGCGACTATTAACTTAACACCATATATGTTGTAATCTATTTTGTGTAATGTGCAATTTCAGTACAAAATCTGTGCATATAGACGCAATTATTAACTTTACAACATGGCGGATAGCATTACATACTAACAACACCATCAACATGTTAGAAATCTGTTTGTGCATTCAATCAAGATTAAGGCATAATTTTCAATCAATACCTTGGCAGTCAGTTGTTATTGGAATGCTATAGCGCAATTCGAACTGCTAGCAATCTAACTTGGCTTATCATAATACTCCCTTATTTAGGAATCTATATTCTATCTATATTACTCGCACTAGTTTTGCCTAAACAATTCTTAAAATTTCAAGAGGTCTAATATTTCAAAGCCATTACATTTTGAAATGCTACAAGAGTCCTAATAGATCCACAATTTACACGGGGATGTGCAAACATCTATTATAAATCAAAACAACCATAGTACTAAAACTGTTGCTAAAATTATTTTTGAAAACTACTACTTTTAATTTACCGAAATGTGTTATAAAAGGTACAGTTATGTGTTGGTAGTAATTGCCAAATTTTATTCCACACACATTTTATTTATTTAAAATACATTTTAACACCCTCCTTTACTAGGTGAATGGGGAATCCGAGAGTGTTGACGATCACATCGTGGTTGAAACCGAGACTGCTGAAGGTGGTGATGCATGTCAAACTCACCAATCAACTACAGCAGAAGCACTCAAGCATTTACTAACCCACCCCAGTCCATTAGAGGAAAGCTCAATTGACCCCCTTATAATCAACCCTGAAATTACACCGAATGGGGTAGACATAACAAAACCATCACTTAATGGGGAAATTCAAACTAAGGATGCTCTAAACCCTATAAGTGATCTACCGAATGAAACCATAGAAACCCCAAAACAGCCAATTGTTACTGAAAAACCTGTAAACCCCCCGAAATCGCAAAACCCTTTAAAAATGGAAGTGAAACACTTGTACCACGCTGGGCAGAGATCTCGCACATCGTCAGAAAGCAGTGTGAAACGCTCTGCGAACAAGAAGCATCATAAAAGTAACCTTGCCAGCCAAGGTAAATATTACAAAAGAATACTGTTATTCTAAGTTGTTTTTTCTTGATTTTTAAGACTCTAATAAAAAAGACCTTAACGTTGAATTCATATGGGCTTATGCTGTTTTCAATATTATAATTAAAAAGATAAAAACTGATCCTATATTGCAGACATCGGAAGTGTCAGTCAAATCCAGGTACGATATGACAATATCTTTTATTATTTATGTATGACGGTTTACCTCTTTGCTGATTACAAAAATGTTAACAATTAGTCTGGAATCTTGTAAATGAATTGTATTTTTTTGTTTCTAACACAGATATTGTTCAAAACCGAGATTTTTGCGATTAACTATATTTGCGTTTAAAAATAAAGTGTAAGTCGTTTACTGCTAAAGATTAAATTTAAGTTCTTGCTGTGACGCCAATGAAATATGGTCATTCTGTCATTTTTAATATTGGATATTTCAGGGCAACAACCCTTTCAACCAGAACAAAAAAAGTAAGTTGTCGTTGCTATTTAAATTCATTTTTCTAGATTTGTTGTGTTACTCGAGTTAATCGAGTTACTCAATAACAAAAATACATATATTAAGCCTTCACCTTTCCCCAACCCAATAAACCCCATCAAACATATATTCTGCAATAAACAAGGGTTGTTTTGTAAATGTCTGTGGAAAAAATGATAACCAAAACATGATTATTTACTTATTTTAAATGTTGTTAATAACATAACATACTATAGATAATCTTGTTTTACCTGCTAAAGGAAACAATACAAATGGTGGTAGTGTGTAAATTCATTTAGCTAAGAGATTTTTATTGTCAGAAACAAAACTTTTTAATTAGTTTTAATGGCAGAAAAAAAGCTTTCCCGTACTCTTTGGAATTTAAATTAAAGTCACTTCCTTTCTGTCTAACTTTTTAATTGGTTAGTTATTTCATACTGCAGTTAGGTCACTTTGAAAAGAAATAATTTTCATTTTTCGTTTTCTATGGTTGCCCTGATTAACAGGAGGTTAAAATTCCATATTATCTGTATGTATAGCTTGATCATGTTTATAGGCATTGTAGAGTTCCCAAACAGTATGGTGTATTTCACTCTAATTTGTTATTCTATGCATTTGCAAGAGTCTTGTTATGTTTAGACAGTCAAAATAGTTAATAGTGTTTCAGTCACATTACCATCTCATTACTAAGTACTGCATTACATAAATAACTTATAAACATAGTGTGCAAAATCACAAGTGATTTTACAATCCCATCTTCTACTAAAAGAAGGTTTGCATTCTTTCTTTAACTACAGAAAGATAAAAAATATAAAGACTATTAAAGTAATTTGCAAGTATTGATCATGTGAAAAGTTAATATTACCTTTACCATTAAGTATTGTAACCCAACAAACACCCATAATATAGCTCACCAAACCGTATACCACCTACCAAACCATTGTATTATAAGCATCACTAATTTTATATAACTCATCAAACCTATGCTTTCCAGGTATTGAAAAGGCCACAAAAGACCTGCAGAGGTGTTCAGCATCATTTGGTCGGTACAGAAGCCTCCTGAAAGCCGAAGTCAACGACAGTTACAAGAGGATTAAAGAGGTACGTCTTGTACATTGGGGGCAGCTTCACGATTTTCGAAATATAACAGATGTGTTTTTTTTATTAAAACTAAAGGCTTATCACCATGTTTTGACGCGTCAGTATTACGTTCTCAGGTATTCGAAGAGTTAAATGGAGCATTGCAAGACAGAGAAGTAGAACTACTAAGGAAACTTGATGCTTTGAAGGAGGAAGCATGTGAGTAGTTGGATGGTGGAGTTGTGTTTGGAGCTGGGTGAATCACATCCAATGTTTTGGGAGAGTGGTGGTGGGCCATGAAACCTTGGGGTCCAGGTTTAAATACCACTCTGGGCACTGTTATGTCCCGTTATTCTTTTGTGCAGTCCTATTGAAATGGATGTTGAATAAAAACCAGATTTCTTTATTCAAATTTTTAATTAGATTTTTATCAAATTCCTGTTATGTTAATTAAAAATTCTTGTAAAATTTATTTAAATGAATTGTCATATCACACTTAGCACAGATTTCCTGTTCGATTAACGATCACAATCATCACTACATGTTGTTCAGACAACACAATAGCATTTTATACCGGTTCTATTATGACCTCACTATCTGTAGTTAACAATCTGGAGAGCCGCGAGCACCGCGCGCAGGAGTTGAAGCGTCAAACCGATCGTTTTGCTGGCATGCAACCCCACCAAGTGACTGAAATACGGGGGGAAATCAAACAATTCGTAGCGGATCGGAAATTTGACGAGGAGCTGAGTCGAACAACGAGATTCACTTATGACAAAGACGTCCTAACTAAAGTGATTCCAAACTTTGGCGCAAGTGAGTCTTGACCTGAATTCATTTAATTTGCTCAGTCACTCTTAGATTTTTCTTTTTTTTAACGTTCTTATTTTTTTCAATTAAATGTATTCTTTTTTAAAATGTGAACACTTATCTCTAGTCCTACTGCTATTTAACAAACCCCTGTTACTATGCCACTCCCGTTACTATGTCACTTTAACCTCGGTCCTGAGCAGTGGCATAGTAACGAGATTTGACTGGAAATGCTGTTTTAACGATTGAATATTTTATTAATGATTTTTAATAGTTTCAGCTGTAAAGGACACCTACCCCCACTCCAAGCCACGTGTAAGAAATGAATCTGCAGCTTCGACTAACTCTGACATCGTGGCTCCTGTCGTGTCAACTGCCATGGCTCCCATTTCCGCCACTCCTGCTCTGGCAAGTGCCGTGTCAACTTCCAACATGCCTTCATCCACCAACTGTGTCACCAAGCCATTATTAAATCCACTTTCGTCAAAAGCCTCTGCAACTGATGCAATAACAACATCTGCTGTGCCACCTGCTCATCTTCCACTTCATTCTGAGCCACATGCACCACAAGAGACCCAGAAGTCAACTCCAACTTTAAAAACTTTAGAGAAAAGTGAGTTTTCCACCACACTTCTGAAAAAAAAACGACCTAAAGAGCAATCTTTTGGGGCCCTGGCATTGTATTTAATTCTATTTGATTTCATGATGTTAAGCTAAATAAACCTCTCATCTAGTAGAATTGATAATAAAAGAGCCAAACTCGTAATTAATCATTCATATATTGCTTAAGATTAAACAAAAAAAGTGAGAAATAAAATCATCTACAGCCAATATTAACAGCTTTTCATGCACAAAGAATTGGTTACCAACTAACTTTCTATCTACGCTTTTACCTCGACTAACTTATGAACATATTTTTTATCCACAGAAGCGTCAACAGATTCATTGAAACTCGAAGAAGATACCATTGACTGGGATAAGAGAGGACCATTGGTAAGTATATGGTAGGCGTAGATTAATGGGTTCCGGGGGTGCAATTTATACCCCACTAATTGTGACTTTAACATTTTCCTAGGAATCCCCAGTGTCTTGGGCAGATGAGTCCCCCACCCCACAACTTGAGGATACCAGGTATTTTTATTTCGCTTATCTTATTGTAATATTACGCAGTATATCACATGTCCATTTGGTTGTCGGATAAAAACCAGCCCTACTAGTCGATGTGTCTTTTAACATAGGGCACTAGACCAGTGGTTCTCAAACTGGGGTCTGCGGTCCTTTAAGGTCGAGAAATTCTTTGACCGCAAAGCACCTTCAAAAAACATCAACATGATGCTCCTGAAGAAAATTAGTTGTGTAAAATAAAGTTTACAGGCACGTATCTTTCCAAACTTAACAAACACAATTTGCTATAAAACCTTACAGCCTAGATACACATCTAAGATAACACCATATCGAAGACTGAAGTTCTTTTTTTACTTTTTTTTTCTAAATTGGTTTTTAACCCATAATTCTTTAAACTGTACTATCAGCGCTTCACAAGAGCTTTACAGTACCATGACTTCCCATTTATTTGCAGACCCAACAAGATGTACCCCCGTGACGAAAACGGGTTAATGCCACCGCCTAATTTCACCCCTCGGTCCGCACCGCGGGGTCGAGGCAGATATCGAGGTCGGGGGAATCACCCAGGTAACCAAGGGAGAAAATTCCACAATAACGATATTTATGCCAACCCGTTGGATGAACCCCCGAAACATAGAGGGGATTTCCACAAAAGAGACCCCAGACCCTCCCATAAGAAAGAAACAAGACAATACGAGACCCATCAACGGAAACCGCTACAAAACAGACCCCAAGATAACGCACCCGAGTCCCAGGATCACATACATAGATCCGAAAATCACCCCAAAAGTCAACCACATAAACAAGATGCCTCCCATCAAAATGACCAGCATCGTCAAAATAGCCAAAGGGAATTTCCCCTACCGCAGCGAAACAGAAGCAATAGAAACCAGAGGGTGAATAACACGAGGGATTTTGGAGGACCAAGAAAAAGGGTAAAATCATCATTTCTTAATTTGTTTCTGTAGTTACCTGTAGAAATATTTAAAAAGCACATCAGACTAAGCCAGTGGTTTTAAACCATAAACAAAGGAAAATAAATTCACAATTGAGTTGCACACAAAAAAAGGCAAAATCTAGTTTTTAAGGTTGAATCAGACTCGTTTTATATCGAAGAGAAGGGACTTGACTTGACTCTTATACTTTTGACTAATGACTTTGGCTCAGTCAATATACTTGTGCAAAATACTATGAACGCAAAGCATTGCAGAACTACATTAACTACTTCTAGTCCAAGTTATAATTAAACTTTGCAGGCTCTAGTAAATTGATAAAATACTGGTACTTTATTTAAATTTAAAGACGTCCCACTTGACTTAGTGTTTGACTTGACCTTGCTTTTGACTTGACTAGGTCTTGAATATCCAGCAACTTGACTTTGTCACATTGGCTGGATTACAACACGAGTAGTGATTGTCGTTTATCTGATAAAAAAATTATTTCTTTAATCAATTCCAGGGTGATTTTTCACAACGTGGAAACAGGAATCAAAAAACTTCCGACGATTTGATAAAGAATGAAGCAAATTCCTGAAAATTCCATCCGCATATTCTCCTAGTTAGGTTTTAGATAAATTAAAAAAAGGATTTTTCTTAGAAAAACCAAATTTTCCGAGTTTGTTGAAAGTATCCCTTGTGCAATTGACGGACTGCAATATATATATAACCACACACTGCTGTAAGATAAAGTAGCAAAATGTATATATCGGTGCTATGGGTTCAATCCATTCGTGTGCCTTAATTTTTCATCTATTTTAACAAATGTTACAATATATATGGTTTACTCACAATGGCGTTTTCTATTTGTCAACGGCTTATCCCTGTCAATGGGATAGCTCTTGCCCCTTTTCTAAAGAACCGGAGATTTAGTTATTTTTCGAAGATTAGTCTGATAGGTTAGTGCGACGCCTTTTACTCGAAGGGTTCCAGATACGAAACTGATCACTGGCTGGTCGTTTGTGTACTTGGCCAAAAAACTTAGAGGACTTTACCTAAACCCAATTTGATAATGGGTTCTATTAAATTGAAGTAACGTATTAATTAAACACAACACCCTATAATAGCTTCGGCAACCCGATGGTGGGTGCGAGGTAATCTGACTATTGGCCTTGTGTTATCATCCTTGGTTTTTCAACTCAAGAGGATAAACATGAATATCCTATCCTTATACTATTTAGTATCCCTCTATAGTGAAATACGTATACAAAAGACCAGATGTTCGTGTTTTAACTCTTGTCAGTTGGAAAGCGCAGGGGGCATATTAACACGAAGAATGTCAAATAAATTTGGCGCTCACCGTCCTGTTACCGGAGCTATGAAAGTGTGTTAAATATTTAAACCTAAACGCTTTTTTTCAAAATTTTTAAAAAGTTGAAAAACCCAAAGGCTTGCAGTATATATCACACTGGAATAGCTATGTAAACTCAACCATTCGGCTACACGACCGTTCAAAACTTACAAGGTTTGGGTAGAGCACTATTCCTGTTTATTATCGCGGTTGTGGAAAAAAGCATGTGTTTTACCCCGGCAACAATTGTGCAACTTAAATCAATATTAGTAAAATTAAAAAACTAAAAAAATTGTAAAGCGCCGCCAGTACGAAAATGGATCTCCGCTTTAAATGTCAATTAATGAACAAGGACATTGCGTGAATCCAGTGGATTGATAGGTTCTACCAAAGATTGATGGATTTGTGGGGCCAGGGGTTTTTCAAAGAGTATTGGTTGGCCGGGACCATGTCCCAGGGTCCGCTGCCGTCTATAGCTAGTACATAAAACTCTGTTCCGACTCCATATGTACCCACATGGTGTGGAACTCAACTCGACTGACAGCGGAACCTCCACTAAACAGACAAACTTGACAACTCGTACTCGTATTCTTTATTAAGTTTTGTTTCTATGTCTCTGTGTGTTTATATGTAATCGCACAACGCTTTATAAAGCAAAGAATGACGTAGATAGAAAACAACTGCTTTAGGTGTCAATGGCGTCATGAGGTGATAAGTGTCAATGACGTCATAAGGTTAAACAGAACGAACACAGTTGGCGTCGATTAAATGAAATAAATGCAGTTTTTGCAAATATAGTTTCAAAACTGCTATCATCATGCAAGACACAATGGCAAAGTTCTGGAAGCGCAACGGTGGACGCAAGGTAATTTAACGATGACCCGTGTGTTAACACACCCTAGTTTTTCTCAGGAATAAACATAAATATCCTAATATTACCATAGCGATGCAATATTTTTTTTGGTCGCGGACTATTTCCTTACCTGCAAAAGTCTTTGCGGACTCAAAGTGCAACAATTTTTAATTAGCGTAAGTAAAAAGTGTAGCGTAACTGGATTATGTGCATACGATACACTACTACAAACTTAAAATTACCTTAAGTTACAATGTTTCGTTAATAAAGACATATCACTGCTGTTTATAACGATCAAAAAACAAATAAAAGTTATGCAAATTGTTGATGTGCTTGCGGACTCATTTAAACCTTCCACGGACTCATTTGAGACCGCGGACTCGGGTTGGGAAACACTGCTTTAAACCATGGTATGTTATATAGCCAGTAAGTATCTGTACGACTTAGTTGTTGTGTTTGATTTATCCACATTGGTGTTGTATGTTTGGACATATCACTTAGTATTTGAGAGTGTTTAATCCTTCTTACTAAATTACAAGTGCGTCATTGTTTAAGTTTATGGGTTTGCTTCTCCGTAGCAAATTAGGAAGTTTTCTACAATTCCAACTTGCAAACGAAGTAAATTATTAGTATATGATCGCGTCGTCTCTTTCCGATTCGTCGGTAACCACTTTAACAGGCTAACAAAAACGATTTGCACTGCCCGGGAATCGAACCCGGGTCGCAAGAATAGGAATCTTGCATGATACCACTCTACCAGCACTGCTTTGCAATTTTAAATCTTTGGACACGATGCAATACCTCGTCCATAGCATGCTAATTCATCAGTATGGTACTGATTATTTATTTATTTCCCATCGCTATCTTCACTTCACGGTTTGCATTGATACCCATTACGTGTAAGAGTTTCAATCAATTATTTTGCCTTCTCTAGTGTAGATCTCGCCTACCTATTCGGCTGAAAGATGGCAGTAACGAAATGTGCCTTTAGTTTAGTTTATTCATTTTTTGCCCTAGTATTTAAAAATGGCAAGCGAATAAAATAACGACACGGGAACAGGAAAATACGGTAAAACGAACAGTCGTTAAAACACGGCATTGAAAAAAGGATATAATTTAATAAATAAAGCGGACGCGGCCGCCAAACCTAGGCAAAAGAACTATAATGTGCAAACAAAATTTAATTAAAACCAAACGATATAGAGCCCTGAAGAAGAGTGTGCGGTAAAGCGCGACCAGTACTGAGGGGGAGCCGGCTTTAGTAGAAGGTGTGGCCCGAAAGCGTGGACCAGAGTGGAAAAAGAAAAAAAACCTAAAATGAAATTCCACTAATGTCAGATGACACTAAATACGTCCCAAAGCCGTGTTTAAACCGTCATTTGGCTGAACACCCAATGTGGCAGACTGATATACAGCCGGTTGTGGTGACGACGTATAATATCATGTCGTTTCAAGCGGGCGGTTGAGTCTGTGGCAAGCCGCTTTGTATATTACAAAACTGTGCAATGGCTTCGTTTAACCGACGACGCGAACGGGTAATCTGACGATTGCCCGTATGTTAACACTTTATGTGTTTTTCTATCTACAGATAGAATCATAATTATACGCTCTCTGTGTTTTTCACCAATTGCGAGGTGAGGCCCTTTTAAAACCCGGCCAAATGCATTAATTTAAACATGCTGTCCCGCAGTGTTTTTTACAATTTTTGGTCATTTTCAAATTAGCACAGTTTTTCACAAATTTATGCTATGATTTAATATTTAGTATGGTTGGAAAGATAATTTATCCCTCTTTTAAACAAACCGCACACCTAGAATCTACCTCCAATAAAGAATATATTATGTAAACTTTAGTGAACACCACTTTTTATGTAAAGAAAATTCTGCTCGACTTTGAAAATTTTGACGTGCACTGACAAACGAAATACTCACTAATTATTGGTATGCCCAAATGATAAGAAAATTGGAATGTAGATTGTCTAATAGTTTTTGTACTCAGGAAAATTTGATCTGTATTTGTATCTTCAGTAGTTTTTTTACTATTCCTAATTGAAATTTCCCTTTATTCTAACTATATTATGAAAAATTGAACCAAAACGCATTGAAGTTTTTAGTTTTGTAGAACCAAAATAGTAAAAAGTATAAAAAAGAACAGTGAAGGAAGTGTAAAAAGGGCATACAAAAGCAAACAAACACAAATACTATATCCAATATTCTTCTAAGCAGGGCACACCGAACTAGCTAGTCTTGCCGCCTTTTTCTTTATCGTGCGCTCAGCAGGCCCAGCTGGATTCATGCTTTGGTGAACACGAAGCATAACCGCCTGCTGCGAAAAACCAACGCTCTCCTTTCTATCTCAACGGCACGAAATTCACAGAGAATGTAAAGAAAGACTTGCTAGACAAAAAGAGCTTGTCCGCAAGTTAACGCGACTCCTATTGGCTGAGTTAGTCACTTGTAAATTCGTGTAAAATCGATAGAAATAAGAAGCGAAGCCTTGAAAAAGAAAGGCTATCACTCCTCGCATTTTTAATATTTCTACACGAAAATTACAGAGAATAACATATAGGGTTTCCTTTTTCGAATGAGCCATAGCTGAGGTCTCTACCATTACGCATTGCGGAGAAATCGTTTTTTAGATTTGCACCCATTTATATGCAACGCGGGATACCATGTTTTCCCACCAACTCGCGATATATGGCGAGTTGGGACGGAAAGAGTTAAATGTTTCGCCCAAAGCTGTCGACACTGTCATAAGTCAGCTTTTGGTGTCTCTAAAATAATAGGTCACCATCACCTGCTTATACTGCTTCTGTAGCAAAATGGTACCAATTGGTGGTTTCACATTTCGCTACTTTAATTTTATCCTAAATGTACAAGTGTGTTGATCAGCACTCCCTAAAACAACATCCGTGGAGCCTGTAAGTATCTGTATAGTACTTGGTTGTTGTGTTTAATTACATATAAACTGGATTGATTCACATCGGTGTGTGTGTTTGAAAATATTGCTTAGTATTTGAGGGTGTTTGATCCTTCTAACTAAATTATAAGCTCGTCAATATTTAAGTTTATCGCTTTGTTTGTCCTTAGCAAATTAGTAAGTTTTTGATAATTTCAACTTGCAAACGAAGTAAATCATTAGTATATATTCGCTTTGACACTTTCCGAAGCGTCGGTAACCACTGTAACATGCTAACAAAAACGATATGCACTGCCCGGGAATCGATCCCGGGTCGCAAGAATGGGACTCTTGCATGATACCACTACACCAGCAATGCAATGCATTTTTAAATCTCTGGACACAATCCAATAGCTCGTCCATATAGCATGCTTATTCATCAGGATGGCACTGGTTATTTATTTTTTTTCCATCGCTATCTTCACTTCGCGGTTGACGGTTATACCCATTACGTGTAAAAGTTTTAATCAATTAATTTATCCTCTAAAGTCTAAAGGGTAGACCTCGCCTATTTATTCGGCCAAAATATGGCAGTAACGAGAACTGTCTTGAACACGTCCCAAGGCCGTTTTTAATCCGTCATATGACAGAATACCCAATGTGATAGACTGGTATACAGCCTGCTTTGGAAACAAAGTCCTATCATATCACTTTAAGCGAGCGGATGTGTTCTTGGCCAAGCGACTTTGTATAATACAAAGCTATTCAATCGCTTAGGTGACCCGATGCTGAGAACTTGGTAATCTGACGATTGCCCGTGTGTTAGTTAACACTTATTGTGTTTTCCTATCTCAGGAACAAAATCATAATTGTACGCTCTTTGTGTTTCCCACTAATTTCGAGGTCAGGTTTTTTTTAAATTTGCCCAAAGCTGTCGACCCTGTCATAATAAAAGCCAGATTTTGGTGTCTCTGAAAGAATATGTTACCATCACCTGCTTACTGTAAACGAAGTAAATCATTAGTATATGATCGCGTCGTCTCCTCCCGAAGCGTCGGCAACCACTTTAATAGGCTAACAAAAATAATGTGCACTGCCCGGGAATCGAACCCGGGTCGCAAGAATGGGAATCTTGCATGATACCACTACACCAGCAGTGCTATGCAATTTTAAATCTGTGGACACGATGCAATAGCTCGTCCATAGCATGCTAATTCATCAGTATGGCACTGATTATTTATTTATTTCCAATGGCTATCCTCACTTCACGGATGGGGGTTATGCCCATTGCGTGTAAAATTTTCAATCAATTAATATATCTTCTAAAGTGTGGACCTCGCCTACTTATTCGGCCGAAAGATGGCAGTAACCGAGATGTGTCTTTAATACGTTCCAAGGTCGTGTTTAATCCGTCATATGGCCGAATACCCAATGTGACAGACTGGTATACAGCCTGCTTTGGAAACAAAGTCCTATCATATCACTTTAAGCTAGCGGGTGTGTTCTTGGGCAAGCGACTTTGTATAATACAAAACTATTTAACCGCTTAGGTGACCCGATCCTGAGAACTTGGTAATCTGACGATTGCCCGTGCTGTGTTAGTTAACACTTATTGTGTTTTCCTATCTCACGAACAAAATCATAATTGTACGCTCTTTGTGTTTCCCACTAATTTCGAGGTCAGGTTTATTTTTAAAAAATTTGCCCAAAGCTGTCGACCCTGTCATAATAAAAGCCAGATTTTGGCTGATTATTTATTTATTTTCCATGGCTATCTTCAGGTTACGGTTTGCATTGATACCCATTACGTGTAAATGTTTCAATCAATTATTTTATCTTCTTAAGTGTAGTACCTCGCCTACTTATTCGGCCGAAAGATGGCAGTAACGAGATGTGCCTTCAATACGTTGCAATGCCGTGTTTAATCCGTCATTTGGCCGAATACCCAATGTGGCAGACTGCTATACAGCCTGTTGTGGTGACGATGTAATATCATGTCATTTCAAGCGGGTGGTTGAGTCAATTGGCAATTCGCTTTGTATAATACAAAACTGTGCGATGGCTTCGTTTAACCGACGGTGCGAACGGGGAAATCTGACGATTGCCTGTATGTTAACATATTCTGTGTTTTCCTTTCCACGGATATAAACACCATAATTAGACGCTCTTTATGGTTCCCAACAATTTTAAGGTCGGGTCCTTATGAATATTTCACCCAAAGCTGCTGACACTGTCGTAATAAAAGTCCGCTTTTGGTGTCTCTAAAAGAATACGTCACCATCACCTGCTTATTGTTCTTGTGCAGCAAAATGGTACCAATTAGTGGTTTCACATTTCGCTACTTTCATTTTATTTAAAATGTAAAAGAGTCTTGGTCAGCCCCAAAAAAACTTCCGTGGAGCCTGTAAGTATCTGTATACACCTGGGTTGTTGTGTTTGATTACATATAAACTCGATTGATCCACATTGGTGTGTGTGTTTGAACATATCGCTTAGTATTTTAGGGTGTTTGATCCTTCTTACTAAATTATAAGTGCGTCAATGTTTAAATTAACGCTTTGTTTCTCCGCAGCACATTATAGGAAGTTTCCTACAATTCTAACTTGCCAACGAAGTAAATCATTAGAATATGGTCGCTTCGTCTCCTTTTGCAGAGTCGGCAAACATTTCAACAGGCTAAAAAAATGAAAGTGCACTGCCCGGGAATCGAATCCGGGTCGCAAGAATGGGAATCTTGTATGATACCACTACATCAGCACTGCTTTTCGCTTTTAAATCTCTGTACACGATGCAATACCTCGTCCATAGCATGCTAATTCATCAGTATGGCACTGATTATTTATTAATTTCCCATGGCTATCTTCACTTTACGGTTGGCGGTTATACCCATTACGTGTAAATGTTTCCATCAATTATTTTATCTTCTCTTGTGTAGACCTCGCCTACTATTTCGACCGAAAGATGGCAGTAATAAGATGTGCATTAAATATGTTGCAAGGCCGTGTTTAATCCTTCATTTGTCCGAATACCCAATATGGCAGACCGATATACAGCCAGTTTTGGAAACAAAGTCATATTTTATCACTTCAAGCGAGCGGATGTGGCCTTGTGCAAGCCACATTGTATAATACAAAACTTTGCAATCGCTTAGGTAATCCGATATTGAGAACGAGGTAATCTGATGATTGCCTGTGTGTTAACACTTTTTGTATTGTTCTATCTACATATAAAAACATTTAATTATACGCTCTTTGTGTTTCCCACCAATTTCGAGATCAGGCCCTTTTAAAAACTTCGCCCACAGCTGTCGACACTGTCACAATAAAAAAAATGTTGGTGTTTCTGAAAGAATACGTCACCATCACCTGCTTATTCTGCTTCTGTAGCAAAATGGTACCAATTGGTGGTTTCACATTTCGCTACTTTCATTTTATCTTGAATTTACAAGTGTGTTGATCAGCCCAGAAAAACTTCCGTGGAGCCCGTAAGTATTTGTATACGACTTGGTTGTTGTGTTTGATCACATATAGACTCGATTGATCCACACTGGTGTTGTGTGTTTGGTCATATCACTTAGTATTTGAGAGTGTTTATCCTTCTTACTAAACTATAAGTGCGTCAATGTTTAAGTTTATCGCTTTGTTTCTTAAATTTGGAAGTTTTTGACAATTCCAAACAAAGTAAATCATTATAATATGATCGGTCAGCCGTCACTTTTCGAAGCGTCGGTAACCATTTTCACAGGCTAACAAAAACGATGTGCACTGCCCGGGAATCGAACCCGGGTCGCAAGAATGGGAATCTTGCATGATACCACTACACCATGCAGCAGTGCTTTGCAATTTAAAATCTCTGGGCACGATGCAATACCTCGTCCATAGCATGCTAATTCATCAGTATGGCACTGATTATTTAATTATTTCCCATTGCTATCTTCACTTTACGTTTGGTTGTTATACCTCATTACGTGTAAAAGTTTCAATCAATTATTTTATCTTCTTGTGTAGACCTCGCCTATTTATTCGGCCTAAAGATGGCAGTAACGAGAAGTGCCTTGAATACGTTCCAGGGCCGTGTTTAATCCAGCTTTTGGCCGAATACCCAATGTGGCAGACTGATATACAGTCATAGGTGTGGTAACGACGTAATATCATGTCATTTCAAGCGAGCGGTTGAGTCCATTGGCAAGCCGCTTTGTATAATACAAAACTGTGCAATGGCTTCGTTTAACCGACGGTGCGAACGGGGAAATCTGACGATTGTCCGTATGTTAACACTTTCTGTATTTTCCTTCCTTTTCTGTATTTTCCTTCTACGCAGGGAAACATAATTATACGCTCTTTATGGTTCCCAACAATTTTAACGTCTGGTCCTTTTGAATATTTCGCCCAAAGCTGTCGACACTGTCATATAAAAATCAGCTTTTGCTGTCTCTAAAAGAATACGTCACCATCACCTGTTTATTCTGCTTCTGTAGCAAAATGGTACCAATTGGTGCTTTCACATTTCGCTACTTTCATTTTAATTTAAGTGTACAAGTGTACCGGTCACCTGAAAAAACTTCCGTGGAGTATTTGAGAGCGTTTAGTCCTTCTTACTAAACTATAAGTGCGTCAATGTTTAAGTTTATCGCTTTGTTTCTCCGTAGCAAATTTGGAAGTTTTTGACAATTCCAACTTGCAAACAAAGTAAATCATTATTATATGATCGATCCGTCTCTTTTCGAAGCGTCAGTAACCACTTTCACAGGCTAACAAAAACGATGTGCACTGCCCGGGAATCGAACCCGGGTCGCAAGAATGGGAATCTTGCATGATACCACTACACCAGCAGTGCTTTGCAATTTAAAATCTCTGGGCACGATGCAATAGCTCGTCCATAGCATGCTAATTCATCAGTATGGCACTGATTATTTATTTATTTCCCATCGCTATCTTCACTTCACGGTTGGCGGTGATACCCATTACGTGTAAGAGTTTCAATCTTTTTTTTGTCTTCTCTAGTGTAGATCTCGCCTACTTATTCGGCCAAAAGATGGCAGTAACAAGATGTGCCTTGAATACGTCCCAAGGCCGAGTTTAATCCGTCATTTGGCCGAACACCCAATGTGACAGACTGATATACAGTCTGTTGTGGTGACGACGTAATATCATGTCGTTTCGAACGGGCGGTTGAGTCCATTGGCAAGCCGCTTTGTATATTACAAAACTGTGCAATGGCTTCGTTTAACCGACGACGCGAAAGGGGAAATCTGACGATTGCCCATATGTTAACACTTTCTGTTTTTTTTCCTTTCTACGGATAGAAACATAATTATACGCTCTTTATGATTCCCAACAATTTCAAGGTCAGGTCCTTTCAAATATTTCGCCCAAAGCTATCGACACTGTCATATAAAAAGTCAGCTTTTGGTGTCTCTGAAGAGAATACGTCACCATCACCTGCTTATTCTGCTTCTGTACCAAAATGCTGCCAATTGGTACTTTCACATTTCGCTACTTTAATTTTATCTTAAATGTACAAGTGTATTGGTCAGCTCAACATAACTTCCGTGGAGCCCGTAAGTATTTGTATACGACTTGGTTGTTGTGTTTGATCACATATAGACTCGATTGATCCACACTGGTGTTGTGTGTTTGGACATATCAAAGTATTTGAGAGCGTTTATTTCTTCTTACTAAATTATTAGTGCGTGAATGTTTAAGTTTATGGGTTTGCTTCTCTGTAACAAATTAGGAAGTTTTTGACAATTCCAACTTGCAAACGAAGTAAATTATTAGTATATGATCGCGTCGTCTCTTTCTGTATCGTCGGCAACCATTTTAACAGGCTAACAAATACGATGTGCACTTCCCGGGATTCGAACCCGGGTCGCAAAAATGGGAATCTTGCATGATACCACTACACCACCAGGTGCTATGAAGTTTTAAACATCTGGACACGATGCAATAGCTCGTCCATATAGCATGCTTATTCATCAGTATGGCACTGATTATTTATTTATTTACCAGCGCTATATTCACTTCACGGTTGGCGGTGATATCCATTACGTGTCAAAGTTTTAATCAATTATTTTATCTTCTTGTGTAGACCTCGCCTACTTATTCGGCCGAAAGATGGCAGTAACGAGATGTGCCTTTAATACGTTCCAAGGCCGTGTTTAATCCGGCTTTTGGCCGAATATCTAATGTGGCAGACTGATATACAGCCTGTTGTGGTGACGATGTAATATCATATCATTTCGAACGGGCGGTTGAGTCCATTGGCAAGCCGCTTTGTATAATACAAAAGTGTGCAATGGCTCCGGTTAACCAACGGTGCGAAAGGGGTAATCTTACGATTGCCCGTAGGTTAATACTTTCTGTTTTTTCATTTCTACGGATAAAAACATAATTATACGCTCTGTGTTTCCCAACAATTTCGAGGTCGGGTCCTTTCGAATATTTCTCCCAAAGCTGTCGAACCTGTCATAAAAAAGTGAGCTTTTGGTGTCTCTGAAAGAATACGTCACCATCACTTGCTTATTCTGCTTATATAGCAAAATGCTGCCAATTGGTGCTTTCACATTTCGCTACTTTTATTTTATCTTAATTGTACAAGTGTATTGGCCAGCTCAACATAACTTCCGTGGAGCCCGTAAGTATATGTATACGACTTGGTTGTTGTGTTTGATTACATATAGACTCGATTGATTCACTTGGTGTGTGTGTTTGGACATATCGCTTAGTATCTAAGAGCGTTTAATCCTTTTTACTAAGCTATAAGTTCGTCAATGTTTTAAGATTATCGCTTTGTTTCTCCGTAGCAAATTAGGAAGTTTTCTACAATTCCAAGTTGCAAACGAAGTAAATCATTAGAATATGATCGCTTGGTCACTTTCCGAAGCGTCTGTAACCACTTTCACAGGCTAACAAAAACGATATGCACTGCCCGGGAATCGAACCCGGGTCGCAAGAATAGGAATCTTGCATGATACCACTACACCAGCAGTGCTCCGCGATTTTAAATCTCTGGACACGATGCAATAGCTCGTTCATAGCATGCTAATTCATCAGTTTGGCACTGATTATTTATTTATTTCCCATCGCTATCTTCACTTTACGGTTGGCGGTTTTACCTCATTACGTGTCAAAGTTTCAATCAATTATTTTATCGTCTTATTTGTAGTTCGGCCATTAGATGTACTTATTCGGCCATTAGATGGCAGTAACGAGATGTGCCTTAAATACTATTATCGCCTTTGTGGGAAAACGTATGTGTTTCACCCCGAAAAAAAATGTGCAACTTAAATTAATATTAGTAAAATTAGAAATTGAAAAAAATGTACAGTAAAGCGCCGCCCAGTACGAAAATGGATCTTCGCTTTAAATGTCAGTTAATAAACAAGGACATTGCGTGAACCCAATGAATTGTTCTAGCAAATATTAATGGATTGTACCAAAATTAAAGAAACGTGTCATCATGCAGGCAGACACACTGGCAAATCTGTGGTAGCGCAACGGTAGAGGTGAGGTAATGTAACGATAACCCGTGTGTTAACACACCCTACGTTTTTCTCAGGAATAAACATAAATATCCTAATATTACCATAGCGATGCAATATTATTAAAAATAGTGAAGGCGCCAGATAATCGTGTTCTGACACTTTAAAACACGGTTTGTTATATAGCCAGTATGTATCTGTATACGACTTAGTTGTTGTGTTTGATTTATCCACATTGATGTATGTTTGGACATATATATCACTTAGTATTTAGAGCGTTTAATCCTTCTTACTAAATTATAAAAATGTCAATATTTTAAGTTTATGGCTTTGTTTCTCTGTAGCAAATTGGGAAGTTTTCTACAATTCCAACTTACAAAAAATGTAAATCATTATTATATGATCGATCCATCTCTTTCCGAAGCGTCAGTAACCACTTTAACAGACTAAAAAAACAATGTGCACTGCCCGGGAAACGAACCCGGGTTGCAAGAATGGGAATCTTGCATGATACCACTACACCAGCAGTGCTTTGCAATTTTAAAACTCTGGACACGATGCAATAGCTCGTCCATAGCATGCTAATTCATCAGTATGGCACTGATTATTTATTTATTTCCCATCGCTATCTTCACTTCACGGATGGCGGTTATGCCCATTACGTGTAAAAGTTTTAATCAATTATTTTATCTTCTTAAGTGTAGACCTCGCCTATTTATTCGGCCGAAAGATTGCAGTAACGAGAAGTGCCTTGAATACGTTCCAGGGCTGTGTTTAATCCGGCTTTTGGACAAATACCCAATGTGACGGACTGATATACAGTCTGTTGTGGTGCCGATGTAATATCATGTCGTTTCGAACGGGCGGTTGAGTCCATTGGCAAGCCGCTTTGTATATTACAAAACTGTGCAATGGCTTCGTTTAACCGACGACGCGAACGGGGAAATCTGACGATTGCACATATGTTAACACTTTCTGTTTTTTTTTCCTTTTTACGGATAGAAACATAATTATACGCTCTTTATGATTCCCAACAATTTCAAGGTCAGGTCCTTTCAAACATTTCGCCTAAAGCTGTCGACACTGTCATATAAAAAGTCAGCTTTTGGTGTCTCTGAAAGAATACGTCACCATCACCTGCTTATTCTGCTTCTGTAGCAAAATGGTACCAATTGGTACTTTCACATTTCGCTACTTTAATTTTATCTTAAATTTACAAGTGTATTGGTCAGCTCAACATAACTTCCGTGGAGCCCGTAAGTATTTGTATACGACTTGGTTGTTGTGTTTGATTACATATAGACTCGATTGATCCACACTGGTGTGTGTGTTTGGACATATCACTTAGTATAGCAAATTAGAAAGTTTTTGATAATTCCAACTTTCAAACGAAACAAATCATTAGAATATGAACGCGTTGTCACTTACCGAAGCGTCTGTAACCATTTTAACAGGCTAACAAAATAAGTTTGCACTGCCCGGGAAACGAACACGGGTCGCAAGAATGGGAATCTTGCATGATACCACTACACCAGCAGTGCTATACAATTTTAATACTCTGAACACGATGCAATAGCTCGTCCATAGCATGCTAATTCTTTAGAATGTTCTTAGTGGGTTATTGAGTTGCGCTAAAAAGTAGAAACCGTCTCAAAGTATTAAACATATTGCAATATATCTTCCAACCTGACGACAGGCACGAGGTAATCGGACGATTTGCCGTATTACTATACATTTTCCTATTCCTGTCAAGAAACATGAGAAGCTACCCTATTCATTTATAGTTTTGTTAACTTTTATGAGGCACTTCGTCTATTTAACTTGTCTTCTAATTGAGTACATTAAAGTGTGTTCGCAGCGCATGTACCATATTTTGTTTTCCCCTGGCTTGCCGCGTCTTGATTATCTGGGAAGTTATCAAATTGTCTACATAGCCGGATTGCCAAAACTATTGCGATGTGACTGGTTGTTATTAGGTATAAGATTTAAAATCCGACAGTCTGGGTAAGTGTGTCGCCTTTCAGTCGTAAAGTTTCAGATTCAAAACTGGTCGCTAGCTAGTCCGTTCGGTCAAAGCACTTTAAAAATTCCCTGAACCTAGCGGTATAGTGTGTTCTACCAAATTAAAGGACTGAAGCATACGTCCAAATCATACATATCACACTACAATAGCTCTAGTAACCCGACGGTGGACACGAGGTGATCTGGCGATTGCCCGTGTGTTAACGCCCATTGCACTATCCCATTCAGAGAGATAAAACATGAAAAATTGAATTTTTTGATTGAAAGAAAAGCGCAAAACCATATTTGCTCAATGTGCATAGTATAACTGTCGATAAATATGACATTTTTAACCTTTTTGGCGGAAATCCATACAGTTTTATTTATTCATGGTTATAATTGGAGTGAGCGAGGAAAAGGCCTACTTATTAAATCTTTGGTCCATCTGACGAACGAAAAAAAAAATTTTCGAGTCGAGGATTGAACTCGGGGTCGGATGAATGGAAATCTGTCATGATACCATTAGACTGGCACAGCTAACGGTTAAAACGCATGACTTGTTTAAATAAACAAATGTTAGCATAACGCTAAACTTTATAGTGCGGGAAATTTCCGCAAACTCGGAAGCTATTTAATGACAGACTTAACCTGTACCTGCGTAAGTCAGGTAGTAACCCACGTTTTCATTTCTCCTTAATAATTGTTTATTTTTAGTTTGGCGCGTAAGCATCGGTTTTATTTTTAGTTTATTCTTAATTTATTTTTAGTTTCGACGATGAAAGCACGCAACCGGACCTTCTATAAAAAAAGTATAAACGGGAAAGTTTCACTGTGTGAATGAACTTAACTAATTAGCTTCGTTTTATTGCGCAATGTTAGTAAACAATTCAACGCGCGGCTTTTATGATTTAACCATTATGGAAACTAGATACCTATTAACCTACAATGATTAGAAGTTACATCATTTTGAACTTTACAGTGCCGGAAGAAAAGGGTTTTACGCAAAGCAGGTATGCGACAAGAATTATACTGCGTCATTTGACATACATTGTATGGTAGTCATGCGCTTGAAAAAACTTACAAGGAGAAAAATAACAAGTGGGTTGGTATGCGACGTCACATCAATCAGTGCATCCGGTATCTAGAAACCAAAAAACACACAATGTCTAAATATATGACCTTATCAGGGTTTATGGCGAGTCTACCCCGGCCCGTGTCGCGTCGGCGTTTTATAGAAGTCGGGGTATTTTTCGGATTATCGCAAGTACAAGAACGGAAAAAATCGATAACTCGTGGGCGGCCTATCTACTACATCGAATCATCACAATTAAGGGTTTTAAGACAAATTGTTCGAACTGATATCCTGACCGGTAGTCGGGAATTAATGTTTCCTTTGCCAAAATAAAGAATTTCCCACGGTATTGTGCTATTGTTAGGATTCAGGTTGAATTTTATCTTCGTATCAACTGTGTACCCTGAATCGTGTTCTTGGTAATCCCATAAACATATCATATTTCCGCTTCCTTTTAAACAGCGTTTCCGCCTTTTATCACAACTCCGAACCGTGTCGCTTTTTTTTGCATAATTTGCAAAGTTGCAATATATTAAATTTGGTTCATTTTGCTCTGCGTTACGCATCTCCTACATTTATCGCAGGATAAATATTTAGTATTTGTGATTCCAACTTGTACTTTTATCTAAACATAACGTGACGTAACGAGGCTAGCTAATTGCCTCTTTCAAAACAAGATGTGATGCAATAATTTATCATCATCAATTATACTTTAAAGCGAAATAATACGTGTTTTTTGGGGGGAATTTGTATATTCGAGCGCCTTTTTAGATTTGTTTTACGACTGGTCGGTTAATTTTGATAATGTTTGTTTTTGTGCGTAATCGGGTCACCATGTGGCGTCAGTTATGTGAAAAAGAGATACGTTCCTTTGTCAATAAACCGGTGAGAAGCACGTCCTATATAAGCCAGATGAGGGTTCGAAACACATTCCCGAATTCCAAGCCAAGCTGAAATGAAGCAGTTCACCAACCTGATTGTTCTCCTCGCTTGCTGTATTATGACGTCATGCATGCCCCTCAATGGCGTCACAAGAAGCACGGAAAATTCCGACGCGTTGCAAGCCCAACTTGCAAGCATAACCAGTGGCGTTAACGAAGCCCTCGATATATTTGTAAGTTCTAGATTTTTTTATTTTGCTGTAAAGGTTTGAAAAAACTTTCGACTGACTGCTGTGACAAAGGAAAACGTGACACAAAAGATATGGTTTTATTAAGGTCGATTGGTCTAAAATTATATATTATCGGTGCTGTGGAAATTGGCACAGATGGACGTGTGGTGCGCTTATCCAGGTTTACTTGTGTTCAAATAAAAATTATTCGATCTTTGTAATAGCGAAACATATTCCACTATAGGTTGTCTGCATAAATTCAAGTTAATAATTCCCGGCAAAACTAACTGACTAAACCAACTAATGCTTACAGATCAGATCGTACATGGACTGTACCTCAGTCAGCGATTGCAAGATCGAATCCACGAGTCTTTACCTCGAAAACCTCCCTAAAGCAGTAGCCAATGAGGTAAGGACAAAATAGTGAATCAACATGACAAGTGAAAAGGGCAGACTGTTAATCATTTCTAGTATAGATAAAGAAGGACAACTTTTGGAAAGTGGTAATTTATTTTCTATAATACAGTTTACAGTAAAATAAAATAGGAGATAAGAAGACACCTTCCTTATAAGTTCCTGGTCTTTCTGTGTAGAGTTTTTGTCGAGTTATAAAAAGAAATATATAAAATAACTTTTTAGCTATTTTATTAGTTTAACGCTAGTTGGTGGTCTTAGACCGAAACCCTACTTTAATTCTAATTTTTTTTCAGAACCGTTATGACTACGAAGACGTTTTCACCGAGAACATGAACGGGCTCCAAGACTTCAATTATTATCTGCAAAACGCGTTCGGTCATGAAGGGGCGTATGGATGGGGAGAGTTTTCCAATATCACTACCATAATGACAGACGTCACACAACTAATGTCGTCATTAATGGTTGATTTTCAACTTGATGTAAGTTGTACGAAATTGTGTTTTATATTTGGATATTTAAACGGTTTAGCACATGGGTCGGCAATTTGCGGCTCCTTCATTTTTTTGATATGGCTTTTATTAATTCTATTTCTACTGTAGCTTAATAAGTTTAATACCAATGCATAAGTGAAACATACAGAAGAATGCTCACATCCCACACATTTATTGCAAAAATATTGTTACTTTTGCGGAGATTCTTATTTTGTGAAATATCGGTTAAAATGGACCTTTAGTGCAAAAAAAATTCCTGGTTTGGTAATATTGTATGTATACGCATGAGCCCCGATTCCATATCCTTATATTTTAACTCTATTATAGATAAAAGCATGCACACCAAAAATAGGTATTTTTTCTGTTGCCAAAAAAACTAAATAAACCGCCTATTAATCCGACTAATATTATGCCTATTAAGTGATCTGATTAAGCAATTTTACCGACAGATGACAGCCACATACTGTCTGGATTTGGATGTGACATTACTTAGCGAATACCCCCCGTGCGACATTTGCCGTAATCCGTCATTACCAAGTCGCTCGTTGGAGATTGTACGAAACTACAAGTTCTTGATGCAGTTAATCAATTACCTAAACGGTTTTAACAAGGTCTATGGTATATTTCTTGCCACGTACCCCGTACCCTCTACTTGTTAATGCCCATAGTGCTTCGTGGGCTTGAAAGATTTTTTGATTTAATTATATTTATTACTTTGTGCTCGTTTTATATTTGTGGTCACTATATTTTTCAAATGTCGTCAACATTTTTAGTGTTATGCGTGTTTCATTAATCCATTTTGACGTTTTGTTATTTCATTATGACGTGTTTCGTTGTTGAATTATGACGCAACGTGCTTGCTGCTTTTCTGTCAGTTATTTTGTTGCCGAGTCATAGTGTTTGCATATTATATATACTCCCAATGTATACCAAAACTGTGTTTTTTTTTTACTGTTTGTGCCTTTGTACTATGCTATTTATATTTGCGCAATAAAACACACAAGCTACATAATTCTTGCTTTCATCATATTTAGCTCTTGTGATTTGCCCTGCAAGATGGCATAGCACTGATATATCTCCGGCTCTCCGAGCATAGTCAAGTGCTAATACGACCAATGCCCTACTTGTAACAGCCTCTGGGTAGGTTTAATCACGTTGATCACGACAATTTACAATATTGACTTTGTTTTTATTTGGGGGAATCCCCGTCGTCTGCCAGATTTCTCGCTTGAGAACAGTATTGTGCGGTCGAATGGCCGAATGGGTAACGCCGCAGATACATATATATATATACCGACTGCCATACAAAATCGGTCACAGTTAAAATCTCATCATGGGTTCAAAACTTGGCTCGGTAAGAATTTAAAAAAAGAACGGCAGGTGCAAAAAATGTTTATTTTCGCAAAGTAGATTTTTTACAGAACAAATCGTAAATTAGAAAAAGAAAACATCGTAAATTATAAATTGAAAATCCATTTGATCGTAAACTTGATTTCCTCTTTGTAAAACGGTTAGACTTTCGGGGCACCATAAATATCCACGGTCTTGTCGTATTAACGATTTGTGTGGATGTTTGATACATTTACATCTTTGTTGATTGGAATCAGGCTTCATCATAATGCATACATATCCGTTATACCACGATTCGACTGGTTTATTACCGTTTGTTTTAGCACATGCTCTGCTTCACCATTTACAAAATAAATTTCAAATTTTCGGTCCTTCTTTCTTGGTATATACCTTGTTTATTGACTTGGCTGGGCAAGACAAACATAAAACCCAATTTAGAAGATAAATAAATACTTAAAATAGACTTCACTGCGTCATAACTTGTTTATACTATAAGATTTCAATGTTACGTTATGAGCATGATTTATATCAAGGCCGTGTTACTGTGTAATTATTTGTTCATACTGTACCTTATGCCGTCATAATATCAAGAGACTAATTTGCATAAAATGCTAGTTGACTTTGGTTGACATTGGGTCATTAATCTGATATAAATAGGTCAGTAGCCGCATAATCTCTTGCGTTTTCGTACGTAAATCGCATCCGAAACAAGTTGTTTCTTATTCTATAATTAAAACTTGTCATAGTCCAAATGGCAACGTTTAGGGCTTCCCCGATGACGCTAGCATATTTGTGACATACGTAGTGAAGTGATTGTTATGGAATGGAATTATGAGATCAAATTATTTTAAAAAAAGGGCCATAAATTTTAAGGAAGTGGGCACAAGCGGGTTTATGCCGTAAAAATAGTATAATCGATATTCATGACGACAAAACACGTACTATCAAAGTGTAACTTCCTGTGGTGCCCTGATACAGGCTATTTTGACAATTTCAAAAACATGAATATCCTATGCTATTTAAACACCTGAGACCTGTGTATACGCTCCATGGACAGCGCGATGTGACGTAATTCGGAGTCATAAGTATTGATTTTTTGATAATATTTTCAAGGGCGAAATGACACACGTACATCAACAGAGAACAACAAACGAAATTTGATGGTTTACAAGCTCTCTAATCCGGCCTTGGCACTAATTTTGCAATTGGCTATATTTTAAAATTTGCGCCGAAACAAATAATTAAAATATAAAAATGTGCTGTTAAATGCAGCAGTGGTAATATGTTAAAAGTATGCTTACTCTGGTAATCCGACTGTAAGCACAGGATATTATGACGTTTGCTCATATTTTAATAACAGCAGGTTATCTTTAAGTATTGGACATGGGACGGCGATGAAAAAATAGTAGAGGTTCACACGTGGTTGACACTCTCCAGTTTTCTTAGCATTTTTTTATATTTAACTGCTAATAATAAGTACTTAAGAGTATTGCCGTTAGGATCAACAGGATTTGTGTGAAACTAAAAAACCTCCAACCGCTTATTTTGTAAGTGGAAAACAATGACCGTCATCAGTATAACACGAGATATATATCGTCAGATTTCCTCCATCGGGTTTAGAAGAGCTATTGCTGTAAATTCTGCACGCTCATACCGTCCTGCAAACCTATTTATTTTTCACTCACATTTCTGTGCGTTTAATTTTTTAATTGGCCCATTTATGCTATTTTTATGAGACTCCTTATTTAGCTAGTGCGGATTAATTCAAACAAAGGTAGTAACAGTAAATAACAAAAATACAGATCGACTGTTTGCATGAAGAGTAGATTTATAAAATTGTAGGAACCGGCAAATTAGATTATTTGTACAATGTAACATGGTTGGGCAGGGCCAGTCAGTTATCAATGCCTTAATGGTAGGAATATAACTAGCCGCTGCTTGGTCGTCTGTGTCCTTAGAAAGAAATTGTAAGAACCCGGTGGATTAATGGGTTATATTTTATCATCCGACCAAAAAGCTTGGTGCATCGCTTTTTATCCGAAAGATTGCAGACTCGAAACTGGTAGTTAGCTAGTCGGTTAAGTACGTGTGGATCCCCTATAACGGACATTGCTCTAACCTAGTGAATTAATAGGTTCTATCACAATTAAAAAAACGACTTAATCATTCACAACACACTGTAATATTTCCAGTAACCAGACGATGGGCGCGACCTAATCTGACGATTACCCGTGTTAACTCCCCTTAAATATTCCTATTCACGGAAATAAACAAATCATCACCTGCTAAAACTAAACGAACATCTCAATCATATACGACAAACTGCAGTAACTTTCGTAAGGCAATGGCGAGCAAGCAGATAAAACTTAAATATCCTATGTACACAAATCTTTGTACATATTGACTTAAGTGCGTAAAATACGTAATGCCAGTAAGAATTTAAGGCATCAACTTAGGTATGCCATCCTTATTTACTATATCAGATTTGAAATAAGCATTTTTTTATTTCGATTCAACACAATGGACGAAAAAATTACCTAAAAAGTTGGAAACCAAAAAAATAGGCAGAGATGAGGTTTAATTAAAATTTAAAATTCACATTTGTTAAAATGCACATAATAGAGAATTGGTGATTCTCTGTATTATGGGGTTCGGGTAACCCATCATTTCCTCATTTGGGGTCACTATCGGTCAAGCCCACTCAAGGTCAACGACCTGAGCGATGTGATCGGATGGTGACGTAACACATGGCAGTGCGGTATGCATTGTGACGAGATTATGGGGCGGATGGGGAACCACCTACACAGATGGTGGGGTTATAAAATACAAGATCGGTTGGATGATCCAAGAGTGTTAAACAACTGGTCGGTTAGCTTATCCGCAAGAACGTTGGCAGTATGTAGACAATCAACAGGTTGTGGGATCGAAACCAGTGGCTGTCTAAAAGGCTTTCGTTGTGCAAGACACTTCGCGGACATCGCCTGAACTCAGTGGCTTTACGGGCGGGTCTACGGTAGCCCTGATACCAGGAATGTTAGCCATAATACATTACATTAGATGGGCGAGTCCATGGTAGCGCCAGGACCAGAAATGTAGGTCATGATACATAACATAACATTAGTATTGGTATCCCCCGAGATCAGGAATTAAGCCTTGAAAGGCCTGTTACTCAAACAAAGACAGCTCTAGTTTCTCCCCAGTGGGTTTGGCTTAACTAAATACTGAAAAACGTCTTAATCATACCCAACACACTGCAATAGCTCCTGTAATCATATGGTGGGGCGAAGTTATCCGACGATTGAAGGCTTGGTTGTAAATATCCAAACAAAACGGCAGACAGTAGCACAATCAACCATGTCTCACCTGTTTTACATTGATCTGCTGTGGGTTGATGAATATGTAATCCAGACATCCCGTGAAAGCCGTCACGTAAGTCGTGTACGATAGCGAGCCGCATGAATTGATGAAACTCATGTCGTGAGACAACGTCCAATCACCGCCGTGATAGTTCGTGATACCCCCTGAGAATTTAATCCGATATTTAAAAGAGACCATATTCAGGAATAAATGTGTATGAACAGGTTATTCGTACTAAACATAAATTACAGTGGGTTAGACAGCATTATTACAGAGCTCTGTTGTCAGATTACCTTATGCATAAAGTGGAGCCTGACCCACGGGCCGTATGTTGCCCATGACTGATTCTAAAGGTTGCCAACCCGTGAAGTAACTTGTCAATCACCCAGCATTGTGTTGTTACAGATATTAGAATATGACATCACAATGAGCAATATCACCTGCATACCAATCTGCGTGATTGGATGGAAGGGTTCCATCACGAATGAGGTCACATACACCAGATGTGGGATTACTGTTTAAATCCCCGCAGATGATTGGGGTGACAATGGCTCCATCAGTGGAAAGCATAGAGTCGACTTTTGCTTTCACCAAGTTTAGAACAATTCCCATCTGTAATGGTTGGTTAAAGGGATTTAAATGGCGGTTCGGTAAAAACACGGTTGTTAAAAAAGGGGTTAGGTTAAAACTTGATTGTTAAAAAAGGTTAGGTAAAAACTTGGGCGACTAAATGGATTGTATACTATAAAGTTCAATATTCTGATGAGAATAATAACATCCGATATTAAAAAATAGGTTGTTCCAAAAATATTAAAAGATAGGTTCTGCCTAAAAGATAGCACCTAAATTGAACAAACGTCTAAATCATACACAACCCACTGCAATAGCTCCGGTATCCTCACGGTGGGTGCGAGGCCCAACTCACCTTCGCGCATCGCACGTCGCTCAAATTAGAATAACTACGTCCGGATTTTGACTTGGTAAAATAACCTCACCAGCCAGATTTTGCAATTATACAGTACTGGTTGCATTGGATATGTTTTTCTTTAAACGAAAAATAAATATGAGATAAAAACCCCTCTAATAGATTTGAAGTAGTTAAAATTTACAGATTTTGAGATATATCCAAATTTTGTTTGTTTTGTTAAACATTTTCTTTTTAAACTAATGTGGAATAAACTTTATATTTTCCACAACAAACTAAGATCATTGGATTTGTAGGTTGACCCATAATTGAATGGACTTTGTACAATGATGTAGAAACTGAATCACCTGAACAAGACGGATATTTGGCGCCCTCGGGTGCCAGTATAAATGAGTATTTGCTACCACTAGATGTCGACGTGGATCTTCTATGCTTTGCAGCACTGCCAGCTGAAATTGCAAAATTTTAATTTTAAACAAAGTGGTGCTTCCCCAAACTGGAAAACACACTGAATTCCAGCTCATGCCAACTATTGCGTTAACAGAGTTATTACAGTTTATTGCCCAAATTTTTTTGTCAAATCAATCTGTTGGTATTAGGCAACATTTAATATGTGCCTTTTGAAGTACACAACCGACTATCACATGTTGTGCTAAAACAGAATAAAAAAGTGGAAAAAGAAGTACACAACCATACTGTTTCCATGTCGTTATTTAAATTTTTTTTAGATAAATTAGATGCTTCCGTATTTTCTGTTACGCTGATTATTTGATTGTATGATTTTGAACTTTTTGGTTGTGCCTCGCTTGAGAGTCAGTTGCTTTTTGGTAGATGTGGTAGACCGAGCAATAAACATAAGTTGTGCTGAAACAGTACACCTACCAACACACAAGAACCCCGTTGCGTAACCGTGGATTTAAAACTTTGATTCCGTGAGACTCTCTCCAATAACTCTTTATTTACTTCGTCATTTTCAAGCGATTCTTGGAGCACTTTGTTTTCCACTGATATCAACCTAAAGTTAAGTAAAAAGCTTAAGAAGTATAAACTATGTGAAGCTGAATGTTAATAAACTATGTTATTTTATTTAGAAATTAATTACTACGCATATAAGGATGCATAGGCGCCAAGTTTCTAAAATACGTAAGGGTGCGAAAACAAAATTCGCGCGAGAATTGTTTTTGAAAGTACATTCGTTGACCAATAAAATATCTTCAAAATAACTGTCTTTCAGACTAACTTAAAGTTGGCATGGCAAAGCGAACTAAGTGCGGTTAAATAAGAGGTAAAAGATCCTTAAAAACTTCAACGTTAATAAATAAGCGAAGTGTAAAAATTTATTCTCTCCCCGCCAGCGTGGAAAGGTCCACGATCCTTAATAAACAGAATAACGGTCTTCTCTTTTATGCCAAATCGTGGCCGCCGTGGTTTGCTTTGCGTTTCCTAAAATAACTGATAAATGTCTCTCTTTGGCGTTTCGACATGATATGCCTACTTAAATTGCTCTAAAAAGAGGAAATATACGATGCATTTAATTACAAAGCAGTTTAAAATATTTCCGTCGCGCTAGAACCAATGCAGCGTTTTTACGAATTTAATTATTCCTAAGCGCACTAAAACTGTTGCCACTCGTAAGAACGTTTTTGTTCCTGGTTCTTAATATTAATTGCACTCGGATAAGGTATAACACGACACGCATTTACTTTGTTTCATTACAATGGCAGCTGTTGCATACTTTGCCAATAAATGACAAATGAATCGTGGATTCATGACAAAATAAAGTGCATTGTTATATGCAGAAAGTGAACATGAATAAAGACGTGGCATAGCGTTGAACTTGTTTTTTTCGTATCTGGTTTCTGCTCCAGAATTCTGTGATGATAACCTTATTCTTTTGTAGTTTTTTGTGTCTACTTTATTTGTAGACTTTTCGGCTACTTATAAATTCGTTATTTAAACACGGACGTAAAAATAAACTAAATCGGTTAGGTTCCATGCGCCGTAAAACGATTGAACCAAAATCCAGATTTGGAAACAAAATTAAATACTTACCATTGGAATTGATACATCGTTAAATAAACTCAACATGTTAAGTTTATGGAATTTATTCATGTTTTGTCCTGCGCTAACCGCCGACCGTACGAGTTTTAATGAAGAAATACATTTACATACCCATTTCTTCTGTTGTTACCGCGGGCTCACGGGCAACATCGTATTTGCACGCATCATCATAAAGAAACACGTCTACACTTTGCGCGAAGATGCGAGTGATATATGTGGCGGTAAGATAAAAAATCGGACCTTATGCAGTGAGTGCGTCGTTCCGTTTTGAACCAACGTTATCGTTTGGCAGTTGGTATATCGATCAAATATATTATACTTATTGGTAGGCATAAATCGTACAATTTGATATCTGTTTTTACAAAACTATTTAATTATCAAAATATGATCAAAAACATATATCCATCTCAACCGAAAAAAAAATTTTTTTTAATGCATGCAAATATGGGCCGCGGGTGGCGCGGCAACCGTGCGCACCCCGCTAACCATGGCGCCTATGTAAGGAATTAAGGATGTTACATATATTTCATGAATACGCTACATACATATTGACTGTTTATGGAATTTTCCACCTGAGTAAGACAAATTCTCCAAAAAAGCAATGAATAAAGGTTTTACCCAGAGTTATAAAACAATAACCTAGGAAAAAACCTTAAATTTGAATTTCCCACAATTTAGATGTAAGCTAATACACAAGTATCACCATTTCATTTATCTCTTTAGACAATTCTATTTGTCACTAACAAAATGTGTTCACAAGTAGCATTGTTACATTACTTACTTGAATCGATCTCGTTTATAAAACAATGCAACTCCTTCCTTGCAATGTTTCTTCGTCCCCAGCGCTCCAGCGAAGTTTTGAAGGGACATCGAGGACACCAAGTGGTCTTGGAAGACGAAACGATCGACCTCCTGAAGGCAGATAATATCGCCATGGTAACCTATGATGTCATAAATAAGGATCATTAGCACAGTTGTGTGGCGAAATGGTTAACACAACCGATATATATACAGACTTTAAACCAGAACGGTCTCAGTGATGAACGCATCATGGGTTCAAAACTGAGCTTGATAAAAAAAGGATTATAAAACAGATTATAACATCTTAAAGATTATGGACGACATATTGTGAAAATGCATATAATTATCATAAATAAATTATTATGACATCATAAATAAAGAATAAAAAAGAAAAAGATATCATAAATATCAATCATATAAACAAACTATGAAATTTGTGATAATCTTTTATAAAACTATAATTTTGTCCTTTTGGTGCTCGGCTGTTACATTAAGTTAAGATTAGTTTTAAAAATTTGATAAATAAGAACGAAAACCTAAATCAAGTTGCGACTTTTAGTTTAAACTGTGAAGATTTCGATTTAACACAGAAAAACACATTTCGTAATTAGTGGAAACATTTTCAAGACAATTTTCTATTCATGATGCAACAATGAAAATCTAGAACCTTCAAGTTCTTTTTGAATAAGCTGGATTCGATAGTCGATCTTTATGAAGTCATCAGGACAATATGGAAATAATTCCTTTCGAGCGAAAGTCTGAGTTGCGTAACAATCGGCCAGTATGTTGTAACAAACCATTCGGAACCTTGGATGATAAATTCAATTAAACTAAACTAGGTGTCGATAGAAATATGTGTCATCCACAAGGTGGGATACAAAGCACCACATCCTTTAAAGATTCCACCACTAGGTGTCATACTGACCATCAGGTTCCTTTTTTCATCAGTAGGTGTCCAGGGCCAAAAATTCGTAGTAACACTCATGTGTTTACTTGTGTGACACATGTCGCATGAGTAAGAATTTTCTCTTGCAAATAAAAAACTGAACTAACGTTTACCGCATCAGTTTTCTATTCAACTGATGATGGGGGAATAAAAAAACAAATATTCATTATTGCAAGAGAAAATTTCTTTTACCGTTCATAACATGTCCAATATCGGAGTGTTAATACTTTCAGCAGCATCATAAAAAAAACTTAGTCGGGTAAAGAAAAGAGAACAACGTAGGTGTTGTGCTTTCCACTTTAATAGCTTAATTCACAATAAAGGAATTGTCGTGTGTCCAAATGATTTGCATGACCAATTCAAATATTTTTAAAGTTAAAAAATTGGATTAAAAATAGATCAACCCAGACCTTGTTAATGATGTCTACTGTGGGCCTGGTAATAAGACAATCATTGATTCGAAATATGGGCCAATTAAAAAGAAAAGCAAAGGGCTAGTCACATTAAGTAACCATTTGGTAATTGGAGATTATATTAAGGGTTGTTTTGAATGAACAATGATCACATGGGAATTTCAGATGACTTACGTGTTGCCGCTGCATGATTTTGTTGTGTGTACGTGTCTACAATCAAAGAGGTAACTATTTCTAGCTGGTAACACTGGTCCAGAAATATCTTCTAATGTTATGACATCACTGGTGACATCATCGCTAGTGACATCATTGCTAGTAAGATCATTAACAGGGGCTGGGTGAATCTCACTACCTGGTGTGACTTTTAATTTAAACTTGAACCCAACATCGGAAAAGCTTGGTGCGTGTAGCTGGAAAAAGGAATTAGGATTTGGTTTTTAATATCTCATATTTAATGATGAAAAAATAATGTCAGTGTGTAACATCCTACAGTAGTCTGCTTTATTAAATATATCTCATAAAAAGGTATTCTTTTGTCAAGCACAGTTTTTTATTTATTTTTTCAAACATTTTTTATTGGCGTAAGTGGCTAAGAAGCCTTTCTACCGTGTTTCTATATTTTTCCATGATTGCTTGCATTATTTGCAGTAATCTTTTTATTCTATTTTTACGATTTATTCAACTTAGTTTATAATAATAAAAAACGGGAAACCAACAGAAAAATGCGACAAAACATCCTTAAAACAAGCGGAGCCAATATAAAATTAAAATAAAATAGATTAATTAGACGTGGTCACAAAATTCTAATCATTGATGATTGATCATATATTTAAGTTCACCACCAGTATTTCAAAACCTATTATAGAATTCTGGTGACAATATAAGGTGAAAAAGGGGTCGATATTTCACTTTTGTGTTAATGGGCACATATAGGAAAAACTTCTTAAAAAACATTCACAACCGAATAAACAACAACTTGTCCCCAACAAAGCACATTTTTAAATATATTGTACCCAGCACAGTACATTTAATAAGTTTTTTTTATTTAAAATGAAAATTTGTGATTTAAATTTTTAGGAAATAGTAATTCTGCCTTGGGTAGACTTTCATATTTATAAAGGTGTCATGGGCAACATACGGCCTGCGGGCTGGGTCTGGCCCGTGAAGGGAGTTTGACCAGCCCGTAGACTGTATCTAAACATACCCTTGAATTAA
>CH002476.1:388979-407305 GCA_000149265.1 Ciona savignyi | reverse complement strand
GTTGGAAACTTTATAAAACAAAATAAAGTATTGTCCATTTGTAAATTGTCCTTCTTAGAAATCCCTACCTTCTTGGAAATCCGTTATTGCTGTATTAAAAAAATGGTGTAATAATAGTAATGTTGGAGAGCTGTGGATGGATTAACTTTACTTTCACTTATACCATGGGTAGGCACACTATTTGAATCCGGGACCAAAATTATGACATTCTTAGACTGGCTGTGGCTGATCCAAGTGATCGAGTTGCCACTCACATATTGTTTGTCACTGTTGATTAAAAAACATTAAACTTGGAATCTGGCACATTACTGGTAAAAACCAAAAATCACTGTTGGTGACATCGTAGTTTAGCTGTGACATCGCTATTTAGTCTTGCATCATGTCAATAACATCCGGCAGACCAGAATAAAAGAACTGCCAGGCCGGATTTGACCCGCAAGCTTCAGGGTGCCCATGTCTGATACCCTGGCTGCTGGGTAAATATTAAAGAATTTATTCATGTTCATCATTAGATAATTATTCCGCAATGATGTGCAGAATGTGTGGTTTATTTTTGTGTGATATTGTAACTGCTCCTGAAATATTGTTGCTGGTAATTGTTAATTTTCAATCTCTTTTTTCAGAGTGGTGGTGCAAGAATTGATCAAAACCGTTGCTCAATCTCAGCAGCTCGAGAGTAAAACTCAAAAACGCTTCAAAGTAAATTAGAAATTAAAATGTTTAAATACCAGCTGTTTGTTGGTAAAGAACAAACCAATTGTTGATAAATGTTTAATCTGTGGAAAGACTGGCTAATTTGAAAATCGCCTGACATGCCTTTAATCTGACGGGTTAGTCTGGTGGTTTAGTGCGTCGTCTTTCAGCCGAAAGGTTACAGGTATGAAACTGGTCGCTAGCTAGTCGGCTGTGTCCTTGGGCAAGGCACTTAACGGTCATTGCCTGAACCCAAGGGATTGATGGTTACTACTAAATTGAAGGAACAAATGAATTATACATAACACTGCAATAGCTATGGTAACTCGACGGCGGGCTCGAGGTAATGTGACAAATTCACATGTGTTAACCCTTTTGGTTTTCCCATTCACTGGGATAATATGATTATCCTTTCCTATGTGACCCATTTTAAATATTTTTTTGCTTTTTTACAGAAAAAAAACGTTTGAAATTTGAAATTTTGAAATAACATTACGTTACACTAAATAATCTAAATTTGGAACTAATATTTTGTTCATATTGTACCTGTGCAATGTGGCATCTGGTTCAGACTTTCAGCTGTCTTTTGCGTAGCAAATAAGTGATTTTGCTTAACTGGACCCAAATATCTAAATAACGTAATATCAAAGCTAATAACATCAAACAGCAACAGATATTAATTTAACATTAAAATAAGGCTAATAACGACCTCATTGAATTCCTTGGTTTTGTAAAATTTTGGTTCCCATTGATCCTGAGGATGCTGTTTATCATCATCAGGTCATAGTTCTCACCGAGGTTGACCGTTTGACGAAGGACGCCCAACATGCTTTAAGAAGAACAATGGAAAAGTACATGGCAACCTGTAGACTCATTCTTTACTGCAACTCATCAAGCAAGGTGGGATTTCATTGCAACTGCCCTCATGGATGCCTCATGTCCACTCCCTGATGATTTAAATATAGAAAATATGAAATATTTATGTTTGTCCCTTGGCTTTGATAAAATTTATGGGACATAATACCACAATCAATTAATATTACCTCATTCAAACCATCTGGTAGTGATGGCTAAACAATTGCACTATGTTAAATACAACAAAAACATAAGCTACAGCATTATAAGCCTATATCTTTAATTGTCCTCCCCCTTACCCAGGTTATCCCAGCTATTCAGAGCAGATGCTTAGCTGTGCGCGTGGCTGCTCCAAGTGTTGATGACATCACAAAAATCCTGACAACTGTCACAAAAAAGGAAGGACTCTCACTATCACCGGAACTAGCTAAAAGGTTAAAGCACAGAAATTTTCTTAGATAATTTTAGTTTGTTAAGTTAAATTATTAGTAAATATGCATAATTTTCATTAAAATAACTTAAATTATTTAAATGTGCCAATTTTATTTTGATTCAATGGATTTTCCCAAAAGTTTTAGAAAGAAATTATTTGATTTTCTTATTTAGTACTTTTCTTCCAATCATAATTCTTCCAGCTTATAAAAATTCGTAGCTGAATGATAAATAATTTGGTTTGTTGTAAGAAGTTTGGCTCGAATCGAGTCGAATGTAAATTTATTTAAACTTAATGAAATGACACAAATGACTTCTACACTTTTGGTTTATAACCTTCTGGCAACAGACAATATCCGCTTAATGCAGCCTTTATCCGCCTAAAGAGCCAACCTACTAGCCTGCGACTGGTTTCGAATTCACCACCTTTAGCTTAGAGTCCGACATACTGTAAATCTGCTGCTAAACATCGACACATTATTATTTAAAAAATAATACAGTCCACCAACAACTTTAACCTACTAATCTCCAGAATTGCAATGAAATCTAAACGAAACCTGCGTCGAGCACTGCTGATGTGTGAAACGTGTCGGGTGCAACAAAGTTCACTCAGTGCTGACCAACCGATCATGGAACCAGATTGGGAGGTGAATTTAGTTCATTAGAAACGGGTATACACCGGTCCAAAGTCACAATCACAATCGACTAGATCAGGGGTTCTTAAACTAGGGGGCGCGCCCTCCTTGGGGGGCGTGAAAGCTTCTCAAGGGGGGCGCGAGCATGACAATGACATATTTATGTGAAAGTGGATTTTCGGCACTTGTGAGTATAAAGACAAAATGACGTAACAAACTGGAATGCGAAGCAGATCTTCGTTGTCTTCAACAACGCCTCGAATAAAACGACTAGTTTCTCAAAACAGTTACATCCTTCACACTTAGCAGGGTGATGGCAAATAAATTATTGTTTTATATTTCGTAAAATTGATTTTTAAGTAGGTGAGACGTGAGCATGAATCACAAATCTCAAGGGGGGCGCGACTGAAAAAGTTTAAGAACCACTGGACTAGATAGTATCCAGTTTCAATCAGTTTACTTATTTGCTAAAAGCTAACACACCAACCCACCAAGGTCAAATATGCAAATAAGCCATAAAGCCACAAAACAAGCTGTAATGTCAATACGGCTGTCAATCTTAACTCTTTTCCGTCCCAACTCGCGATATATATATTACACTTCCTTCACTGTTCTTTTTTATACTTTTCACTGTTTTAATTCTACAAAACTTCAATGCGTTTTGGTTCATTTTTTTATAATATAGTTAGAATAAAGGGAAATTTTAATTAGGAATAGTAAACAAACTACTAAAGATAAAAATACAGTTCAAATTTTTCTGAGTACAAAAACTATTAGACAGTCTACATTCCAATTTTCATATCATTTGGGCATACCAATAATTGGTGAGTATTTCGTTTGTCAGTACACCTCAAATTTTTCAAAGTCGAGCAGAATTTTCTTTACATATAAAGTGGTGTTCACTAAAATTTACATAATATATTTTTTATTGGAGGTAGATTCTAGGTATGTGGCTTGTTTAAAAGGGGGGTAAATTATCTTTTCAATCATACTAAATATTAAATCATAGCATAAACTTTTGAAAAACTGTGCTAATTTGAAAATGACTAAAAATTGTAAAAAACACTGCGGGACAGCATGTTTGAATTAATGCATTTAGCCGGGAGTGAAAGAGTTAATTTTTGTAGTTTTTCAATGGCTTGTTGCAAACACTGTATGTACAGTTCGGAATTGTTTCTTGGTGCTTTATAAACTTTTTGGTTCTGAGAGCAACACACATATATCGCTAAGTTTTTGTTTGCTGAACTAAAATTCTTACTGTAGCTTCAACTACTTGCGTTTGCTTGTCAGGAAATTGATTATTTCAGCTTGTTAACCTTTTATCGCTGCAGTTGTATCTGCGGGAAACGGCCAACATGATTGTATCGGAACAGAGTCCTCGCCGCTTGCTTGACATACGACATCGAATTTATGAGTTGCTGACCAAGTGTATTCCGACTGACGCTATTATGAGGGTTAGTTGGGTTTGTTGTAGGGCTTTTTTATCGTTGAGGGGCTTTTATTGTCTTTAACAACCAGTGGCTTTTTAATTGCTGTTTATCTGGTCCCCAACCACCGTTACGCGGAACAGTACTGGTCTGCAAATCAGTTGGTATCGGGCCAAACAAATAGCATATTTTACTTCTGTTTTTTCCGTTTTATATTTTTTCCGTAGTTTTTTCTTACTGTTTTGCAATTCAAAGCGGTAAAAAGGTTTTAGACCACTGGTTTCAATGACTAAGATGATATTCATTATTTTTCACTGTGGTAGGAAAATGCAGGTGATTTATCACATGATTCGACGTCCAGTTAACATGTACCCATCATGCCCCTAGATATAACAGTGTGTTGTACAGTTTGAAACACAGTGTCCACTAAATTCCCATGAAACCCACTGATTAAGCAAGCAAGTAGTTTTAAAACATTTTTGCAGATGGTAAACATACTAACTGAATGAGTCAATCAACTTAAACAAATATATTGAAAGCAAAATGTTCTTAAAAGGTGGGCTTTTTTAGGTTACCCTCTCACTCTTATCAAATCTAGCATATTATGACACCACAGGGTTTATACAAAGAGTTGGTTCATAATTGTGACGGAGCCTTGAAAACTGAACTCAGCCAACTAGCTGCTGATTATGAACACAAAAGCCACCTTGGACAGAAACAAATATATCATCTGGAAGCTTTCGTGGCCAAGTTCATGATGATTTACAAGCAGTTTATTGAGGAAGGTTTGGATGAGATGATGTTTTGATGTTTGGTGGAAGGATATCAATGGTTCAAGAATTTGGTTTTCCTTTTGTGTTTCAATACTGATTGTGGGAAATAGCTCTCTATGTCAAACATTCAAACGCAATCACTCTTTATTGTTAAGGAAAAAACGCCATTTATAGAAATTGCAACTGCCCCACAAAGTAACAGTAAATAACAGTAAAATCCTAATGGAGGTCGTTCTATTTGTGTCAACTCATGGTTGTCTTTTATACCAATAAAAAGCTCACATCTTATGATTGGCTAAAACGTTCATTGTTCTTTTAAAAATACACTCGTAAAATTTAAATAAAATTATGTGACGTCTAGTATCGTGACGTCAACCCGATGATGACGACGTTTCTTCAGGTGGTTGTGGCAACGGGTCGTTGCGTCGTGAACCTGTAGGTTGACGTAATTATTTTATTTTCACAAACTTGATAATGACATATAAAATGTGTACATCACAATAATACTGTCTACCGATAAGCTTGATGGTTTGGTGCGTCGACTTTCAACCGAAGGTTTGTAGGTTTGAAACTGTCGCTAGCTATTTGGTTTTGTCATCGGGCAAGGCACTTTACAGACGTTGCCTGAACCCAGTGGAATAATGTGTTCTAAATTAAAGGAAAGTCTCATTCATAAACAACACACTGCAATAGCTCCGGTAACGGGACAGTGGGCGCAAGTTAATCTGATGATTGGTGATTAGCCAAGTTAATGACCCATGCGGTTTTCCATTTACGGAGATCAACATAAATCTTATTATTTTACGTCACTCACCCGGTACGCCTGGCAAGACATCTTGTGGATTCCTTCTAGCTGCCAGGGGATTTCCCCATTGATGAGATGGTCCCGGATTAGAGGGTGCCAAGGGAAGGGGATCGCTTAGCAATCTAGATGACCTGTTTGTGTGTATGGGGTATTATTTCCATGAAAGTTGACCTCGTTGGCGTAATTAAAGCCTTCTGGTGTACATAAGCATGTAGGCAGGTCGGTTGGTTCATACGGAACGTTAAACCGTAACTTGAAAGATTGTGGTATGTAAACCAGCGGTTACCAAGTCGATCTTAGGGCAAGACACTTATCAGGCGATGTTTAAACCAAATGGTTTGATAGGTAAAGTAAAGGCTGCTGTAATGAAAAACTTAAATGCCGTTCTTGTATTAATCTACAACGTCGTCTTAAACGACAAACACGATTGCAAAATGCACATATTATTCAAAATATTAGTTGATTAAAAAATAAAATTAAACCGTAAGTAGAGGCCCGAGCAAATAGCTTAGTGATATGAATAATTGTGATATTAATGTTTATCTCCGTAATATTGGATCGTTATCTAACAAACAATGTGCCATGCACAAGGGTACAAACGACCAGCCAGTGGAAGGTCTTGATTCATAACCTTAAAGGGGAACTGAAGTCAATTTTAAGAATATCTTAATAAATGGAAAAAAATACGCTGATTTCAAAAATCAAATCAGTTTTTTTCCAATATTATTTTGTTAAAGAGTTATGAGCAAATATGCATTTCATTTTATGTTAGGGGATTTCCCGTATTACGTCATTGACGTTGTTGAGATTTCGTGCCTATATGAATTGTATACAATCATGTGCCAGTTTAGAGGTGAATTAGTAACAGAAGCGCCTGCAGGAGCGTTGTATTTTCACAGGTGGATTGGAATTTCGTGTGCTGCAATACAAATTTGTACATCCCGGAGCAAAACAATATGCTCCAATCACTCTTCCTTCCTTCTCAGTGGCTTAACTTTAGGCATTTTACAATATCTAATAAATAGAACTAAATTGGAAAAGTGGTATATTCTTATTAACTTATTTGGGTAGTTAAGTAGAGATCTATTATATATATTCTTCACTTACTTATCTGAGTGCTTGCTATGTACTTATTGTCGGACTACACATCGGCTACTGTGGATTAACTGGTTTATGCAATAAGTGGTATTCTCAACCAGTAGGCTAATGCTCAGTCAATAACAGCAGCCATTAAATGCACCACATACACAACAGCAAAACATTATACAAACAGCCAAGGTAAACCATGAAAGAAATAGGCTTTTCCCACCGCATAGTCTAGCCTTTGATTGATGGCTGGTTTATTTCTATAAATTGCTGGCAGTTACAGTTTAATGCATTCTGTTCTAGTTTTCTTGTTCTCTCTTCACTTTTATAATTTATGATATAAATTGCTAAGACTTATTATTCTAAATTCATTTAAATACGAGACCTGTATACCTCAGCATTCAGCTTAGGTCCAGGACCGTGCAGGCCTTAATGACCGCGCTTAAAGTAAGCTGTCACCATGTACATTGGTTCAGTAAGGCTATATGACAAGTGTTATGCTAAGTCTCCATAAAAAACGAAAATACAACGCTCCTGCAGGCGCTTCTGTTACTAATTCACCTCTAAACTGGCTCATGATTGTATACAATTCATAGGGCACATGATTGTATACAATTCAAGGCACGAAATCTCAACAACGTCAATGACGTAATACGGGAAATCCCCTAACATAAAATGAAATGCATATTTGCTCATAACTCTTTAACAAAAAAATATTGGAAGAAACTGATTTGATTTTTGAAATCAGCGTATTTTTTCCATTTATTAAGATATTCTTAAAAATCGACTATCCAGTTCCCCTTTATTAGGTAACGTACTGAAAATGCAAAAGCCGTTGTCTAACGGACAATCGTTCTATCTTATCTTTTTTATTGAGCCAAGTTTAGGCCCCATTATGGGCTCGTTCCTTTAACCGATTTTGTATAGAAATGGCATATGTTCGAACTAGCCGTTCCGCAAGACGACCGTAAGATCGATTATACCTTTTCCATCTTCCCTCTCTGAGTCCATCTAGCGTCGACCGTTCCACAAAGCCGACGCAACCATTCGACATGAGTGGAAATTTTTGCGCGTTGAATCCAATCGGCATTCTTCGATCGTGAGTGAATTTACGGTTGTTAGTGTCCATGTACTTGTGTCCTGGTATGTGCTCTCCTGTCATGGGTTTTAGTCAACGTTTAAAGAATGTCGATCAGGTTTTTTTATACATTCGAGAGAGCTGTTTCATCGCAAACTTAAAATTGTTGATTTTAAAACCTTTTATCCAATCCACCACCTGCGATCAGCAAAATTATGCTAGAGATCTTAATCCTATATATCCTATAAACATTTGATATTCTATTCTCGTGGACTACACTTGAAAAATGAACTTTAAACGCCTGTATTGCGTGAGAGTAATTTTATAAAACCTGAAAACTAAAGCTATCCTGTTCTCTCTGCCTCACCTATCGTCACACTGACGCTGACGGATTGAGCGTAGAAAACTTCAAAAATAACGAAGAGTTTTTTAGCGCCATCTAACGCCGGCAATCGTTTATCCAAAACCAGTTTTCCAAGCTCCATACTGAGCGAGACGTCATAGCATTCACAGCCAGTTACTTTGATCTTGATCGCCTTTTTCACTCCGTCCCGCATTCCCGAAACGCGATACACGAATCTTAAATGACGTAGTCATCATTAGTTATGCCATTTAGTTTAAACTCCTAAAGCAAAAGCGTTACTTCGGGTTAAACTGATAATCGTTCACTTTTTCGGGCCTTTGGTGAAATGGCGATTTATCCACGTGGGGCGCTGTAACATTAGCAAGGGAACCAATTATCGAGTAAGATGACTTCCCGGAACCTCCAATACGAGTCTGCGACGTCATAATTAGATAATTCAAATTTAAAAAATGTATGACGTCACCCGCCTACTGACCGCTCGCTTGCTTTTTTTAACGACGACCCCAAACGGCACAAAATGATAAGCTTCGTCCAGAAAAGGTACGGTGACTGGTTCGTTTCCCAGTAACTGGTATCCTACGAAGTTTCTGAACAATAAATATTTTATCTGACCGTTAGGTGACACGCAAGAGTCAAGCGAATCAAATTTGGTCAAAAAAGTTTCCTGTACGGTCGTGTGGCCGAATGCTTTACGCGACAGATACATATAACAATTTACAATTCTACATCAAAACCGTGTTGGTGACGAGTCCATTAATGGTTCTAAACCTAGCCCGGTATACAACATTTTTTTTGAGTCTGGTATTGTTCAAAAGACCTTTACTATAGATATACATGCCATTATGCCAACACACAATCAGTCTGTTAAAAACGAAAGTCAATTGTTATTTTTATTTTAAAAGTCTTTTGGGGGTTATCTTGATCAGGAAATCCTTTGTTTACGCAGCACTTGACTTTAACCACAACTAAATTACCTGCACAGTTCCCATGCCAGCCCGGGGTCACACGAGGTCAATTTGTCGAATATCTGCGGTAACATAGGTTCGTCCAAAGTCATTTTTATCACAGTTATACGAGCTTTCGGCAAAATGTAACATAATCACGGCATAACTAAACCGACTTTTTCTTTACTATAGCATCCAATGCAAAAATTCCAGTCTACCCTGTAGCTTGTTACGTCACAGAGTACTTTGATTGCATTAAAACGTAATTTTTATGTCAAAACGTAACAATACCGTTGTTTGACGTATGTTTATTGAAGCGCAATGTTTGGAACAAGAAATAATATTTTTGTAGAAGCAGTAAAAGTTGAAACGTTTTTAGAAGACAGTGCAAAACAACTTGGGCCGCTTACACAATCTGAGTTAAAAGTAAAAATATAAGAAGCGACCTGGCTGTATAGAACAATAATAAGCAGAAAAAGCATTTTACATTAAGATTAAGTTGAGCTTGGAAGGCAGAAGAGTTAACTTATTTTTGCCTGAGCAGTTTTCGTAAATATTCACTTTGTCTTAATTTGATTTTTCAAGCGAATACATTTTTTCATGTAATACGTGAATAAAATATAATGATTTTAGACAATTTAGGTTAAAAAGTATTGACATCGCTGTAAATTCATAGCATAAATCGTTTAGCTAGAATTATACGAATGTAAAAATCACCGAGCACATAGTAACATTAAAGCCAATACTTGTTTAATTGTGTTACTTTGATGGAGAGTTTGTGATTCTTAGTTAGAGTGCGCGCTTTCCAGTTTCTCTGGAGTTTGTTTGTATGGCGGTCATTACAGCTCCATAGGAGTGTCGGTACAGTACAGTCCACAATGTTGGTACAAGTGTAACGCTGTAAGAGTCATGTATTTCAAACTGCCACGTATCACTCCTGAATCATGGCATGAATTAGCACTTTGCTCTTAAGTTACCGCAAATGTCATCTTAAACTTCTGGTTTTCCATCTCAATTTGACCAATGTTTCTTTTAAAGCTGAAACCAGCAGCTGTAATCTATTTTTACAAGTAAGTCACAGCCAAACTGTTCACTTCAGTGTGTCCGACAGTCCAGTTAACGCTGTTGGTCACATGATTGCACATCCACAGAATGTATTGGGATAGTCGGGGCAGTAGACTTGAACATCTTTTTCCATTCCAACAACCCAGTAAACGTAGCCACCTTTTCCTCTGTAGCTATACGTTACCTTGTGGATAGGTACAAGGCGAACGATATGCGTCTGCAAGTTAATTTTCACGTAAACCGTATGTAAAAAAGGTATATACACAAATCTATATAATATGAAAATCTATAGTAAAAGCCGTCAATAGATTGTAAATATTGAAGCACTGGCACCTTAAAGTATGACATAACCAGGGCGCCTCATTCACCACACCAATATATGTACTGTATGTTCTCCGAGTGTTTTTTTGTTATTAAAAGCACTGAAATCAAACAATTTCCCAGGTCTATGTAAACTACCGTATATGCACCTAATAAAGAGGTCTTGCTTATAGTACACCATCGCATCCCTTCCTATATCAACGTAATTGAATTGTTGGCCTGACCTGATGTTTTATCCTTTGCTGTCGATTACTGTGAGCCATGTTCGGTGGTCTATGGCTGTTCAACAGTTCCCGCGACACGATCTGCATATCCTTGTTTAGACAAATGTCCTTGGTGAGTGGAGTAAGTGCTTCGTTGGTGTCTTGGAAGACGATCAGGCCTCCGCATCGTTTAAATAAGCTTGATGGGAGGTTGTGCGTGTTTGTCACCCTTTGGTCGCATAGGGTGTCACTGTTAAGTTACAAAGTTTAGATATCGTGGACGTTCACACTAACATTTTTTGATAAACACGCATTCGTGCGCTAAGTATTTTGACTTCGGCTAGGCCTATTATTATTGCCATTCCAAGTATATTTTCCCTCAATTAACAAATATTGGACGAGGCACTCAACAGGTATCGCTTAAATCCATTAGATTAATGAGTTAAAGATAAGACTAAAGTATCGCCAATGTCTACACAGAACATGACATTTACTTCAGTGAAAAGACCGAGGGCATGCGCGGACGAATATTACTATTTCACACTACCACCTTCCCACACCTCACGAAGAAAGACATATCATGCATCCTATTCCTAACAACAATTGCAGTACTCACCGTTTAACGTGTACCGCAAGGTATTTGACAACTTCCCCACACCCATTACAATGGCAACAACTGCACCGACCACAACCGTGACATGTACTGCATCTGTATATATTACGTGTTACAAACTTGTATAAAATTGGGTGATGTCCACTCAGTAGTTCAGGTTTGCGTCAATAATTATGCTATCATTAAACATTTCTAGTATTTAATTTTTTTTTTTCGATCTTTTAATAGAATAATGAATAATAACGCGGTGAGGCAGAAAAAACGGCTACTATACAGTAGTTAAACACGTCTGTTAATACACACGGTATTAGATCGTCTTCTTAATCTTATGACGTAACCTTAACTTCATCTGCGTTATAAAAATGCTGTTACAACTTACACTTCAGTCCCAGATCCGCCGCAATGATGACAAGTTTCGTTTCTTGATATTCTGCGCGGTTGGTGGTTATTGTGGTCCAGATGCTGCAAGTACAGCGGGTTAGGTCAGCCAATACAATCGGGTTCTATGTACGGTGATGTTATTATTGTAATAACGTTTCTTGCCACTATTTTGTGTTCAAAATGGAATAGGATACTCGTGTCTTTGCCCGTTAATGGAAAAACACACGGAGTGTTCTCACACGAGTAATCATCACCACCGACGGGCCACCGGAGCTATTGCACTGTTTTGTGTGATTGATTTCCTTCAATTTGGTAGAACCTAATAATCCACTGTGCTAAGGCAACGAGGTGTCACATCTAAACCTTCCACCGGTACCCTTTATGAAATACAAAAAAAAACATCTTTCACCTCAAATAGAACGTCATGTGATGCGGTATGACCAATGCCACGGCAATAATTGCAAGTTATTTTCCCGGAACCTGAGCAATTCTGGCAAGTTGTCGTTCTGTACCCATTGCAACTGTAAGTAAAACGTTGCGCTTAAAAGGTTGAAAACATGCTTATGGTAAGTATACAAGCTACATGGGTGGGTATGTGGTGGTAGTTACAACCCGGAGAATAATGTATCACTAAACCTCTATTTGAACTTCAATATAGTGGAAGGTAAGAAAAACAGAGCGCCACCTTCTAATTGAACTTCACCTCTAATAGGCTGCCACTTTCACTAGTGATTTTTTTTGTTTTTACCATTCAGTTTGTTTCGTTTGTTGTTTTTTCTTGTTAACTGCGGTAGAGGTTTTTTTATTAATCAATTTATTTTCCCAAAATTATGACTAGCTAGCTAAAAATAGAGCGCCAACACTCTCTGATTAAACTCCACCTCAAAAAGAACGCCACTACAGGAGAAGGGTTAAAAAATAAAGGTTTTACGGTAGCTAGAGTATATATGCCAACCACTAATAACCGTATATAAATTCTTACTTGCTGCAATTCTGTTTTTGTGACGTTTGTGGTATTCGTTTTTTTGCGGAGTTTGATGACGTCATATTGACCTTTATTTTCCACAAATCCGGAGTATCTTGTTTTCCTTTGCTGCCGTCCACTACTCCACCTGTTGTGAATAGTACAACGTTTTAAGTCTAGTCGTGCCCGGTTAAACCCCAGATGTAACAACTAAATTTTTATACATATATATGTCAGTGTCAGGCTAATAAAAAGGGGGGCAGTATATAACTTAATAAAACGGACAGAAAACGGAAAAGGCCATAGTTGTAACCAAAGATATGATTCCATTTTGGTATTGTGGTTTAGCTATAACTTAACCAACGCGTTATGTTATGCTGCCAATATACATAACGTTACATTCAGGAATGAATTTACTGGCATTTGGTAATGTGACCATTTGACTTGCCTTTATAAGGTTCCTCTTCATGCACTAGCTCTCTTGTTTCTATTTCGGATTGCAAGCGGTACTGCAAGAAAAAAACAAGTTTTTAAGAAGGCGTTGTTTACGAAATAATACTGTATAAGGAAGATGGGTCCATACACACGATCGCGGGTCGGTATGTGTGTTTTTATCAGCGCAAGCTCGCTGTTCAGATTATAAGACACAAACCATTAGTGCGCCGCTTGTAAGTATGCGCAGCATAAGTATCTAATTAGGCCGTTTATAAACAACATTACTTCATTTATGGCCTGAATTATATAAATATCATTAGGTCCAGGAGATTTTGTGTTATGTGTGAGACGAAATAGAAAGGTCAGATGATCATATACATAGCTCGCTTTCGCCGAACATTTTTCCTCACCTGCCATGCACAAGTGGTTGTGACGTCATCGACTTGTAACCGTTTCGCTGTTTTGGTGCTGTAGCAGCATTGTGCCATAACGTGACTTTGTAGCTCGGCTTGTGCTTGTTGCTTGCTTAGTTTCTCTAACCTGGAAAGGATATTTTATTTAAACCATCTGTTTTTTATAATTCTACAAAATCTTAACAAAATATTCCATCTTCGCTTTATATCTTTTCTGCTATGTTATTGATGGATTTAAGGCGAGTCGAATATTAGTGGTATGCTATATAGTGTGAACAAAACTGTGCTGGTGTTAATTGACAGGTTGATTAACGTCCATGCGTGATGATTTAATGTTTAAAAACATGTTTGATCAATCTTCACCCCAAAATGTAATATTCGTTGTTTTTAAGTCCGCTATGCGGATAATAAGTTATTTGATGCTGGCAGATGGCTGGGCATGAAACGGGTACAACTAAAAGGTGGACAAAAAAACTGCTTGCTAACGGAAAATTTAGGGTTGGTTTTAAGGCTAGTGATTGATTTGAAAATACAGTTTTAATGTAAGAGTTCGTTTCCCGCCTTTTAATGTTATAATTGCCCGGTTTATTTCGGCGCCGCTGGGATGCCTTTAATTTTACTCCTGTCGGTAAATTTCCGAAAGCATGACATCATCGTGGTGTTCTAGAGGAGTGAATTTCGTGAGAACGACCAAAACGGGTTCATGGACCAGATATGTAAACATTTAAAACGTAAACGATTTTAAAAAGGAAACGAGAAAAACTAGTAATCTTGAATTCTAATGCGATCGGTTGCCAATACTTTTTGGAACTTGGTATTGGGTGATATATGTTTGTTCCTTATTAAGTAACCGCATTGATCTTAATAGAAAAAATATTTGTAGAATGTTGGTTTAAGATGTTTTCCGCGTTTCACGTTTGTATCGCATTCTATTGCAGCTGATTGTTACAACATAATTAATCCGTTTGTCAGTACCTGCTGATGTAATAAACATCAAACATGCATTGCTGCGAACTCTCTTGACACATTATGCCCCTATTACGTCATAATCAGATGCGATTAGCTACTGTTGTGACCAAGTAACGTCCGTGTTAAAACAATTGTGATGATTATTACGTCCATGATCCCGGATTAAACCCGATGCTGCTGATAGAACATGACGATTGTCGACGTAATAATCGATATTGTTCAGCTTCAATGCACTACGTGATTAGAACATATGGTAAGTGACGTCATTAGGTCCAAATCGATAATTCGATTTGAGGTTAATAGCAGGGTTAAGGTAACACATGGAATGTATAGCAAATCCGGCAATGTTAAATGTAAAGTTTTTCGGTTCATACAGTACAGTGTGCAGCAAGCGCTGGATTTCAGGTTCTCAAAACATCTATTTTCTGATACAAATAAAGCTCATAACTTTAAATTGCCAAGGCTACAGACCTTTTAAACTTGGCTGTTTTGTTGTGTTTGTTTTTGCAGAGCCATAGTTCTTATTATACGATTCTGCTTTGTTCGTTTACAATACATTGTGTTGCCTCTTAATGCTTTGTTACTTCACAATCAAAACTTATGTTGGCTTAGCGTTATTGGAATTGTTAAATCGTATTTTGACGCGGGCGCCTTTTGTCACGAAATAATTTAAATCTCAATAAACAATGGCGCAAAGATAGGTTTAAACATTCGGTAAATATTATCGTTTTACTACAGAATTTAAAAGGTATACATTTTTCATATCGATACAGACACTATAGACGCCAAAGTTAATTATACCAGATGGTATTTCAGACTATCTATCAGAACACGGCGCCCTTATAAGTTACGCTACAAGTGCTAGTGCAATTAGGTACTGATATGCCGATCGCCAGCAAATATCTCGCATTGAAGTTTGGATTCCCAGATTCCTTTTAACTTTATCGGTTTGAAGTGGCTGACCGATAAACCTGACATGTGGGTCGTATCCTTGACATTACAACCTGTCAAGATGAACCGTATCATGTCTGCGCGATCGCTAACGCCCATCTTATATGTACAAACCTTTATTAAAGTTTAATTACTTTACAAACAATCTCTGCACTCACATTGCATATTCGGGTTTGGCGTTTCTATTATTGCGGTGCGGTGCTGCGGTCGATGTACCGAATTGGTAGAATTCGATGTCATCGGCGTTCGGCTGTTCTTCTAATATAACGTCAATGCAGGAAAGGACGCCTGGGTCGGTTTTGATTTGGACTTCGTTTTTGCACATTCGGAGGTAACTCGGTACGTTCATCCGAGCTACGCGATTGTCATCGTTCGAACTTTGGATCCGACGACGATTGATTGACGTGCGTTCCCGAGTTCCGATCAAGTGTCCCGGACTGGAACTCCGTCTTGTAGGGCGTTGGTCGTTGCCTGACGTCACATCCGACAACCTCACATGGGTGGGGTAGATTGACTCGTAAGCGGGGGGTGGGGATCGTGAGGAGAATTCCCTTCGTCTATCGTGCGATTCCTTGCGTCCTCTCGACATCTTGGAATCGACAGTAACAGAAGATAACAACAACTTTACTGAAGTGAACTCTAACTTTGGAACTGAATGTAAAATGCAATTGTTATGCGCTAAAGTTTACGAGATGCCTGAATCAACATTACGGTGTTGTGCGGAACTAACATAACGTTTTGCGACAGGCAAACTGGGCGTTTCTCGCTTATTGGGCAGTATTGCACACAATACCGTCAACCAGTAAGAAATTAGTTAACAAAGTTTTTAAGTCGTTACCGGGCTCCAATAAAAAGTCTAAGGGTGATAATAATGCCAATACACTGAATAATCTAACTTCTGCTGCTTACTGTCCTTGTATAAGGTTCACAAATGGCGCCAAATAATAAAATTTGTAAGATTAGGTTTAAGTTGTTTTCCTGGTGGAAAATCGTGCTGTTAATAACATTTAACACATAATCAAATTGCGAACTTTATCCTAAACACTTTCCTTCTACTCTTCTGAAACAACATTTGAAATCGACATGCAGCCTATATATTACAGCGTTTTTGCATTCTGTATATTATTTCCTGTTATTTATTATTCTGTCTGTCAATTTGCAGCATTTCCGTTGTTTCTGTTCTTTTAGAAATGTTAGTCTGTCACTCAGCCTTACCACCATGCGCATTACACATCACGGAAAATAAAAATAATGAACCACAGGTTTGTATTGGTCGCAGTTGCTGGTTTTGGAAATTCTCATACAACATGTCACAGGAAAACTTAAGTTCATTAAACAGTTTTGTTGTTACAGAACCAAACTACGATTCGCAGATGACACTGTCCTAACAGGTTAGAAACGCTGACCATATATATATGTATACACTGACTTGCTGCCATGCACTTTAAAAATACCACATTAATTAAAGAAATTGTAAAAGGTACAGCATAAAACCTTTACACAAATCCAAACGTTTTCAGCTCTCCGAATGATTAGGGGATTAAGAAATACAAAAACACAAGCCGGCCACTTATTAATTTAAAGCAAAACGCTTAGCGAACGCATTTAGACTAGCGAATACCTATGCATTTCACATAACGTTCTTAGGACCTGAACTTGGTCGAACCGTAGTCCGGAGTGAATGCTATAGTGAAGCGCTGCGTTAATGCGAGCAACATATCGATTTAATTAACAAATTGTTTCTCTAATGGCCGCGACTGTCCCGCGCAAGACTCAAGTTACCAACGTTATTCGATGCTTTCAATGAACGGCTTCCCTGGCGGCTCCTTTGTTTAAGGCGTTGCCAAGGTTGCCCGGCGAATGACCAAACTGCAAGAACCCATTCGCACCCAATGCACGGGAAACATATTCGCATGTATTGTTGGATATTTAACATGATGATTCAATATAATTAAAGCGAATACCGCACGCGCATACGTTATTTAAACACCGAAATCTATTTTGGGATTATTCAATTTTAGTTGGTGCAAAAATGGTCCGTTTGATCAATTATTTGCTAACAATACCACGTTGTTCTTACATTGTCGTAACAATGCCAACTTTCCATTGTTATGACCAGGTCGTCATGTCGTAAGAATAACCTCATTACTATTGTTACCACAAGGTTGTTTGTGCCGCAAGAATCCTGTACTTTTCCATGGAACTAGTTCGAAAACGAATGCCAAACTCGCTCAATAATTCATAACCTCGGCTTTATTCACACAGCTAGCCGAGCGTCAGCGCTGAGTAAACCTGACCAATTTTGTTTAATTGCAACTTGCTTTAACTGAAGGGCTATGCAATATTTAAAACCAGGACATTACTGCTCTTTCCTTCCTGAGCTAGTTCTTCTCTTTCTATTCTCTTTTGTTCTCATTGTCTCTTTATTATTTATAGTCTATCACACGTTTATCCGATATCTTGTTTTATTTACGCTGGAATTATATTTCCCAATACATTTTTACGCTTCAGGACATGGAAAACGAAATTCGTTTGAAAATTGATCTCCGCGTGACGCAACAATGAAATTAACGCCCAAGAAACGAAAATTATAATATCGATTCTTTTCTGTCTCAATAAAGGAATAGGAAAATAAAATCAATGAAAACATAAGACGTAGGCCGACCGTATCCACTTGTACAGAGTGTTCCGGGTAAATTTAACGAAATACAACCTTAACCGACACCTGTCGGATTTTTTCACGATGATTTGTGTTACCAGTTATGTAGACAGATTGCCGAAGTAAGCTACCAGTAGCTATTGTAATATTAAACCTAACTGCTTGTGGGATTAATTACTGTGCAGCTGTCTATGCGCTCATAACAGACATTGTTACGCAGCAACACCAGTCGTAGGTCATTGCTATACATCACAATGTTC
>CH002476.1:349660-371081 GCA_000149265.1 Ciona savignyi | reverse complement strand
TTTAGTCAATTTTTTACTGGTGAGAATATTTTCTACAAGTAACAACTTTTGTGGAGATACTAGTCTTATATTTTACGTATACTTATTTTAAAGGCAAAATTAAATTTCCACAAAATGCAAGCATAACATGACTACCAGTCCAGAATTTTTTATCATATTATTATAAATTATTATTTGCTTATCAGCTACATAGTTTTTTTTTGTCCTACGAATGCTACCTAAAGAAATAGATTCTAACGGACATTGCCTAATTCAAACCGTGATATTTACAATATGGATTTATAGTCTAATTTTATAGATATTGATCTGGTATTTTAAGTCACTTGACGCAGCTTTAATATCATAAGAAGAAAGCGCACAACTATGCAATAATTGGATGATTCCCAAAAGACATATTAGGAATGTAAATGAATATTAAACCTACAAAGTTGAATAGTTGTCCGCAATTAAACAAACCAGTCAAACATTATAACATATTCTTCACTTTCTCGTAGTATATATTAAGTTTACTCTTTACTGCTTATAATTATTTGCCGTAACAACATAAGTTTTGGGATAAATAATATAAAACAGATTCTAGAAATAAAACTTTTGTGCTGGTGTCAGAGTAGTATTTGGTGGAAGGGTTATTTTGTTACATTTTTTAAGGTTTAAATCACAAATGGTAGGACTTCGAATTTTTTGTTTACTTTGGATGGTGCATTTTGTCTCACCAAATGCTAACTGTAGACGTTCTGCTTTGGCAGATATTGGTTCAAGTGAACATGTAGATATGAAGTTAAAACGAGTGAAAATTAACATGAAAGGGATGGTGTGTTAAAAACCTGGCTTACCATCGCTATCTTATTAAAAACTATTTATAGTTTAAGTTGATTAGGATTTAGAAAAATTGGTGGTACGCAAGTGTAAAGAATATCTACATATTGCAATATGTCGATCGTTGTGCATGTTGAGGTACAATATGCACATAGCAGTAATGTGCACATGTGTGCGTGTGTGTGCACTAAGCACGCAACTGAGCGAATGCGTTAGTGCTATAAAGTTCATCCCAGTGTAGTGAGTGGAGTATCGACCATAACTTTCTACAATGTCACAGTTCCACTGCTGCGGTTCAATAAACTCCTCTGACTGGGCATCGAGCACGACATTCCAAGCCGAAGCGAATCAAACGTTAATTAAAAACAACATTTCTGGGCCAGGTATATTTGCTTCTTTCAATATCAATTAAAAAAATTATATTATTGTACCATCGCTTCTTACCTAAAACTTTTATATATTTTTCTTCATGTAAGTTAGATTGCACTTTACCATATTAATTTGAAATTTGTAGCTTGTTTATAAAGTGACATTTTGCTTGTGGTATTTGTATTATAATCTGTCATCTTTAACACTTTTTTGCTGAGCAAATGGCATAAAGTCATTAATTAATGTCGGGACTTTGCTGTGTTGTCGAAATTGATTGATTAGAATTGAATGGACAGTTTGATTTATGTTTGTGTCCATTACAGTTGTTTGACAACATGGGAAATTGTCAGATTCTTCAATGCCCACAGTCGGGTTGCATGAAATATTAAAAAGCGTTGTACATTTGGTTTATGTCCGTCCGCTTAGCTTTTGGTGTTTGTGCGTCGCCTTTTAAACCAGTCACTACCTAGTCGGTTGTGTCCTTGGTCAAGGCACTTAACAAACATTGCCTGAACCCAGAGGATTAATGGGTTCTACCAAATTAAAGAAACGTTTGAGTCATATGCAGCACACTGCAATAGCTCGAGTAACTCGGTAGGCGCGAGGTGATATAACGATAACACACGTGATAACGCCTATTGCGTTTCCTATTTACAGTGATAATTTGCTAGTTTTGCTGAGCTTAACTTTAATTCATTTCATCCACAGCGTCTTTCTTCGTCCCAGACAGTTGTTGTGTTAAAATGGTTCAGTTTTGTGGCCTTAAAGCAAACAGAGTGATCCACAAAAATGTAAGTTGTGATATTCTCAATTTTGTATTTTTTCTCATTAGCTAATAATTTATAAATACCTCTGTGGTTTTCCACCTGACACACTATGCATTTGGTGTTAAAAATAATACCAAAATACACAATTACAACAATGGTACAGTTTTCTTTTAGAACATAAGTAATTATTTAAACATCATGATTTTTATGTTAATTTTTTAAAAACTAATGCAAACACTTTTCTTATTGATCCTACCAACCCCTATATAATAGTTGCCAACCCATGTATAAGTCAGTGTAACCCTTCAACTGATAAAGCAGTGTCTGTCAATCACCTAATATGATTTAACACTGCTTTGGATAGTAATAAAACGTCTGCAAGAAATCACAGACCAGTTAGCTTATATGTTAGCATGTCGGATTGCCAGCCGAAAGGTGGTGGGATGGAAACCAGCCATAAGCTAAGCAGTTGTATTACTTGCAAGATACTTAACAGACATTACCTGAACGTAATAGATTTATGAATTTGAACAAAAACAGTATAAATCTTTCCACTGTAATCAATGGAACAAACAGGTAATAAGTTACCATATCAGTGTCTTATACCCAACCCCAGTGCTTAAGCATAATTGCACCTATTCTCTCCTTATTGTTTGAACTTTTTTCCCAGGGTTGTGTGGGAACTATTGAAGCAGCTTTTAAGAAGAATATCTTGACAGTTGGTGGAATTGGCCTTGCTGTCATCTTCATTCAGGTAATTTCCCACACTGCTTTTCTTTTTAGCTTTCTGTGGAAGTTTAAATACATTGAAAAGATGCCAAATTTTTTAAGCAAGTGTTCAGATGAGTTGTTTCATTGGCTCGCCTAACCATCCCTATCGCATAAGCAAATACAAAACAATTTTTACTTTTGTTTAGTTTTAATTTAGTTTTCGACTGTGTCGCAAATGCTTATATTCCACTAGGGAAATTTGATTATTGTGAATCGCAATCAAACAGTTTTAGTTCTATGTATACATTTCTTTATATTGTGTATATTTATAAATTGTTGCCTGGTTACGATATCCTGTGTTTAAACCCGTCAGATGACTAATTTATTTCTGAATGTTGCGTTTTTTGTCCTTATTTCATGCGTCATTCATTAGAAGGGGTTTGTATACATTTAAAGTTTTTTGTATATATTATTGAACATAAAGACTGTGAAATCAAACCAAAACCACACAAATTGATTAACAGTAAAAACATATAAATAGCACATAAAGCACTAATATTGGCATATCTAACTGCATGAAGCAGTAAGCAATGACATGTTAAAGAACTAGTGCAATTTCCCTAAAGATGAATATAATCACACAAACCATATTACTTTATTTTTTTATAAACTATTTTATACCATTCTGTACTAACCGCTGTGGATATGGATAACAAATCCTTTCCTAAGACCGCATATCCTTCCATGAAATAAGGAAATGCGTTGGCATCGCACAAAACTCCCACAAGCTTTTCTTCCTGTACTGATTTACACATAATGGTTGTATAATACAGCTAGCATAACTAGCAACTTTATGAACATGGTTTGCCATAATGTAAAAACAGCAAGTCTGGCACCAAAGAACAAGTATGTACCATTAACCACCAATAAAAACTCAATTTTATCATTAAAATTTGACCTGGGTACTCGTAACGCCATATATGGTTAAATATTATTTTTACAAAACCACTCATTGAATTAATTATATGAACTTGATTTGATAACATATAAGTTTATAAAATCTTTACTTGGATGATTTAAATGTTTTGATCAACATTAGGATAGGATATTCATGTTTATCCCCGTGAATGGGAAAACCAAGGGGGTTAACACACGGGCAATCGTCAGATCACCCTGCGCCCATCGTCGGGTTACCGGAGCTATTGCAGTTTGTTGTATATGATAGACACGTTCCTTTAATTTGGTAGAACCCATTAATCCGCTGGGTTCAGGCAACGTCCGTTAAGTGCCTTGCCCAAGGACACAACCGACTAGCTAGCGACCAGTTTCGCACCTGCAACCTTTCGATTGAAAGGCGACGCACTTAACGCTAGACCAACCGGGCGGACATTTAAATAGACTAACGAGTTTCTTTTTCACAAAACGATGTTCTTTTTCCAGATCATCGGATTCATTTTCTCCTGTCTCCTGATGCGAAATATCAAGTCGCAATACGACGTTGTGTAATGTGGATCCAAGTATCATGTGCAATAACCAACAGTGTATATGGTGTAGGTTGTATTACTAGCTGTTAGTGCCTTAATGATTGTCTGTATTAATTTCCTGGTATTTTGTGATGTCTGGATCTGTATTAATATATATATTTGTAAATCTTTGTCACACCATTTCATGCTACTCAATCAATATTGTACAAACACACCTCACGACTAGAAGTGAAAATACTGTTCAGTGCAATCGGTGAATGTTAATCAACTAAATGTATTGCCCTAAATGCTCTAATTACACAACTTTGGTATTATTTTACTGCAATAGTCTTTGTCTTGATATTTATACAAACACCTTTTTCCGCAAACAATGTGATTGCCACATATTCATTTATCCACAAGCTGAAAAAGTTTTATCATTTTACCCTAAACATATATCCCCATTTTTTGCATTAATTACCCGGGCCAATCACCCTACTACCAACATTTTAATATTTATTGGATGAACAAGACACGTTTAGTCGCACTTCCAATAGTTACTGCCATCTTCGTTATGTCACGTTTGTGAATTTATTTAGTTTAATCGGATGTAGAATAAACGTTGGGGTCATATTCATTTTCTTTGTTATCTGGAGTATACAAGTCGAGGGCAAATTCTAGGCCATAGATCCATATTGTAAGCACATCTTATAAGTCACTGAATCTGAAACTCTGTCAATCAGCCAGTTTGATTTTATTGGATTACTTATGGATATGACTGTGCGATACTATGGTGGGCTATTGTTTAAAATGAAGATTAAGGCAATGTAAAACTAGATTAAACCTAGAAGCCGATTTTGATTGTAACCTTTATGTATATATTCACATGGGCAAGCAAATTTCGTAACCACAATTTCATACACGCTTTATATAATTTGTTTCTTTAAGTGTAACGGTTAGCATTGGTACCTTCCAAGCACCAGTTTCGGGTTTGACTCCCGGTCGACGAATCGTATATCCGACCGGTTAGTCTGGTAGTTGTGCGCGACGCCTTTCAGCCGAAAGGTTGCAGATACGGTCGCTAGCTAGCCGGCTGTGTCCTTGGGCAAGGCACTTACCGGATATTGCCAGAACCCAGCGGATAAATGGGTTCTATCAAATTGAAGAAATCTCTCAAATATACAACACACAGTAATAGCTCCGGTAACCCGACGGTGAGCGCGAGGTGATTTGACAATTGCCCGTGTGTTAACCCCATTGTTTTTTTTATTCACGAAGTTAAACATAAATATCTTATCCTAAGCAGAAATGAATAAATAACTAAGTTAACAAACCAAACTGGTTCACCATGTTTAGTTATGGGTTCCTTGCGAAAAAAATGACACACTGTTTCGCATGTCGCCTGGACATCTAGCAGAAGGAATAATGGAATTGCATGAATGAAAATTTAATAGACAACATGCGAATAAAGGACTAAAATCTATATGTTTGGAAATAAATCTAAGGGTACATGTCATGTCACCCCGACATCTCCAAGAATAAGGGTCGAATCGGATAGAAACCTCAAGAGTTGTCAGATAACATATTCTAGATGTATAGAAAAATAAAATTGTGTTGATAATTCTAAGGGGATTCCACGATGTCGAAATTAACTATGTTGGACCTTTTTTCAGGAATTTACATTTTTTTCACCATAGAGCTTAACAGTATGCTCCAATTTCGATCAGATTTGGTGATTTGGTAGAGTGGTAAAGCTTTAGCAACTATTTTACCAAATAGAAGAAAGTAAAAAATTACCCAAGAACCTTTAAAAAAAATTATATCCTTAAAATTAAGATTTGTCTCTAAATCATATTTATGACAGGCATTGAAACTTCAAGAACTCTGTCGAACTATAACAAAATGCCGACAAAAAGCTAGTTAGTAAGAGTCTAGGGAATTCCCCTATGTAAAACCCTAAATTGTGGGTTTTAACACATTTACGTCATGTTAGCTACCACATTAAAAAGGGTTTTCGATGCATATACTCCTGAACGATTTCTGACGGACACTAAGACACCTCTATCATGCGTTTAAGAATAATATAAACTTGTAAAATTTTGATAATTTTTTAGAGTAATTACAAAATTGATTACATTTTTAACATCTTTGGTTATCATCATACATAATTACTTAAAATTTAGGAAATTAGGTTGGGCGCTATGATCTCTAGATTATAATGGACAAAAACAATATGTGTTCCTTTTTTAAAGGGAACCCATAAATATCGACGTCGGAAATGGAGAAAATTCGTTATTACTATTTAATTACCTGGTTTTTTCGTAAATTCCCCTAAATCGAACCCAAATGGCCGGGACACAGCAAATTAATAGTAGCTGATATCCCGTAAAGTTTTAATTCGATTAAACTTCTGCGTGATTTTATAAAGCATTACAAAGTAGACTAATTACTATACTTATCTATAAGTGGGGTTAAGTTTTTTTTGTGAATTTAACGAAAAAATGATTAGAGATTAGTATGGGGTTCTTGTATCTTTTTTGTTCTTCTTGAAATTTTGTTACGATTTTTATTGACAATGGCCATAGATATGACGAGCGCATGACCTACTTTTAGAATAGTAGTTGTAAACATCCACAGGCATGTTGTTCCAAAATTACTGGAAGAATATAAGCCACCGCGTCGTGTGAATATTACGTTTCAGCGCATATAACTAGAAGATCCATATCTTTACAACGAAAATTAAAGACGGAATGGTTACCCTCAGTTAAATATAGCATGTTTAACACTTTACTGGGTGAAGTTTTACGGGCAGTTGTTAAATGTATTGTAAAATGTATAGTCGTTTTTGCAAGCTTTTTGTTTGGCTTAAAATTCTTTTTTCGATTTGTATCAGTAGAGTATCGAGCTGTTGTATACACTTCATAAAAATGTACAATAAGTGAGTCTAGCTTTCATATTTTGGAGAAATTTCAGATTATTTTAAAATCGTTAATAATAAATAAATTGAGTTTTTTAGGATTTTGGATTTGGAATAAATTCCCCTGGGAAAAATAAAACACACACACAAGGACCATGTATGTTAACATATATTGTCATTTAATTTTCAATATATGGTTAAAGGGAAAATTAAAAATTGTTCTTAGACACAACGAAATTGTTTATAAGATCCGCATATAGAAGTATTAATATGACCCGCGCAAAAACCATGTTTAGTATAGTCGTTGTAGATGTCAACTACATATTGTTGCAAAATTACTGGAAATGTATATACGTCATTGCGCCAAAGGGGCGTTTCAATTCGTTTAATAAAGACGGTGGGTATTACTTCGTCCTGTTTTCCAACCCGTAATAACAAGAATGCCCTATAAAAAATAACTGAATCCATACAATTACAATTCACTATTACATGCATTGTAGATAGATGCTTAAAACCGTATCGTCATCGTGAACTACGTTGACAATTGACATTATGATAAATTTTCTGCAAGTGAAAATGTAAGAAAGATTTTATGTTGCAGCATTTAATCAGTTGCTTGTAAATGGAAGGCCTTTTTAATTGATATTCTTCCTATGTCCATACTGCCAAATCGTCTTATTGTTAGTCAGCAAAACACTAGTTTACATAACTCGACAGATGCGCCCGCACATAAAATTATATTTAATCGTTAGAACGCTTTCTGAATCAATTTTCAAAACGTTTTAAAATAAAAAGCATGTGTATACTGTGACTAAAACGATTTTTGTTTACCGGCCTGGCGTCAAATATAACACTTATACTCAGTTCATATTTTTAAAAACCTGTTTTCGCTGATTGGCAAACTCTGGGAGTAATTTTATTTTCTATGTATGGTAAAAGGGAAAATTCAAATTAAAAATTGTTCTTAGACACAATGAAATTGTTTATAAGATCACCATATAGAAGTATTTTTATGACCCGCGCATAAACAATGTTTAGCACAGTCGTTGTAGATGTCAACTACATATTGTTACAAAATTACTAGAAATGTGTAGGACACCGTGTCGTAAAGGGGTGTTTCAGTTCGTACAAAGAAAGACGTTATGTATTACTTCGAACTTTGTTTCAACATGTCCAAATAAAAAAGATCTCCTCTATATTTAGCACGAAAACGAAATACCGAAAAATTACTCTTAGTTAATTATATCATGTTTATTACATTTCTAGGTATAGACTTACAGGAAGTTATCAAATGTTGTGCACGTTTTATCGTTGAGGTTTGGTGCAATATTTCTTTCCTCCAACTATGAAATTCTTTGTGCTGTTGACCGTTCTCTGCAGTTTTAACTTTGCTGTCCCAGGTAACTTTTATTTTCTAACTAAACAGGAATGTTTTGTTAACCCCAACCTTACAGAGCAGCCTATGTCATATGGAGGAAGCTCTGAGTTGCAATCGGATTCAAAATTTGCAAAGCGAAAGGCGTTTGTTAAGTACAACATGTGTTTGCATGATGTCCCCTTTTTCGTCAACGCAACAGCAAGGCCCCGAGATCCAAACCTTCCTCATAACTTTAACGTGACCTTGGTGAAAATATCTCTTTTCGGCTTTTTGTTTGAACTCGCGCGAACGGACGAGCATGTAGGATGGAACACGATGCTGATTGTGAATTGGATGCTTTATACAGGTGAGCAAGCTTTGGTGATTACTGGTGATTTAAACGAACAAACTAGAGTCTAAAATTACATTAAATATACGACGCAATGTAAAGTTTAATGATTCCAATACTTGTTATTGCTAAATTACTTCTTGGTTAAGGACCATCGACCAGTTGCAAGGAAGCATTGCGGTTTGGACGAACCGAAAGTGGAATTCAACGCATATATAACCCGAGGAATCAACAAACTTTGGAGGTTTACTGCGATCAAACTACTGATGGCGGCGGTTGGATGGTCGGTTAGCTTTAATGATTGTTTTGTAATCGGATAAGAATTTGTGTTTTACTGATAGGATAATAATTCTTGTCTAGAACTCGTACCCACAGTCGGGTATCCGCAACGATTTGTTTATAAAGCAGATCGATTTATAATTATAAATCATATACTTTGAAGCACATATTATATAACCCGTATATTCTGCGGAGTGGTAGTGCATTAACGATTTTTCTATAAAAGAACAAGCATTTAATTGTGGCTGCAAAACATACTATTTAGGTATTCCAGCGTCGGACTGATGGCTCTGAAAACTTCTATCGAACGTGGGCGGAATATCAGGAAATGTTTGGAAACCTTTCAAACGAATTCTGGTTGGGTGGGTGTTGTTTTGATTTGATTATTTTTTCAGATAAAATAGTTATTGCTCTTTTTCTAAACGTAGGAAATGAAAATCTTCACGCTTTAACCAAAACCGGAGATTATGAATTAAGGGTCGATTTGGAAGATTGTGAAAACGTAACCAAATTTGCAAAATTTAGGTAAGGTATTTAGTGTGTAATTATATTCAGTTTGATAATAGAAACATTATAAACAGCTCCTTTTCCATCGGTTCCGTCCAAGCAAAATATACTTTGGCAGTCTCCGGCTACTCCGGTGACGCAGGTAACAACATAAATGAAAGACAGTTGGCAAATTCCTAATCTAATTTATACGTCATATCTACAGGTGATTCGCTTAGTCATCATAACGGGAAAAAATTCACAACAAAGGACATGGATAACGATGGGCGCAGCGGTGGAAATTGTGCTGTGGACTATCATGGAGCCTGGTGGTACGTCAACTGTTACCGATCCAACTTGAACGGGGAGTACTTGAAGTGCCAAACTTCGACTCAGCGAGCTTCCAGTTGGTATTTATTTCGCGGCTACCGATACTCACTGAAGTTTATCGAGATGAAGTTCAGACCAATAGGGGCCCAGTAACAGGATAAACCACACCTTACACGTAAAGCAAATATATACAATTCTTGCAAGTATTATTATACACCTTTCAATTAAATTTTGACACTTTATTGGGTTAATACAGCACAGTATACTTCATGTGGCTTACGGCGTCGATTCAGGCGCGGTTATCGCGATATTGGATTTTATAACCATTCCGATATTATAACCAAAATGGCCTGATCCCGCCTACTGTATATACAAAAACACGGTCTTGGCAACCAGCTCCTCTTGGGTTCGAAATTGACTCCGGAAAAATGCGATGTTTGTGACCGAACGATAACAATTGCCGACGGATCGAACTGTAGAAGATTAATGAGTCGTTTACTTTGACTTTATTCAACTGCATGTTCAGTTAATTGCAACATATTTCTGATTTATTTAGAATAATGTTTTAATGTTAATATATTTGTGGTTGCGTATTACTTTTCTGTTTTTATAGCTCAGTTGATAACTCATTTCCGGTGTATCCAATCAAACCTAAAGCATACCTCTTGTACTAACATGTGTTCTATATAAACCCTTTAAAGTAATAGAGAACTCGGAATAAAGTAGATTAATTTATTGTTTAAATACTTTTAATTAGTTTTATTGGTTAAGCACTTTGTTCCTACCTGTTGTATTATACGTGACTGTTATTCATACTACAAAAAAAAGTTTTGCAAAAAAAATGTTTTTTCTACTTAATTTTAATTATTTATAAAATGCAATATTGTTTTGCAAAAAACAATGTTTTTTTCTAATTAATTGTAATTAATTATTTATTTATATATTTTATTTTTACTTAATATACTTTTAAATGCCTTGGTAAGTGTTGCACTTGAAACTTTTTAGTGGAATTTTATTTTTGGGGTTTTTCTTTTTCCACTGTGGCCCCTACTTTTCGGGCCACCCCTTCTCCTATAAGATGACTCCCCCATTGCACGGGTCTCTTTGCCGCACACTTTTCTTCGAGGCTTGTTATCTTATTTTTTTATTTTTCATTTGGGTTTAGCGGCCACGTCTAATTTTACCGGATTTAAATAATTTATTGCTTGTTTTTTTAGACGTGTTCTAACGACTGTCGTTTTGCCGTTTTTTTCCCGTTTTCCCAATTTTTTTTCAAAAATTCTGATTTATGTTTTCATCGTGGAAACAAAAAATAAACTAAACTAATAGTGCAATAATGTTTTGAACAAGACATTTTTTTTCTACTTAATTTTTAATTTATTATTTAGTTTTAGTTTTTCCTTTTTTCCACTGTGGCACACTTTCCGGGCCTCCCCTTCTCCTAAAGTCGCCTTCCCCCATTTCACGGGTCGCTTTACTTCGAGGCTTAGTGTAATTTTTACTAAACATTTTTTTCATTTTTGTTTATTCATTTTTTTATGTGGGTTTAGCGGCCACGTCTAAATATACCGAAACTTAATAATTGATTGCACTTTAGACGTGTTTTAACGACTGTCGTTTTTCCCGTTTTCCAATATTTAACATAAGTTCTTCTTCGTGTTTTTATCGTGGAAACAAAAACTAAACTAAACAAAATGCTCCTGTCATGACTGGCCTTATCATGTACGACTGATTGGGTGAAATTGTGCGTCGTCTATTAACCGAAGTGTTACAGGTTCGAAACTGGTCACTAGCTAGTCGAATTGTGTGGCTGGGCAGGGCAATGAACGGAATTGCATACACCTAGCGGGATAATAGCTTATACCAAATTGAAGAAACGTGTGAACCATATACAACACACTGCAATAACTCCGGTAACTTTATAATGGGCGCAAGGTGATCTGACCATTGCCCGTGTCTGTCTGTGATCGCTAAAAAGTGTTTAAATTAAAATGAACTTTTAGATAAGGTAGGTATAATTACTTTGATATGTCAAAACCTCGGAATTTACCTTTGGGGAATCCCCCGGTCTCAAACACACACACACACACACACACACATATATATATATATATAGTTCAAATATGTTTGTTTTACAAATGGTGGTGGTTAACGCTTTCTAGTTTAATATACAGTGGAACCCCGCTTGACGACCACCTCGATAACACGACCACCTCACTATCAGGACCACTTTATTGCGGTCCCAAATAATTTACTATGGCAATGCATTGCATTCTGTTTCAATAGCGCGACCACCCCGGTTTCCAGACCAAGACCGCCATTTTTTGGTCCAAAACTTCAAATTTAACTCCGCTAAAGCGACCACACGTGCTCAATAATGTGCTTTTGTCACCAAAATATTAAGTTTAAATTTCTGTTGTGATCAAAACAATAGGTTTACATGAGCGCGTACGCACACACAAAGAAAATTGTGGCAAAATTTATAAGATAAATTTCAGAACTAACAGTTGTTTAAAATCTTTTTGCAAAAAATAATGGCATTTAGTTAAAATTTAGTAAAAAGGCAAACGTTTTGACTGCATATGACGACAACTTGCTTTAAAGCAAAATTCACTAACTCGACCACCCCGCTAACGCGACCTCTTGATGACGGTCCCATAGGTGGTCGGGTAAGCGGGGTTCCACAGTATATGATTTTCATTATAACTACTGTCCGCTCGCTAAAAATATTAGAAAAGAGTAACTAAATTACTTTTCAGCTGTGTAGTTAGTTACATATACCTAATAATGGTGGTAACTGCAATAGATCATTGACACAACTCCTTAAAATTTCTTCATTTCAAAATATCAATTAAAAAATTAAATAGTTTCTGCCAGTTATTGGCTTAAAAACATGTTCAAAAACCCCATACCACTTAAGCAGTTGTTGTTCATGGCAATAATGTTGTAGCTAATGCTAACAATTGCCTTGTGAAAAGCAGTAAAGTTGGTTGGTCAGGCAGAACTTCGTGAACCAGGAATATACCACCCACCAATGTAAAATTATACTTGAAATGACTTGATCATATTGTAAATTTAAAACAAACATCCACCTTTTGACACGTTATGTCCTTAATACAATATTCTCTAACTTAGGTATTAAAATAATTAACTCTGATTAATTTCGCCACTAACCCTGGTTATTTCTGTGGTTATATGATACAACCGCTGTACGCGTACTTTGTTAAGATTGGAAATGGTTCTTAAGAGTTACAGGACTGAGAGGAAGCTTATACATTCCGTATTTCTGGTTAGTTATATTGGAAACGCAGCAACATGGCAGATTAATCAAAGTTTACTGGAATTTCTTTTACCCACGGGCTTTTTCTACTGGTGTCTTACGTTACCTTACACAGCTGGTGTAACGTAACGTGTAGCTAAATTAACCTAATATGATCACCCTCGGTCAGATTAAGGTTACGTACGTAATATTTTACAAACGTACATAATTTAGTTACGTGTGAATCAATTTGGCTTTAATTGCCAACCACACACAACTAAACTGGAAAGATGATTTAAATTAACAATAATACTTCCATCAAGTGTTTTAAACAATCACACAACGGACAAAATATATTTTAATATACCAAATATACTTATACTGTAAGGTTCACGGTCTATATTCAAATCTACTTAACAGAAGGCTAATTTCTATAGTACGACTTGCCCAAACAAAATTCTAGTGCAAATAGTTTAACTAAAACTGTTCGGGCGTTTTTTGAACACGAAGCAGGGACAACTAAGTTCATTACTATCACCTCTACTAACGCTACTTGGTGCTCATTAACATATATGCCACCCAGCCTAATCTTTTTATTTCAATTTTCTTTCAATTCTACTAAATTATGATGTTGTTCAGCGCGTTTAAAAGTTACCTCTATGAATTCTTTTCTCTGTGCTATATGGTCTGTTGCTTGAAGAAACAAAATACTGTCCATACTTCACCCACAAATATAAAGTGGAAGTGAAAGAGGAGACATATCTTCCAAAAAGCGGAACCTTTCAACGGTTGACTGGTTTAATTGAAAGAAACCTGCTCTCACGTGATAGCTTTTCGTCCGGCCCGTTGGTCTAGCGAAGGAAGAAACGTGTCAAGGTGATCTGACGATTGCCCGTGTGTTAACCACCTTGGTTTTTCCTATCCACGGGGATAAACATGAATATACTCCTCCTCCTCCTTTATATGACGGGAAATATTTACATACAGTCAAGTAAGTATGAACAGGTATTGTTTTTATGGATTAAAGTTTACCAGGCAAAACAGGCTCGTCAGTTTACCCGTTCTTATAGAAATGTGTACATGACCCTCCACACGACTGTTTGCAGTCATGTTTCATACAATTTCTATCCGACCGGTTAGTCTGGTGGTTTAGTGCTTCGCCTTACAGCCGAAGGGTTGCAGGTGCGAAACTAGTCGCTAGCTAGTAGGTTGTGTTCTTAGGCAAGGCACTTAACGGCAGGGCCGGTTTTAGGCCGATTTGACCGATTAGATCAAATTGGGCCCCGCACCTTGAAGGGGCCCCGCGCTAGGGGGTCTTTCTGTATTACGAGGTTTAAAATACTACTGAAACGTAAAATAAAAAGTGAAATAATATTCTTTCTCATAATATCAATTTGTTATGCATCGTAACTAAGTCAAATTTATATTTCTGTGTCTGCCTGTTACGTCATAATGAATATTGTTGCTCAACAATATATGTATATATATATATATATATATATATATATATATATATACTTTAATTTGTTTTAGAGCAAATATTAAATGTCTATTTTTGTAGTTTGTATGTACTGGTATGTATTTGATGATATATAAACACCCATAAATTTTGCTATGAAGAGTAGGGGCCCCGCCATCACATTTGTAATTGGGCCCCGCGGTTCCTAGCACCGGGCCTGCTTAACGGACATCCCTTAACCCAGCAGATTAATATGTTCTACTCTAAATGAATGAACATACACAACACACTACAATAGCTACTGTAATCTGATAGTGGGCGCAAGGTGATCTGACGATTGCCCGTATGTTAACCTCCTTGGTTTTCCCATCAACACGAATATTCTATCCTATCCTATCTCATGTTATTTACCACAGCTCTAACTATTGGTATTCTTTGTTACTTGGTTAATTTCATGCAAGAGCGACGTTTGTTTATTTTACTGTATGTGCCAAACTAGAATATGTTATATTATAGATCTTTTGATATATTACTTTCGCATTTTAAACTTTATTTAAATAAGGTGTCAGGTTCGAATATAATGCTAAAAGTTAACTGCCGATTTAGCGAAGGTATCAAAGAGAACGGGCGCGGACGGTTCTGTACAATGCAAAGTTACCGACACTTTAAGTCACGTGATGCAAGTATTTGCGATAACGTGACATCATTCTTTGGCAAAACCGCTCATCCATGACGCCTCGAGCTGCGCTGGTCAAGCGATTATGTCGTATTCGTCACTAGTTATTCAAGCCCCTGGGGAAGTAAAGTAGTTGGTTTTATAAGAAAGGCTGTAACGGGTTTGGCGTTTGTCTTCTCAGAGTTAATGACACAGACGGTGCAAGATGGAAAACAGTTGTGTGTTGTACAGGAAGTTAGTTGCCAATCAGTCAGAACTTGCGAAACGCAAACTTTCTATTTTCGTATCGCGCTGTAATTATGACTTCTCTTCGACTCCGAAGGAAAGGTTTTTGATTTTACTTTGTTAGCTTTTTTTCTGCATAACGCTGGTGACAGACATGTATGCTCTTCAGGTCATTAGGTAGAACGCGTTATCTAATCAGGTTAAAACATTTAAGAATACCAATTTGTATGCTCGTAGTTTGCGCGCGACTTTCGGTTATGGTCACGTTATCTTCGAGTTAAGTAGGAGCCCTAACTCAATACCACACAGCTTCTCTTTGTTGTTTAAGGTTTTGGGTCAGTTTTCTGCGATGCTATTTTAGCAGACATGTAATGTAATCATCCCTTTATAAGGTTTATTTAATCTTGGTTTGTAATATTAATATGTTTTCTACTTAATAATGACTATATATAACTAAATTTAATCTCATAGTTTTATTGTTGGGAATCTCCCGCGTTTGCTGGGGTTTCACTAAAATGCGGAACTGTAGGGCGGGACAACACTTTCTTATGCGGAACAACGGGGCGGGATAGCACACTATTCTGCGGGACAGTGGGAAAGGGGGCGAAGGAGTATTTTCGTCACTAACATGAGCGGGAGAGGGTAAGGAGACTTTTAACAATGTGTTTTATATGTTGTATGGACTTTTCTATATTCACATTTCCATATCCAAGACCTCAAGATAACGGTACGAAGCTGGTTTTTATTTTATGAACATGCAAATTTAGTTTAAGTGTGCTTACACCGACAATTTGGTTTTAAAGCAGGCAAAATAACGAATATTTCAGTAATACCTATCATGCATAAAATTTTACTGCATATGTAATGGTTAACCATTTTATCACATCAGCAGAACGTACAGCATTATTTAGTATATTTAAAAAAATCATACCTGGATTTACAAAATGGTGGATTCTAAAGTAAAACCGTCATTGATTAGCAAGTCTAAGAACAAGATTTCGAAATGTGAAATATGTGGAAAATGTTTTCAAAATCGTGATGTTTTGATGGTTCATTTGAGAACTCATACTGGAGAACGACCTTACACTTGTGATATATGCAAGAAATCCTTCAAGCAAAAGATACACTTAGATACCCACACAAAATGTCATTTTAATAATCCAGATTTTAAGTGTAGGCTCTGTGAAAAATCGTACAATATAAAATCCGATCTAAATATACATATGAAGACTCATGCTGGAGAGAGAGCGTATTCGTGTGATGTGTGTGACAAAACATTTGTTCATGCCACCGGATTGAATCTCCACAAGAAACTTCACACTACTGAAAGGCCATACAAATGCAGTTTGTGCGAAAAATCTTTTACAAGAAGTCATCATTTGCAAATACATCACTTGAGTCACACTGGTCAGATGCCTTATAAATGTGATGTGTGTGAGAAAACCTTCCGACAAAGTAGCAATATGAGGTCGCACAAAGCAACTCACAACAAAGAAAAAACAATAAAATGTGACATTTGTGGAAATATGTTTGCTACACAAAAAAATTTAAATATTCATCGAAAAATTCATTTTGAACGGAGTAAAGTCAAATGCAATGTATGTGAAAAGTCATACAGCTCTGCTGCAGCCTTGAAAATACACCAACGTTCACACAGTGGTGAGAGACCGTACAAATGTGAAGTTTGTCATCGAAGCTTTCGTGACGGTTCAGATCTCAAAAATCATAAAACAATTCATACTGGAGAGAAACCTCATAAATGTGATGTATGTGAGAAATCATTTAGAAGGGCCTTTGATCTAAAAGCACATCAACTGATCCACGGTGAAGAGAGGCTGTACAAATGTGATGTCTGTGAAAAGTCGTTCCGTCAGAAACCTGGTTTAAATTCGCACCGTAAAATTCATGATGGTGTGAAACCATTCAAGTGTAAAACATGTTAAAAATTATTTCGTACAAGTTCAGAGATGAAGAAACACGAAAGGATTCACACCAACGAGAAACCGTTTACATGTACCATTTGTGAACGCAGCTTTCTCCACTCTAATTCCCTAAAACAACATGAACGAATTCACACCGGAGAGAAACCTTACAAATGTAACATTTGCGAGAGAATGTTTAATTGTCAAAGCAACATGAGAAAACATCAAGCAAGGCATTAATGACTGCAGATTGTGAAAAATGAATGATGTTAAACATTGTTATTTAATGATAAATGGTGAATGTTCAAAATCATCGAGAATAGACGGTGGCACATTATGTATGAATATGGATTCGTGTTTGTTTTAATGATCCTTTTTAGAATCAAAAAGTTTTGGTGGCTGCAAACTTAGAAATTGTTCCAGGGTTGTAATTGTGTGTATAATAAATCCAAATTGTACTAGGTTTACCAATCTTATAATTGACATTGAAATTAACCGATTTTCAATTCTCTTTTCTACTTCACAGCGGATTTTTTTACTAATCTATCTCTTCGTCCTATTTAATCTCCTTTATGTCATTTTCTCAAATAACACAGTCTCATTAAACAAAAAAGGAAACTCTTATCATGCTTTACACTTTATTAGTGATAACATATGCTGGCTCCAGACTGAGCGAGCAGACCGCTGATTAACATCCCCGGTCGTTTCGAATCAGCGCCAAACGCTAATTGGCACATTCGGCTAATTTGCGGAACTGTAATCCTAACTAACATCTCCTGAACCCAGTGGATTAATGGGTTTTAAATTAAAGAAACTTGTCTATCATACACAACACACTGCAATAGCTCCGGTAACCCGGTGGTGGGCACGAGGTGATCTGACGATTGCCTGTGTGTTAACCCCCTTGGTTTTCCCATTCACGGGTTTAAACATTAATATCCTATCCTAACTTCTAAAATGCAAAACGCATGATGAGCAACGAAACTCAAGTAAATCATAGAAATCGTAATAATTAGATTAAACAAGAGCTGGACTCCATTTACCCTGGCCACATTAAGCAGATTATGTTGTTAACAAAATTAGGAATTCTTAATACAAGTTTTGCTGTGATATTTACAATGAAAAATGGTTCTCTTGAGAAGTGCGAAATTAGCAGTGGGGTGAACACGGGGTACCGAACAAATAAAATGTCAATTTTTTTATTTCTTCTACCAAGCCAAGTTTGGAACGTATGATGGGCTCGTTACTTGGACCGTTGCTATATGCATCGGTCACACTAACCATTTGACCACACAATCGTACAATAAATTGTCATTAGGTATTGTATTATTTCCTTTTCAATGTCTCCTTCATTCATCAAAGAAAACAAAATGGGTTTAAAGTTGATCGGAATTTTCCACGTATTATCGTTGTGATTATTATGAACAATCACTATTTATCATCAAATAACATAGTTTAACATCATTTATTTTCCATAATCTGCAGTCATCAATGCCTTGCTTGGTGTTTTGTCATGTTGCTTTGACAATTAAACATTCTCTCGCAAATGTTACATTTGTAAGGTTTCTCTCCGGTGTGAATTCGTTCATGTTGTTTTAGGGAGTTAGAGTGAAGAAAGCTACGTTCGCAAATGGTACATGTAAACGGTTTCTCGTCGGTGTGAATCCTTTCGTGTTTCTTCATCTCTGAACTTGTACGAAATAATTTTCCACATGTTTCACACCTTGTACGGTTTTACACCATCATGGATTTTTCGGTGCGAATTTAAACCAGGTTTCTGACGGAACGACTTTTCACAGACATCACATTTGTACAGCCTTTCTTTGCTGTGGGTCAGTTGATGTGCTTTTAAATCTCCTATCATTCTAAATGACTTTCCACAAACATCACATTTGTGAGGTTTCTCTCCAGTATGAATTGTTTTATGTTTTTTGAGGTGTGAACCGTCACGAAAGCTTCGATCACAAACTTCACATTTGTACGGCCTATCACCACTGTGTGAACGTTGGTGTATTTTCAAGGCAAGAGCAGAGCTGAATGACTTTTCACATACATTGCATTTGACTTTATTCCGTTCAAAATGAATTTTTCGATGTTTATTCAGATGTATTTGTGTAGCAAACATATTTTCACAAATGTCACATTTTATTGTTTTTTCTTTGTTGTGAGTTGCTTTATGCGACCTCAAATTGCTACTTTGTCGGAAGGTTTTCTCACACACATCACACTTATAAGGCATCTGACCAGTGTGAGTCATGTGATGTATTTGCAAATGATGACTTCTTGTAAAAGATTTTTCGCACAAACTGCATTTGTATGGCCTTTCAGCAGTGTGAAGTTTCTTGTGGAGATTCAATCCGGTGGCATGAACAAATGTTTTTTCACACACATCACACGAAAACGCTCTCTCTCCAGCATGAGTCTTCATATGTTTATTTAGATTGGATTTTATATTGTACGATTTTTCACAGAGCCCACATTTAAACTCTCGATTATTAAAATGAAATTTTGTGTGGGTATCTAAGTGTGCCTTTTGCTTAAAGGATTTCTTGCATATATCACATGTGTAAGGTCGTTCTCCAGTATGAGTTCTTAAATGAACCATCAAAACATCACGATTTTGAAAACATTTTCCACATATTTCACATTTCGAATTCTTTTCCTTAGACTTGCTAATCAATGACGGTTTTACTTTAGAATCCACCATTTTATAAATCCAGGTATAATTTTTTTAATATACTAAATAATGCTGTACGTTCTGCTGATGTGATAAAATGGTTAACCATTACATATGCAGTAAAATTTTATGCATGATAGGTATTACTGAAATATTCGTTATTTTGCCTGCTTTAAAACCCAATTGTCGGTGTAAGCACACTTACACGACAATTGAATGTTCATGAAATAAAAACCAGCTTCGTACCGTTATCTTGAGGTTTTGGACATGGAAATGTGAATATACAAAAAATCCATACAATATATAAAACACATTGTTGGGTGCTTCACTAATCGCGGGACAACACAGAAGGGGCTAAGTTTTACCGTACAAATACCGTAGTTATAACTTACATTCTACGCTTTTCCATCACCAATGATAAACATAAATTGATTACGTAATGTCTCAGAAATGTTCTGACATAAGGGTATCGATCACGAATTATGTTGTATATCTTTAACTTTCTTTTTTTAATAAATGTTCCTTTCTTATACGGAAATAATTACGATAACGCTGATAATGCTGAAAAACATACTTTTTACATTTACCTGACGGCGGGAATTCCCCTTGTTTATTTGGAAAATTGATTTATTAGTCGAACAAAGTACGGACTTGCAATTAAGGATTCCTAAAAGTTTTAACCTAATTCGATAAAAGTTAAAACCTAAATCCTTTCTTCAAAAAACCAACTGCTTTTCTGTCTTTCAGCTTAAGACTGACAAGACCTGGCCAAGCCTGGGGGCTTGAATAACTAGTGACGAATTACGTCAAAATTGCTTGACCAACGCAGCTCGGGGCGTCGCGCCCGTTCTCTTTGATACACTCCTTACACCTTATTCAAATAAAGTTTAAAAATAAAAAGTGATATGTGTTACAGAATTCCTATGGTTTCGCAGGACGCTGTCTTAACGGCCTACCGTGAGACCAATTACAAGGGCTTGCAACGTTTTTGCTTTATAAAAATACTCATAGTTACGAAACAAAAATAAAACTAATAAAAACGATCAGCTATTAAAAACAAGTCCGTACAGTTTGAAAGCCAAGAGAGAACTGATTTTTAGAAATATAAATTTGAAGACATCACGTTAATTTAGCACAGCACCGAACGTTAATTACTTGAATACCCCGAGAGATAAAATCGTGCGTGTAAAAATAGGCAGGCAAGATAAAATGATTAAAAGGTGCAAAGGGTGTGAACTACGTGTAAAATAAAAGGAAACAAACAAAAGGCGTAAAACAGTGAATTAAAATTGTATAAAAGGGTGTAGTTAAAAGTGTATAAAAGGTGTATAAAATATATATAAAAAGGTGTCAAAACAT
>CH002476.1:282227-348592 GCA_000149265.1 Ciona savignyi | reverse complement strand
TTACATAAGATTTATGATCGTCGCTTCCGACATTTTCGTCATCACTGAACTATTATCACCGCAGCTGTAAAAAAATAATCTTGTCTATATAAGTTTATTTCACTTTGGCTCCTGACGGACGGCTCCGAACGGAGAGTTCCATAAAAGATAGAGTCCTAACGCATTAAGTAACATCTTGTATGTGTCGATACTGAGAGTTTTATCTGGAATCTATGTCGTTTAAACTTTTAACGATTTAACTCGTAATTTGTACTAAATTAATCGCCTCAATTGCTCAATACAATTGATGTTATAAAACTACTGAGGCGTTAATCGACGAACCACAGAAGTCAAGGAGGCGTTTACGCAGAAAACCTTAATTAACTAGAGAGTGTCAACCACGTGTTTAACCACCACTATTTGTAAAACACATGTCGTATGCCATATATTCATGCTACAGTGTCCCTAACCACAATTTGTATTTTATACACTGAGTATGTACTTTGTTTCTGCAAGCATAAACGCATGGGTCCCATAGTTATCAGACCAAACTTCTTTTCCATGTGCAGTTGAGAAAAGAATAAACGTTTTAAATATACAAACAATTAACCACAACTGTTTTAATTTAAAGCTTCTTTTCAAGCGTGGTGGTAAAATAGAGCTAAATTTTCAAAATACCCCGATTTCATGTTTTTTGGGAATTCCCCCTGGGTTTAGTAGATAATTTTATTTACATATGTGGGTCATGTGATGTAACAATTCTTAAAGTTTTATTCCGATTTGTCGACTCCTTGTTGGATATGTCAGTGCGATATGGTATGTCTGTCACAGTCATAATTCAAGATCGTATTTTCGTTTTTAAGGGAATTACCCTATGTAAATGTTTTCTTTCTTTTAATAAATTGACTCAGAGTGTTTAATGGTCTAACATTTCACCAAATCTGAATAAAATTAGAGCAGCCGTTCAAGCGCTAAGCCCCAAAAAGATAATTTATTAAAAAATCGTTTTGGTTTTTAACGTATCAGGGGAATTCCCCTGGATTCATTACCTAGAAGTATAGTTTCTGCATATTTAGACCATTTTCTCTTACAAATGTCAAATTTTTATTGCGATTCCATTACTCTTTTTGGTAGATGTCGGAGCGCCATGCCATGCATATGTTGCTATCATGATTTAAGAAAAAAATCTTATTTTTAGGGGTATTTCATTAGGTAATCTTTTTTATTTGTTTTAAATGTTAAATTAGTGACTAATGCACTTACATTCCACTAAATCTGATTTAAATTAGAGAAGCCGTTTAATATGTAATCGCACACTATGTAACATGTTTACTCCGTACACATCAATATATAAGTAAAGTAAGTAGGTTGAAGCAATGTGGGCAAAGGTGAGAAAGTCAGTCAGACCAGGGGCCTCCATCATTCCGATTTTTCTAATATTATTTAACTAATCACGACACATAGGAAATAAGTTATCAACTGAGCTGTAAAAAAACAGGAAAGTAATACGCAGGAACAAATAATAACTAGAGAGTGTCAACCACGTGTTTAACAACCACCATTTGTAAAACACATTTTGTATGCCATATATTCATGCTACAGGGTCCCTAACCACAATTTGTATTTTATACACTGAGTATGTAGTTTTTGTTTCTGCAAGCATAAACGCATGGGTCCCATAGTTATCAAACCAAACTTCTTCATGTGCAGTTAAATAAAAGATAAACGTCTAAAATTTAGGAACATTTCACCACAAATATTTTAAATTAAAGCTTCTTTTCAAGCACTGTAGTGAAATAAGGCTAAATTCCCAAAACAGCCCGATTTATTATGGGACCCATTTGGAAAAATGGGACACATATTGTTTTTGTCCGTTTTTTTTCTTTTTTTTTTTTTCGTTTTTTTCTTTTTTTTTCGTCAAACGCTTGACAGGCATGGCATGGCGCCCCGACATCTACCAGAAGGAATAATGGGATTGCAATTAAACTTTGTCATTTGTTAGACAACATGGTCTTGATATGCAGAAACCAAAATTTTGGGTGATAAATTGAGGTGAATTCCCCTGGGAGGTTAAAAACCAAAACGGTAGTTTTTATGAAAAGTTGCGCTTTTTTGTGGCATAGCGCTTGAACGGCTGCTCTAATTTAAATTAAATTTGGTGGAATGTTAGTGCACTAGTCACTGATTTAACACTTAAAGGAAATAAAAAAATTACCTAGGGAAATACCCTAAAAATTAAACTTTTGCTCTTAAATGATAATTGTGACAGGCATGCTATGTCGCCCCGACATCTACCAGAAGGGTTAATGGAATCGCAATGAAACTCAGTGATTTGTTGGACAACATGGTCTAGACATGCAGAAATCAAAATTTTGGGTGATAAATCTAGGGGAATTCCCCTGGGACGTTAAAACCAAACGGTATTTTTTTCTAAAAAAATAGCCTTTTTTGGGCATAGCGCTTGAACGACCGATACAATTTGTATCAGATTTGGTGGAATGTAAGTGCATTAGTCACTGATTTAACACTTAAAAGAAATAAAAAAATTACCCAGGGAAATACCCTAAAGATCGGATTTTGTTCTTTAATTATGATTGTGACAAGCATGCCATGTTGCCCCGAAATCTAGCAAAAGGAGTAATGAAATCGCAATAAAAATTTGACATTTGTAACAGAACATGGTCTAGATAAGCAAAAAACCAAAATTTTGGGTAATGAATCTAGGGAAATTCACCTGAGACGTTAAAAACCAAAACATTTTTTTCCAAAAAATTAGATTTTTTGGGCATAGCGCTTGAACGGCTGCTCTAATTTTGATCAGATTTGGTTAAATGTTAGACCATTAGACACTTTAGGCCAATTAAAAGAAAGAAAACAATTGCTTAGAGTAATTCCCCTAAAAACGAAGATATGTTCCTGAATTATGATTGTGACAGGCATGCCATATCGCACTAACATCTCCAACAAGGAGTCGACAAATCACATTAAAACTTTAAGAATTGTTACATAACATGGCCAACATAATATGTAAAAACAGAAACTCATCTACTAAACCCAGGGGGATTTCCTTTATTTCATTACAGCGCTTAAAAAGGTTTAATTTAAAACATTTAAGGTAAAATGTGTGTAAATTAAGATGTTTATTCTTTTTTTAACTACACATTGAAAAGAAGTTTGGTTGGACAACTATGGGACCCATGCGTTTATGCTTGCAGAAACAAACTACATACTCAGTGTATAAAATACAAATTGTGGTCAGGGACCCTGTAGCATGAATATATGGCATACAAAATGTGTTTTACAAATGGTGGTGGTTAAACACGTGGTTGACACTCTCTAGTTGTTTAATGGTTTCAGGAAATTCCCCTGGGTTTAGTAGATAAGTTTCTGTTTTTATAAGTGAGTTATGTTATGGAACAATTCTTAAAGTTTTATTCTGACTTGTAGACTGCTTATTATGGGTCCCATTTGAAAAAATGGGACACATATTGTTTTTGTCCGTTTTTTTTTCTTTTTTTCGTCAAACGCTTGACAGGCATGGCATGTCGCCCCGACATCTACCAGAAGGAAAAATGGAATCACAATGAGACTTTGCCATTTGTTAGACAACATGTTCTAGATGAGCAGAAACCAAAATTTTGAGAGATAAAACCAGGGGAATTCCCCTGGGACGCTAAAATCCAAAACGGCAATTTTTTCTAAAAAATTAGCTTTTTTGGGCATAGCGCTTGAACGGCAGCTCCAATTTGAATCAGATTTGGTGAAATGTAAGTGAATTAGTAACTGATTTAACACTTGAAAGAAATAAAAAAATTACCTAGGGCAGTGGTTCTCAAACTTTTTAGAGTAGGGACCCACTATTAATTACCACAATTTATGGCGACCCACTTAACTTTATATATAGTTGTTGTAACATGTGTGAGAGATTAAAGGTTCAATGACCTGAGGTCATGTGAAGATTACGCCACGATTCAAGATTGTGTGATGTAACAATTATGATAATTTTCCCTTGATTTTTGTATAGGAAATAGCCAGTATAGTTAATCAGAGGTTTCTATAACTTTTCACGGCCCACCAAGATTCCTTTCGCGACCCACCGGTGGGTCGCGACCCATAGTTTGAGAAACGCTGACCTAGGGAAATACCCTAAAAAATAAGCTTTTGTTCTCAAATCATAATTGTGACAAGCACGCCATGTCGCCCCGACATCTACCAGAAGGAAAAATAGAATCGCAATCAAACTTTGTTATTTGTTAGACAACATGGTCTAGATGAGCAGAAACCAAAATTTTGGGAGATAAAACCAGGGGAATTCCCCTGGGACGCTAAAATCCAAAACGCTAATTTTTTCTATAAAATTAGCTTTTTTGGGGCATAGCGCTTGAACGGCAGCTCCAATTTGAATCAGATTTTCTGTAATGTAAGTGAATTAGTAACTGATATAACACTTGATAGAAATAAAAAAATTACTTAGGGAAATACCCTAAAATATAAGCTTTTGTTCTCAAATCATGATTGTGACAAGCATGCCATGTCGCCCCGACATCTACCAGAAGGAAAAAAAGAATCGCAATCAAACTTTGTTATTTGTTAGACAACATGGTCTAGATGAGCAGAAACCAAAATTTTGGGAGATAAAACCAGGGGAATTCCCCTGGGACGCTAAAATCCAAAACGCTATTTTTTTCAAAAAAATTGGACTTTTTGGGGCATAGCGCTTGAACGGTTGTTACAATTTGAATCAGATTTTCTGTAATGTAAGTGCATTAGTCACTGATTTAACACTTAAAATGAAATAAAAAAGTTATTTAGGAAAATGCCCTAAAAATGGGATTTTGTTCTGAAATCATGATTGTGACAAGCATGCCATGTCGCCCCGACATCTACCAAATAGTGTAATAAAATCGCAATGAAAATTTGACATTTGTAAGAGAACATGGCCTAGATATGCAAAAACGAAAAGTTTGGGTCATGAATTTAGGGGAATTCCCCTGAGACGTTAAAAACCAAAACGTTTTTTTCTAATAAATTAGCTTTTGGGAGCATAGCGCTTGAACGGCTAATCTAATTTTGATCAGATTCAGTGAAATGTTAGACACTCCAATTAAAATAAATTGTCAATTAAAAAAATAAAACATTTAATTAGGGTAATTTCCATGAAAACAAAGATATGTTCCTAAATTTTGATTGTGGCAGGCATGCCATATCGTACTGACATCTTTAACAAGAAGTCGACAAATCAGATTAAAACTTTAATAATTGTTACATAACATGACTCACTTATGTAAAAACAGAAATTTATCTACCAAACCAAGAGGAATTCCCTGAAATCATGAAAAACTAAATCGGGCCGTTTTGCAAATTTAGCTTTATTTCACTGCAGCGCTTGAAAAGACGCTATAATTTAAAACATTTGTGGTAAAATGTTCGTAGATTTAAAACGTTTATTCTTTATTTAACTAAACATCTAAATTAAGTTTGGTCTGTTAACTATGGGACCCATGCGTTTATGCTTGCAGAAACAAACTACATACTCAGTGTATAAAAGACAAATTGTGGTTAGGGACCCTGTACCATGAATATAGGCTAGGGTATACAACACGTGTTTTACAAATAGTGGTGGTTAAACACGTGGTTGACACTCTCTAGTTAGAGATGTCAGTGCGATATGGCATGTCTGTTACAATCGTAACTCAAGAACATATCTTCGTTTTCAAGGAAATTACCCTAAGTAAATGTTTTCTATTTTTTAATTGGCACAAAGTGTCTAATGGTCTAACATTTCACTGAATCTGATCAAAATTAGAGCAGCCGTTCAAGCGCTATGCCCCCAAAAGCTAATTTATTAGAAAAAAAAACGTTTTGGTTTTTAACGTCTTATGGGAATTCCCCTGGATTCATTACCCAAAATTTTGGTTTCTGCATATCTAGACCATGTTGTCTAACAAATGGCTAAGTTTCATTACGATTCGGTAGATGTCGGGGCGCCATGCCATGCCTGTCACAATCATGATTTGAGAACAACATCTTATTTTTAGTGTATTTCCCTAGGTCAATTTTTTTTTTCAAGTGTTAAATCAGTGTCTAATGCACTTACATTCTACCAAATCTTATATAAATTGGAGCAGCTGTTTAAGCGCTATGCCACAAAAAGCTAATTTTTTTATAAAAAATACCGTTTTGGTTTTTAACCTCCCAGGGGAATTCCCCTTGATTTATCACCCAAAATTTTGGTTTCTGCATATCTAGACCATGTTGTCTAACAAATGGCTAAGTTTCATTACGATTCCATTATTCCTTCTGGTAGATGTCGGGGCGCCATGCCATGCCTGTCACAATCATGATTTGAGAACAAAATCTTATTTTTAGGGTATTTCCCTAGGTAAATTTTTTATTTTTTTCAATAGTTAAATCAGTGTCTAATGCACTTACATTCTACCAAATCTGATTCAAATTGGAGCTACCGTTCAAGCGCTATGCCACAAAAGGCAAAAATTTTTCATAAAAAATACCGTTTTGGATTTTAACCTCCCAGGGGAATTCCCCTTGATTTATCACTCAACATTTTGGTTTCTGCATATCTAGACCATGTTGTCTAAAAAATGGCTAAGTTTCATTACGATTCCATTATCCCTTTTGGTAGATGTCGGGGCGACACAATGCCATGCTCTGTCAGAATCATGATTTGAGAACAAAATTCTTATTTTTTAGGGTATTTCCCCCAGGTAATATTTTTTATATTTTGATTATAATGACTTGAAAAAAAATTGGTTAATAAGTTAAATAAGGGTCAAAAGGCTGCTTTCTCGTCATAATGTTAAACTAAACATCATAGATAAATTATAAAGGTATGTGCGTAACACAAGCCTAGTATGTAGTTTTGTGAAGTAATCAGTCCTTCGGATCCTTGTGTACATTTTGGTCGCTGCGAGTTTGTGCTTTATGACGTAGGAACAGTGTCGTGTCACTCATTTGATAAATGCCATCTTGGGTACATAATCGCAATACCGCGCTGTTTGCTTTGTTATCAACATTCGAGAATTCGTAACAATGGAGAACAGAAGTTGTTTTTTACGACCAAGTGAGATTAGGTTTTCGCAAGATGTGATTGCAGATACTTTTTCGAACATGGATAAAATTAACAGCACGGTCGTGAAGTTGACTTTGAATCCCCGTTTGGTCAACACTGTTCCAAGCATCACAATTTCGAATCGCAACACTGGCGAGTGGCATTCATTTAACAACAGAAGACTTTATTTATTCAGAGTTCTAGAACTAAATGGAGTTATTGATAAAATAGAGGTAAATATTTTTATTATTATTGTTTTGTTTTTTAACCGAGCCAAGTTTGGAGCTCTTTATTAGGATCGTTTTGTATAGGAGTCAGTATATATATCGGTTGCGTTAACAATTTGGTCACACGACCGCACAAATGTGTTAATTAAGTTACTATACATCTAGATTATACATTGTTTCTATGTTCAGGTGAATATTTCCGATAGAATCATTTGTCCGTTCACGCGTGACGACGGTTGTCACGTGACAATGCTTGGGGATTCTAAAGCTCTTAAGCATTGCGACTGTGAGTTAAACAGCTGTTTGTTACATGTTTATAGTTCTTATATTACGTCATTTACAGGTACGTTTTGAATATGACGTCACTTTATTATGAGCAAAGTGTTAGCTGTGACGTCACATCTTCAAATGACTTGTCCATTCGCGTCCAGTGCTCTTATTTCTGGTTCATCCGTTGTCTTGAAACTATCTCGATTTTGGCCGTCCATTGTAGATATTCTGGTCATTCTGCGATGGGTAGGAGTTGTAACGCTGTTGACACAAGTTGACAGCGCAGTTGACACTCACCGGGTATCTTTGGCAGCAGAAATTTTAGTTGAATCTTTATTCGTGTAGTGGACCCTGGCGGCGTTGCTGGTCGCTCGTCGCACGTTGCGCGTCGCTACCACTGTCGCCGATCTGTAATTTCCACGTCACTATCCACCATTATGACGTATGAATGAATTCCTACCTCGCGCGATTGCGGAAGTCCATGACAAGGAAAATGTAGAGCAGAGGGTTCAACATCGAGTTGGAATAGGCCAACATCGTGCCGACGATCGGTATCACATCGCAGAAATCACCCTGAGTGCATGACGTCATTAATCTTTTCTACCGAGTCAAGTTTTGAACCCATGAAGGGCTCGTCACTAGTAAATATATTTTATAGAATTTTGTTTGGTATATGTATCGGTCGCGTTAATCATTCGGCCACACGACCGTACATATGACGTTATTATTTTTTTCCCGAGCTAACTTTCGACCCCATAATAGACTCGTTACTAAGACTTTTTTTGTATATAAGTTGGTGTATGAATTGGTCGAGTTAACCATTCGGCTATACATGACCGTACACGACGCCATTATTTTTTTCATCGAATCAAGTTTCGAACCCAAGATGGTCTCGTCACTAGGACTGTTTTCTATAAGAGTATGTATGTATCGGTTGTGATAAACATTCGGCCACACGGCCGTACATGACGTCATTAATCAGTGACGTTGCAAGCAATGAAGCCGTATACTTACCCCACCCGGCGGGTGATATATGGTCGCAATCTTGGCAAGATGCACAGCGTGATATGGAAGCCAGCAGACTACAAAGCAGATCACCAACGAACCGCACATGGTCGTGACGCGTTTGAGATCGCGATCCGACTTCGATGACACACTCCTCGTGCTCGCACTGCGCATGCGCATTGACGAGATACGGTGGATGATCAATCCATACGACAAAATCATAACAATGAGAGGCAGAATAAACATTATTGTGAAGTTGATAATATGCAGCTGGTGCCAACCGGGGCCATGGGCCCAATAATGACATCTGGGATCCGCCTTCTCAACTGACAATGGTGTTGGTACAGTTTCGTTGACTGAATATGAACCTGAACTAAAAAGAAAATTGTTTACCTAATCTCGATTCAACAATTTACGTCGTGGATTTGGTTTATTAGTTTGTAGAATCGGGAAAACACACAGTTTGGATCCGATATTAAAATTTAATCCCGGCGAACGAGAAAACGCAGAAGGGATTACCACACGGGCAATCGTCAGATTACCTTACACCCACCGTCGTTGTTACTAGTGCTATATTTTGCCGGCTACTAATATTGTACCTTTATAACATCATGTATGAATAAATTTACCACATTATCAATGCTTATTAAGTATAAGAGATACAGTTCTTTTATAGAAAACACAAACAAATTAATAAATTACAAATGGATACTCACTAATCTTCATAATCCCCACTGGTGCTTATATCGACCCCTCCGAAGTTCATTAATATCGAGTTCGGATCACTAATCAATAAATATCAATTATCTCTGAAACCTTACTGTGACGTCATAATATTACTTGCAATATTTCTCGGGGTTCGTGGCCAACATGGCGGATGTGACGGCGTTATCAGTGGGTAGTGGAAATCTGTACCGGCAGCTGCAACTGCCCTTTACTCCCACCTTGTGGCTGTATTGGATCACGGGAATGGTAAGGAGTAACGAAACTATCCAGACAATTGCCGTTGTGATGTAGGCCGATCGCGGTTTCCGGAATTTTTGTAGTTTATCCGATAATCCGTGGCACACCGCAATATACCGATCCACCGCCATTACCTGTCAATGCACGCTGTGACTCCTCAACAACGGATGTGTTACGTCATACAGTTCATATCACGATTGTGACGCAATACTCACGGTAAGAAATAGTATTGACGCGTAATAATTAAGGAACAGAATTGTCTCTTTGCCTTTGCACATCCATTCCGGATACGGCCAACCTCCGGTCAAGTCTTCCACCATTTTAAACGGGAGTGTAAACAAGAACAAGGAATCGGCCAGTGCCAGTTGCAGAACATACCTTTGTTTGACGTAATATTGGCTTAATTTTTTTTTTTATAAATTAAAAAAGGTAAAATATAATAACATAAGATACAAAGATAGAGAAAATATTGAAACAAATCACAGGTATATTTGCAAATTAATCTAAATCACCATACAATCCGATTTATATAAAAAAAACTGTCATAAGTGCTTAAATTTCGTCCCGGCCCCAAATCTGTATAAGCATTTTTATGGATTTTAGCAAAAAATGGATGGTCATTGGTAGAATCGGTAAATTAACATTGTAGCTTCCATTAAGGTACATGGATTATTTTACGAAATTCTATATACCCTGTACTTAAAACAAACAAATAAATAAAAATCACCTCTGCTTTATAAAGTGTACATAATTAAATTGTGTAATAGAGTTCATCTTTTCGCAAGATAAAATATTATGGCATCAAGACCAGCTATTAAGTAACGAGTCTTAGTCAATTTCATTAATATTAAACGTTGTCGGACTCCATTAGAATAATCACGGGCGGAATATAAAGTAAAGTAGATTCTTTATTATGTGGAACACAACGCAATACATCCAGTCGCTCGATAATACAATCAAGCAAACCCCATATCTACATCAACCGATGTTTTGAAAAAAACGATAATAATTTGGACAAATTCGTATACAGGATAGGATTTTCATGTTTATCCCCCTGAATGTGAAAACTAATGGGCAAAACACACAGGAAGTCGTCACATTACCTCGCGCCCACCGTCGGGTTACCGGAGACATTGCAGTGTGTTGTGTATATAACCACACGTTCCTTCATTTGACAGAACCCATCAATCCACTGGATTCAGGCAATGTCCGTCAAGTGCCTTGCCCAAGGACACAACCGACTAGCTAGCGACCATTTTCTTTCGGTTGAAAGGCGTTGCACTAAAACTAAACCAACATACTAACCGGTCGGATAGAAATAATTATACCAATTATGTCGTCACAAGTATGCTTACCAATGAGTTGTAGACTTCTTGTAATCCCGCAGAATCAAAACAACCAAGAGGATCGCGAAGTTTGCAATGAGTCCAACTCCACATATTAACCCCGAAAAAACAATTTTCGGGTAATTCGGATACCGTGTCGCGGCTGTAACAACATAAGATACAATTTAAAACAGACATAGTCATTTTTGTTTACAAATTAATAAAAAAAATCAAAGGTAAAGTGAATATAATTTATTTCGTTGTATTTAATTTAAAATCGGCGGCCACGTCTGTCGTTTTTCCGTCTTTCTCCCGTTTTCTAATATTTTAACAAAAATTTTGCTTTGTGTTTTCATTGTAAAAACAAAAAATAAACCATCCTGAACTAAACTCCATTACAGATATATTAATTAAAATAATCCACTACATATGTTGCTGTAATAGATAATGTGACTGCGGACACTTGGTATTTTGACGAGTGCAAGTGTTTAACACAATCCGTTGTCCATCTGACAGCCCTTGACTCCAGCTTCCTGTCATTATCCGTATAAACCAGGCGGATTTTTTACTTCTAACTTACGAATTAATGATAAAAGTATTATAGACTACTTTTGAAACAAAATAATTTTACTTTTTTAAAACAAAATTACTTTTTAAACAAACAAATTCGACTTTACTACATTTTTTACCAAAATCAACCCACCTATAAAGTTGTTGTTTAAGTCGACCATTATTTGTATATATGAGTACAGGTAAACTGGTTCGCTTTTATAGTATCTCAGCCGATATGATTTAAAACCAGTCGGTTTTGGCTGAAAAACTTTAACGCAATTTCCGGTATCGTGAGGAGAGTATTATGATGTAATAGGTTACCGGAAGTGGTCTACTCAATTCCATCGAGAAATTGATTAAAGATTCATGGAGCTAATAAGTAAACCAAAGCGTTTCGTATATCGGGTCGACCGCTGTCCGGATGGATGCGTTAAACGGACGCTGACGTTCATTTGACGCATTGCGTACGTCAGCTTCAGTCTGCATGATTTTTGGTAAGTCAACGAACTACCGATACACTAATTTATTTCCAACTGAAATATTATACAAAATTTTCAAAATACTGGAGAATAGGGTTTATATAACTCTCATCTCTCATAAACATTAATAGTTGACCACCATCGATGTGACAAATTGCTATTATACACGACAAAATAACTACGTTAAAGTGACCTTAATAAACCTTTGACATGGCCAAAGCTATTTTAAGTTTGCATGAGTTACATTGCTGGCCAATTATGATATTTGTGAACGAGACGTAACATTTTTTTCTAGCGGGGTCATGCAAGACCTCTAATTTTTAACTCGAGCATTTAAAACGTGAGCAAGAACCCACTAACCCAGAACTTTCACCTTTCTAAAACAGGATTTCGCTTCATAGTTTGAACGAACATTCACTTAAGTCATCTTTCACCGTTTTATTTTTATTGAACGTTAGGTTTGTCGGACATGTCTGGCCATATCAATATTAATAAAATAGTATAATTATACAGCTAGTTTAACGACTGTTGTTTTGTCCCTTTTTGATATTTTCGCATTTTGCAATGAGGGTTTGTAGATCGCGCTAACGGTTCAGTCAGGCACAGCTTACTCATATCATGCGTTAAATGCTGCATAGGGCACATCGTGTATCAAATTATAAGCACATCCTCGGTCAATCTGTTTAATCGTGGTTTAGGTTACACTGCTTTATTTTCTTAGGGGTTTTCTTTTGATATAATTCTTAGGTTTTTTTTTTGCGTGGCCACACACTAAATAATTATGGATTCAATTTGGAAAAAAATGGGACACATATTGTTTTTGTCGTTTTTTCTTCGTCAAACGATTGACAGGCATGAAATGTTGCCCCGACATCTAGCATGAGGAGTTATTAGAACGCAATGAAACTTTGTCATTTGTTAGGCAACATAGTTTAGATATGCAGAAACAAATATTTTAGGTAATAAACATTAGGGGATTCCCCCGAGAAAAAAAACAAAACGGTATTTTTTTTTATAAAAAATTAGCTTATTTTGAGCATAGCGCTAGAATCTGGTCCAATTTTGATCAAACTTGTTGAATGTTAATGCAGTAGCCGCCGCTGTACCAATGAAAAAAAAATAAACAAAATATCTATAAAGGGATATACTCTAAAAATTATGATTTATTCCTAAATCATGATTGTGACAGGCCATGCCATATTGATCCGACATCTCCAACAAGATTCTTTCCATCAAAAAAACTTTAGAAACTTGTTAGACGACATCTAACCCAGATATGCAAAAACGTAAATATATATGTACTAAACCCATGGGAATTCACCGAAGCCATAAAAACACTAAATCGGAACTGTTTTGGAATTTAGCTTTATTTCAATACAGCGCTTGACAAGAGGCTTTAATTTAAAGCATTTGTGGTAAAATGTTCGTAAATCTAACACGATTATTTATACTCATACGTGTATGCTTGCAAAAAAACAAAATTATGGCAGTCCGGTTAATACTTTTGGAATGTTGGATAACATGAAGCAGACATATCTTAACATATATTGTGTGATGAACATGATGGATAACAAGATCGAATTGTTAGCTCAGGGACCCATGCGGTTATGCTTGCAGAAACAAACTACATACTCGGTGTATAAAATACAAATTGTGGTTAGGGAACCTGCTCGCATGAATATATAGCATACAAAATGTGTTTTACAAATAGTGGTGGTTAAACCTGTAGTTGACACTCTCTAGTGTTGTTTTTAATTTCAATTTAGAATAAGCTAACGGGTCCTGTACCACATAACAATATTTTACCTTATTAATCTGCGACTTAGTTCGTACGTGTCGGTTTCTTACCATTTCGGCTCACGGGCAAGGATACGCTAAAGGTTAATTCGTGTTTATTCATGACTCTATTGGTGAGTCCCAGCAGATGGACTAATGTGTAAATACAAAACACGGCAATTTATACTGAAAGTGACCATTGGCGCGAATGCAATAAAATAGGGCGTCCGCGTTTTCGGAGGTTTGTCGTGACGATCAATGTGTTGTTCTCTTGATCAATGTGTTGTTCTCTTGTGCAACTGGTGCAATTAATATTATGATTGTGGAAAATTCTTACAGGAAAATTTGCAAAAAACCCTTTGCTAACTTTCCTGATTGTATAAAAATTATGTAAGTCCACCCAACGACAAATCGACCAATGTTTATAGAATCATCCCATACGTCCGATATCGTCGTATTTTTTATAAAACAATATGAATAAGAAAAATTTTATTATTTATTTTTAAAAAATAATTTTTTTTTATATTGTATTAGATGTCGTTTTTACCAAACTTTGAAAATTTCGTTGAATTTGGTCAACTATTTCGTGTTAAAAAAAAGAAATTAAAAAACCCAATCTCTGCTGTCTGCTTAAATAAGTTAAGTATCCGACCGTGACCAGGGTAATAGAATAGGCATTTAACTTGTAGGATCCTTACCAATATACTGTTAGGCACGGGTTATTTTATTATCTTCATTACTGGTTTTGTTTTGTATCGATATTGATACGCATGTCGTACAATATGGAGAAAAAATCCCATTGTAAGGTAGAAATATTCGAATCTTCAGATAAGGGTCGTGGTTTGAAAGCTCAAGTTCAGATTAATCCAGGATTTGTTGTTCTAACCTCCGAGCCTTTCGTTTATTTACTTTCAAAGAAAAAGAAAGGCCTTCATTGTGATTATTGCTTTAAAAAGCAAGTATCGCTATTGCAATGTTCAGGATGCAAGTATATGAAATATTGCAATCACGGTTGTCAGAAAAATGCATGGCTTGGTCATCATAAGCAAGAATGTGCTGCACTAAAGAAAGCAGCCCCTAAACGACCACCAGATTTGGTTATTTTATTAGCTAGAATTTTGTGGAATCTTCAAAGAAGTTATTCGTTGAACGACGAATCATCAGACATTGCATCGCTCTGTGAATTGGAATCAAATTATAACAAGCTTACAGAAGAACAAAAAGAAATATTAGGTCGATATATGGTTATTTTAAGGACATATTGGGGCCAGTCTACGCTGCCACCTCAAGTTCCTGATTATCGAGCATTGTTGGAGTTATTTGCTAGAATTAAAAACAACAGTTTTGCCATCTGTGATGAGGAATTGCAGTCAGATGTTGGAACTGGCGTCTATTTAACCTGCAGCCTTATAAACCATAGCTGTGAACCGAACTGTGTGGCTGAATTCAACAATCTTACTCTTAACATAAGGGCAATAAGGAAAATTGAAGCTGGAGAAGAGATATTGATCAGCTACGTTGACTTGTTTGCACCGAGCAGTGAGCGGCAGGAAGAGCTGTTAAACATCTATCGATTTAGCTGCAACTGTAATGCGTGTACAACTAAATTAAACGATGAAATGATGCTACAAGACTTTTCTGGACAAATTTCAAAGTCAAAACAGTCGTCGGTAAAAGACTTACTCACCCAACTAGATGAACTACGAAAAGCCCATGAATATTCTCAGATGAAACAACTAACTGTAGGCTTTGTTGACAGGAAAGTTCTTCCAATGGAAAATATTTACATGGCAAAAATACTTGACTTTGCTATGGATGCGTGTATTGAACTCCAGGAATTTGAGCAAGCATTTTATTTTGGTTCTCTTGCCTTACAAAGCTACAAAGTATACTTGCACGAAAATCACCCCATGACAGGCCTGCAAATGATGAAGCTGGGAAAAATTTTACTGTTTAAAGAGAAAAATGTTGAATCCATGGGATTTTTGACTCAAGCTTTTAAAATTCTTCAAATCACCCATTCTTCGCGAGGAACTGTTTTAGTTGAACTGGAAACACTTTTAGCTCAATGTTCAATGGAAATGCAACAAGAACCATTAAGCGGACGCCCAAGAATATTGGACTCATCATAATATTGTCTTATTGCATGCACATTAGGATGTAAGAACGCACATTTAATCGCGCCATAGGAAAAAGGGCCAGTGGAAACATTGAATTAGTGCCAAATTTTTAAAATGAAATTGGACCCTTGTGACTTTTATTCTTACTAACTCTAAAAAAACATAATAATACAGACAAATGCAAAACGTAGTACTTTTGCAATACTATTCACATTAATTATTAAAAGTGCATGTTTTTTTTAAAGTGTTTTTTTTAATTTTATTACAACAGACATTACTTTAGGCCCCAGGGACATATTCTAATGTAAGAAACTTAACTTGAAACAAAGATGGCATATCTTTTAAACGGGTCGAAGCTAGTTGCAAGTAGCAAGTTACTCAGCGTTTTTGAACGAGATCCAAACAAAGGAGAAGAGCTTGTGCATGAATTATGTGACCAGTTACTGGATCCAACTAGATTTGAAGAACGGTAATTTGTCATAAATCGTTGAATTAAATACACCTATGTTAAGTGCTTTTTGTCTGCCTGGGAATAATAATTTTCTTTAATTTGTTAGACCAAGTGGTACTGACGTTAAACCTTATTTCATAGAAGCGACAGAATTCAGTGGCTCAAGGCTCTTATCAGTGAAGATGAAACTTTCGAAAAATTTAGCACAAAAGTACAGAACATGGATTCTTCTCCATTTTGCGGTTGTGTGTGGACGGCTAATTTCGTTGCGTATCGATGTCGGACTTGTGCAGCTTCACCGTGCATGTCACTCTGTGCAGGTTAGCCCAGTTTTTATTTGCTGTTTAAAAAAGAAATATGTCCGATACTGCATTGTGCCGTCGATTGAGATAACAGTCTTCACATATGACAACTCGGTATATGGGTTGATAAACTCGAGCCATGTTTTCAGTAAATTTGATCCCCACTAATATAGCTGATCAGCTACAGCAAAAACAATCATATTAAAATAACTATTACAAAGAGACAGTGCTAAAAAGTGTTTGTATCCCAACTTAATTTTATCTACATATTCACAAAAAATTTCATAAAAGATTTTTAGGGGGAAATTTAACAAGTCAAATGTTTTTTTTAAATTATAGTTTTATTTTGCAATTTTCCATAGCACGGCTCTTTGTGGAAGTAAGTGTTTAAACTTACTGTAAATCTGCTTTACACTGCTAATGTCATTTTCCAACCACAAAGACATGTGTTTGTTTATTAACATTGCCCCCTCTGTTCTTCTCTTTATTTTTATGTTTTTCTTTCCAGCTTGCTTTGAGCGCGGTAACCACGAAGGCCATGATTACAACATCTTCCGTAGCGAGGCTGGTGGCGCCTGTGATTGCGGTGATCCAAGCGTGATGAAGCAATCTGGTTTCTGTTCACACCACGGACCGAATCGACTTCCACCAGAGCAAGCACCTGCAGCTTTTCTTTCTGCTGGAAAGGTTGGAGTGACTCAAATTAGACTTATTGGAAAGAGTTGAACGCTGTGATGCCATTTCTACAGGGGATTCGGTTTGCTGCAAGGGCTGCAGTGTAAATTTCACATCTCAATTTTTTTAGCAATGCTTTGTGGAATACAAATTCAGTGTAACAGCTGTACACAGCAACTTTTGTTTATTATCAGAACATTGCTAAATTGGGCCATTTTTCAGGCAAATTTATCAGAAAATTGCTAAATTGGGCCCTTTTCAGGCAAATTTATCAGAACATTGCTAAATTGGGCCTTTTTTTCAGGAAATTAAATTGGGCCCTTTTTCAGGTATTAGACAGTTACAGCTTAAATTTATTTAAATCTTAAAATAAATATATTTAAGCAGCTGTTTTTTGTGGGAAGACTCCCAATGTTGCCAAATAATGCTCCAAGAATTTTAGCCATTGTGCGGCTGGTAAAGTGTTGTACACGTACCTTTATTGTCTACCTATAATGCTTTGTTTGTGACTCAGTGTTGTTCATATAAAGTGAAAGTGTGTTCAGTGCCTTACTCATTATTGTTAGAAATTTACGTGTATTATGAAAGGGACAATGATTTTCAGAATACACCAATGACACCATTCTTTCCTGTTTTTCTAACTGTTAAACATTTTTTACAACATGGACGTTCTCTGTTTCTTTATAGGTGATGCTTGACCGAATCATTCTAGCTATGATTCATACTCTGAGGAAGTTTTCTTCGTCAGTTCCTCTCCAGGAAACATTCATTGTCAATTTTCCAAAGCAAGCTGAAGAATTTTTCGCTTTTATACTCGAGCTTGTAAAGCTAGGTAATTATCCTTCTTCATCCTTTTTTTGTATACCTAAACTAGCTCTGTTTATTTTTTTATGTGAAATGGAAATACTTGTCACCATCCAAAATGTCCAACACATGGACATATTTTACCAACTACTTTGAAGATGATTTATTACAATACTAATTATCAAACAAACCACGCGTTTGACATTTATTTTTGGGTTTTCATGCATTCAATCCTCTATTTATATAAGGTTTCATGAACATTTCTTTGGCAGCAAGCTGAATATAGTATTAACCTTACTCAAACGGTGATCACATAGGTCAAATTTAAATACATTATATGCAACTTACATGTGACTGCACTCATCCATGTACCATGATTTGAAGTATAATATGCTAATTATGGCTCTAGATTATTATTAACAATTACGAGTTTGCCGTGTAGCATCACCGCATAATTTTAGCAACGATTCCACACTGTAATAAACAACCAAGTAAACTACACACATTGTATCTTAATTCTTTGAAGTGACTGTTTGAGACATGTTGGTAATTCAAATATAAGATAGTTAGGACTGAATTATTTATCCCTTGTGTTTGTGTGTTTTTCCGCGACATTTGCTAACTTTCGTTTTAGCAGCACTATGCATGTGATTGACAGTGGTGATTAAATCCTTTATTAAATCGCAAGTATAAGTAACTTGGATATTAAATTAAAGAATACCCCTTTATTTCTAATATAAAGTATTTTTCAACTGCAAATAGTATATTATTAATAGATACTATTAATCTGGTTTTCATGCATGTTAATTAGAGTAAAATATGGTTGCTTATTATAGATATTTTTTTAAATCGCTGACAAGTAGTATACCAAAATAAGTCTTTTTTGTTATTTCAGGTTCACCAATAAGAACCCATGTCACGCAACTTTTATTAAACGAAAAACTCTACCAGGAGTTGATGCTATGTAAAGGTTATAAATCAGTTGAAAACACTGACTCTTCAACGCATAAGTTCCACAAAATCAGCATTTCATGGTTTTTACATTCTTTGAAGGTTGGTATATCTTTAGATACATCATATGTTTTTAAGTTATTCAGACCATTATGTGGAACATTATTTTAAGAATATTGTAATTTGCACAGGTGTCTTATGCTAATATTAAGCTATTAAATTTTTAGGATAAATTTTCAGCCCGGTAAATATGTAAAGGATTTAACTATTTTAAAATAAAAACAAACCAGTTTTTATAAATTATTTTTTCCAATAAAGTGCAATACAAAGTACAGTAATTCATGTTGAAAAAACTGAATCTGGTTTAAGTATTAAAAATGACCTCACTGGCCAGATTTAGATTTGTAATCCATTCATTCCTAATTTGTATATTACTTTATAATCAATATACACAGTTAAACTTTTACATTTAATATAGCATTAGTATAGCCATATGATTTATTATTTTACTTAATGCGCACTTTAACTAAAAATCTAAGCTTGATCCATGCAGTTGACATTCTCTTTTTGAAATTGTTGTATCAAATCAACCATACACACTTAAGATCATGTATATAATATATATTTAACTCTTCATTAGGTTTCGCTTAGTCTAAAAGTGACTCTGTGATTTAATATAGTTACACTTAGTCTGGAATGACTATAGTAACACTTAGTCTAAAGGTTACTCTGTGAGTTACCACCACTACCAAGGCTGATTTGCCATCTTATACTCACACGACTTATACCAACGTAACCAAACCTTCCAGTGCGTCAAGCAGCCAGTGATACCCCCTGATATCCCGGACAAGGGCCAGTTTCAACGAAGTGAGGAATACAAGAATTACCTCGATGAAATAACTTTCTGGATTGTAAGGTGTGCACATAACTCGGGCTGTTGAATATGCTTTTATTTGAATTAGAAATTGTTTAAAAAAATTCGCTTAAGAATTATGGCTAGTGACGAGATATTACCAGTTGAAATCAATTTAGATGTGTTTAAAATGTACTGTCAGTCTTAAAAATGCTGTACTTTAATTTCCACCAATTCTTCCTATTTTTAACATCTTTCGGGTGCTAAAGCTACATTCTTTTTAAGCGAACATTTCAGGTCTTTACGTGTAAACCCGCCTATTCCAATATTATATATGCCGTCTTATTACTTGTGTGTCTGCCAGATATGAGTTTCCTGAATCAGTGATCCTGGTCATCCTTAACCTCCTGCCGGATCCGGACATGAAAAGGGAGTTTTCCAAGGCGTTCACTCGTCACTACTCCAGAATTGCCACGTCTCTTTCAAACTCCGCTAAAGTTGATCAACTGTCAACAAGGTTGGTTTTTTAATGATGTGTTTTTTTTTGGATTTTGGGCAAGGCACTCAACGGACATTTCCTGAACCAAGCAGATTAATGGGTTCTACTTAACGAACATCTGAATCATACACAACACACTGCAATGGCTTTGGTAACCCAACGTTGAGCTCAAGGATTTCTGACAATTGTCCGTGTGTTAACATTTTTTATCACGGGGATAAAAATAAATATCATATCTTATCCCTATTTTGTTCCTGTGTTATGGTATATTGTTGTTTCGTTATTACCCTGATAGATCGGTAAAGTCATATTTATTCACTGATTTTGTTTAACTTGCACTTATGGACCCATTGCAAAAGCTGTTGCAGTGTGTTGTGTATTATTGACCCGTCACTATGGATTTAGTTTAACCCATTAAGTCCACTAGGTTTAGTCGATGTCCATTAATTGCTGTGCCCAAGGTCACAACCAACCAGCTAGCTACCAAGGTCATACAGACTGTCTATAACCTTTTGACTGATAAGCGACACACTAACCTAATAAGCAAATCAGAGTGATAATATCAATTGTTTAATTTACATTTTTACTGTGGTTTTTACTTGGTTATAAACCTATGTCAATATATATATCAATATATTAATAAAAACAACAATGTACAGTTGCGATAGGAATCAAAAATCTTTTTTACTATTTTTATAACATTCGTTGTGGTTGTAAAATTCCAAGAGAAAGTTGTTCTAAATCAGTATAACACGGACACAAATATCTTTAATACCTGTATAAATGATAGTACTAAAGCAACAGTGAGAATACCTCACAAAAATTGTGATTTTACAATATAATATGTCACTTACATAAACATCTTTAAACAAAGTTACCGGTATACATTCTCTGTGAATTATGTTAGAATTTTAAATTAAAGTTTTGTGATTCCCGTGACTAAAAATGTATAATTAAAATAGTTATTTTTTAACATTCATAAGCCAGGATTAAACAGTGTGTTAATGTAAGAGTTACATCCTTATTATGTAATATTTAAATAGTAGGTTCAAGCCCATTATACACAACTGCACCATCGGTGCTATTTACGAATATATATTTGCCAACGTCGTTCTATTTACAGATCAAAGTGATAATGTTCATCTTTTATGCAACATTGCACTTTAAACCACAATAACCACAACCATTCAACTACACAGGGTTGTTCACATATCGGTTCAGCTGTTCAGTAATGATGACCTGGCCTACATGCTGGCAGTTGAAGAGCACTTACTCCAGGTATATTAATCAATGAATCTCAATCTACCTTTGCAGTGCTTTCCTAGTCTATAATTACAATTTTAATGTGTTTGCGTAGGCTACCAGTTTGCATTTCATATTTTGGTGCATGTTGTTTTGATGCTGCTATTTTATTGATTTAAAACACCAGATTACACTACACTTCATAATGCACAACTAGAAAACCAGTATGTGGAAGTGAAAATCACCACAGCATCTTTTTAAAACGAGAAATATATATTTCAAACAAATGGATTTCTTCAGTCTTATTTGAATAGAATCACTAGCCAGTTGTAGCTTTATGCAATTAATTAGGGATTATTTACACCACTGATCAGTGATCACAGATCACATTTTTAGTTTAAAACTCATACACCGACTTATTTATTTTTTAAATGCATTTAACCACAGATGTTTAAAAGCAACACTGCACTGTTACCCAAAAGTCTTGACCGACCATAACCCTATACCGCATGCATCAAAATTTTCCCTCTATTTTCAGATATTCGTTGTCTCCACGTTCAACATCATAGACCCGAGTCTGCAGGCGTCGAACACAACTGACAAAGATTTCCACCAGTGCGTTTCCACTGCCGGTTCAGACCTGCGAACCAACGCCTACTGGCCCATAGTCAGCGACTTTGTCAATGTATTAAGCCATCCCAGAGTTGCTAGAATGTTCCTGGCTGATTATGATTTGGTCAGGTATATTACAGACTAGGTCTTGCAGAAACTTTATTCCCTGTTTTGATGTATACAATACTGAGTAAGAATTTTCCCTTGCACTATTTTTGAAATCTTTTGGCATTTTTAATAACAGCTGATGTTGTTTAATTAAACCCATTGGCATGTCTTCATTATATTCAACAAAAAAAACAAATAACTTTGTTTAGCATAAGATAACTGACAAATGCCGGTGTGATAACAGCCCTTGTAATTTCTATATAAGAATAATGGTGCTAAACTCTATACTTCTGTCTACTGTCCAAACAGTTCTATTAATTCCAAAAACAGTCTGTTTTACTGCAAATTTTATGCAATTCAACCAAATTTACCATGTATTTTCTTGCCAGCTCCTGGGTGCAGCAGTTAACCTGTTTCAGTGGAATGGACTTAATTCGGCGTGAGATTGGCACCCACATAGAGTACGAGCCAACCAATGCTCTTATTGCTTTTTACACCGAACGTGAAGCATGCGCGTCACCTCTCTGGTCAATGCTTGACGTTTTACAGGTTGCAACATATTTATGTCAAATAATACGGGGTCTTTCTCTAAAAATATTAATCTGGGGTTATTCTTACAGTATAGTATCGTGACCACCAACGAAATGGGTAAATTGCAATATCATTAGCTTTTGTCAGTGACTTAAAGTGGATAGAAAAAGAGCTCCAGCAGATTGGTTTAACATGAACGAGTTTCCAAAAATCGACCAACTGATATGAGTTTAACATATTTTGGTTAAACAACAGTAGGGCTTCTGGCAGTTGACTGATTTTTGATGACATGATAGAATATATCTTATTTTTGTACTGTTTTAGTTCTCCGCTTGGTTCAGGCGATGTCCGCAAAGTGACTTTGATCAAGGACGCAACCTTCTAGCCAGCACCTGGTTTGGACCTGACAACCTTTCGACTAAAAAAATCGACAATTTTACCGGCTTTGCAGCTAATCTAAGTGTATATGTCTGCATTCATAGAGATACATATATACTATGTGGCTACTACAAGTTGATGAGTATGCAGCACAAGTATACATATATATTACCTGTTGTTGAAGGACCCAAAAGTATTCCACTTTTAAATTACTTTTCATGGACGAGAGTTTTTTCCACACAACAGCACACTGACACAGCTGACCTCAGTATTAACGTGATTCGTATTTTGCTTGATGCGATGACTGAATTCTTCGATGCCCTCGGGTTTGATGGGAATCCACCTTTACCCCATGATCAGATCAGCTTCCATTACCCCCTCCACCGTTACCTTGCCCATTTCCTCTGCAACGCTATTAAATCTCAGGGTAAGTGTGTTTTCCTCTACTTTTCAGAGGTATGCTTTTTGAACAGTAAATTCCTGGCACATTACAAATTCACAATACCAAAAAAGTTATATTAGTCCAGGCTAATGTTTTAACTTTGTCAAAATGCTGATATTAGTTACCGGTATCAGATTAGAATTTTATTTTTAAATGTCAATATATATTTTATTCTTTCGATATAAGTAGGAAAGGACAAACTGAAATATGGAGTTATTCAATCAGACACAATTTGAAACACAGTTATAGCCTTGTTGCGCGGTAGACTTTAATCAGATTACTGGTACATGGAAATTTATTGTATAAGTCTCTACCACTGCAAAGAGTTTGCTTAAGCTTTCATTTTTATGCCAATATCACTGATCAGTTGAATAAAATAAAAGGAGGCATATAGAGAAGTACAGGGACAGGGTGTTGATGCACACTAAAGTAAGAGTTAAGATGTAAGGGTTTGTGTTAGGAGTTAGTTCTGGGTTTGAGATTAGAGTTAAATCCCTACTTAGAGTTAGTTTTCTTTATTCTCAGTGATCTTAGTAACTTTCTATTTTAAGTGTGGTATTCAGTTGAAAATTGTACAAAAACACCATCTTTGGTTTAAAAAATTTTTTACATATCAACGTGTTGTACTGTGTTCACGAGCAGCCAATTTTTTATTTATTTGTTAAATTCCTTTTTTTCAGCTTTGGAAATTAAGGACATTGGCATTGAACATGAAGAAGTAATAAAGCTGATGGCACACCCATTGCAGGTATGTATTAGCATAAAGTAAGTGGAACCTGCCCTAAAAGATTTCCCACCGGTTGTCGTTGGCATATGTGTAAAGTTGTGGGTCATTCCAATTCCTAGCCCTCGCACACTCACAATAAACCACTAGAATTCTTCAATGTTGAAGCAATATTACCTTGCTCAATGACACATAGAAATAGCCTTTAAAATATAGAGACCCTCTCTTCAAAACAAGTCTAGATGCTATATTCTGAACAGACATGCTGAGCAGACATAAGTGACGAAATAACATTGACATTATCTATTAATAGGTAATCACCACTATGCACGAGGTGCAGGTCGGAATGTGGGTTCGTAACGGCTTGTACATCTCAACACAAGCTCTCGCTTACAAACAATACTTCTTTTGCACATTTTTCTTGGATGCTGACCTATACCTTTTACAGGTAAGCATTTTTTTGCTTTGGGAAAGTTTAAAATGCAGTAAAAGTCGCTGCGATATGGTAACTGTTTTTAAGATGTGTAATAAGAGAAAACTATAACTTCTCTAAAACACAAGAAGAAAAGGTGGCACAAAATAACTGCAGGGTGCAAAAATCGGCATGAATGGGATCATTAGAAACAGTTCTTATTTACCTCCCTTCCCACAGTTCTGTGCATCCATAATATCCCCGGACTTGTTTGTGGCGTCGATATTTGAGCGATGCAGAGTGACTGGATGCTTGACGATGTCCGATTCCATCCCATCCTCCAGTGATGGGGGTCCGACGGAAGAGCGTGCTCCGAAGATGTTGGAAGGAGCTTTCAACATCCTCCTTTCGGTACTTGGGATCCGGATTCACTTAGGTCAGAGGAAACTTTTTTTATTAAAAAAATTTTGACATTTTAAAAAAAAAGTTTTTGACATGATTTGTTTGACAGGCTAAGAATTTTTTATTAAAAGGTTTTGACATTTTTTTGTAATATTTTTTTGGCAAACTGTGTTTGTCAGACATGGCCATCTTGTTATTAATTTTAGCATTTATACCAACAAAACTTCATGTGACCAATCATGTGTTTTTTAACATTTAAAAATTTACCAATTATGTATTCTTTTAAACTTTTTTAAGTTTACCAAACATGTCTTTTTTAGCTTTTTTAAATATTCTTAATAACGAATAAATGAACAACCAACATTGAAAATTTGTTACAGGTATACCGGATGAAGAAGTAATAAGATCAGAAACCGTCGTTCTCCTGACCTCGCAAGCTTGCACGTACAGCACCTTGTCCGACCACATACCTCAGTGTCATGAGTCTCACTCCGGTCTGAAGTCTCGCCACTATACCGCTCTCTTGGCCCAATCGCTGGACAAATACGCGGTCAAGAAAGAAGGTAATTTTATCACCGCTCTTTTTTGATTGACAGAAGGGAAATTTCAATAAAAAAGGGAAAAAAAGCGAAAAAAGGAACAGAGTTATTGATAGTGTATAACTATAGGCATTTTGATTTGAAGAAGAACCAATTCTAGCTCATATCTACAAAAAAAATGCAGTCTAACAACTGCACTGATCTCCGGTCTAACGTGCGCCGATACCAAAAAACTATAGGGGATTCCCCATTTTGACTCGTCCATATAGAGGTCTTGAATAGTACCGTGATATCTCTGCCAAAAGGTGAAGTGATTGTGATTTTTACTATTACAAAATATTTGATCAGGAAATGCAATGGACCAAACCACCTACCTACTCAACAAATCGTCGTGGAGTCATTACGATCCAGTTTTCACTGAGCACCGTACTTTGTACAAGAAAGTTGTCCAACAGGTAAGCATCCTGTCTCCCATGAGTGAATGCAAAATTAATCTTAGCATTTTTGTGTGTGCACTTCCACTTATATGTGTGTTGAAAAGGAACATATTTTTCGAATTTGAGACGTTTTAAAGCCAAATTAAATATGGTTTTAGAGCTTACTTAATGTAGTGATGTGACTAGCAAAAAATTGTATTGTATGCACAAAAAACAAAAATATATGTTCCTATTTTTCTAATTTGGTTAAGATGGAGTAAACTGTCAATGTAATACTTGTTCTATGCCAGTCTTCAGTTTTCAGTGCAACTCATTACAGGCTCACACCAACTATTTCAACAATCTTCGCGACACCGGTCAAATCCCACAACAGGGGATCACTGAAGCCACCTTGTGGCCACCCTACCAACGTATGTTGTTGATAATCATATCTATTGCAACAGATAGTCATATTGGAAGAAATAGTCATCATGATAATCATAACTATTGAAAGAAATATCCAGTAACTATTGGAACAGACAGCTCCCAGGCGCTGGAGTAACTTGCCTTTTGTGGCCTTCATTCCTGGCACTAACGTGGACCCACCCTCATACTATTGTATTGAAATCTTAGAAAATATAATATTAATTATAAATGCATGTTTTTGTTAAGTGTAATATTTTTTTGCCTGTTTATATAAAAGAAAATTATTATTCTTTTTGCCTGTATGTAGAAAAAACACCTGCAAAAATGCATGTATATTATTTTTGTATTGGTTCCTATCAATTTTTGTATAAAATAAATTAATACTTGTATAAAATAAATTAATAAGGTAAACTAAGGTAATAAAAAACCTCTGCTACTACTCCACGATTTGTATAACGGAAGTCTTGTACTTACCAGCTCTCACCGAATTGCCTCCAAGTTACAGTGGCCTCACCCGGTTACTACACTGCCGCACAACACACGCTTTCATCTATGTCATTTTGTTCAAGGCATTACACAATCACAGTGCTGTCTCGGAAACCGTAAGCATGCAAGCAACTTTAGACATATGTTTACTTGCTTGAAGCTGTGAATATAACCAAACTGTGATAACGGTTAATTGAATGGAAATAGCACTTAACTAGACAACCATTCCTTGGCAATTTTTCTTATCACATTAAATTTATGGTTTACTAAAATCACTTAATCTCAAAATATCTTAATCTTGATAATTGAATATTGCTTTGCATACAAGAGCAATAAAAACTAACAGACAATGGTAGAATTTAAGTCTGAATAAGTATTTCACAGTAGCTGATGTTGTTTTGTAGGATCTAAGATCAAATTGGTTTCTTTATTGTTTTGGTGTTTAACTGACAATAAATCGCTCAAAAAGTATCGTTAAGAAATGGTAAGCGCACTAGCGCAGTCCTACCTAATCATACCGGTATCAGTTATCATGCGTTCAGTTAATACAACCGTTTTATTTGTCAGCATATCCCCAGTAGTTTTATCCCCATGTGTCTGCAGACTCTTGCCATGACTCTGCATTTAGTTGAAGCCGCGCTCAGTTTGAAACACAAAGTTACACCAGAAACTCATGGTAAGGACGGAAATACAATTTCTACATTGTTGTTATTTTATTTTACTTATTTTTTTTATTTTTTTTCGAATCTTGTTTCTGAAATGGTCAACCCTAATGATATGCTGCTTATCTATACAGCTTAAAATTTAAGTATTTTCAACCAACACAACAGGACCGAGTTCACCGGACATGAAACGCAGCAAAGTGGAGGAATCGTGGTACAAGTTGTTCCATTCGTGGTTCGAGTCCGAAGACATGCTCGTCAACATCATGAAAACAATTGACTTCGTGCAAGCTCCAACTTTCTCTTCTGATGTTGTTGCCATGGAAGTGTCCGAAGGTGTGATTTGCACAAACTGCTTGTGTAATTATCCCTTTGTATTCCTTACTCACTTGAAAAGGGTCTCAGAGCTATGTTCCACACTTTTACAAAAGGTCTTGTATAGATCTCAATGAATAAACAAGTATTATGTCCATAGGAAAAGTTCTTAATATTAACTAGTTTTGAACTACACTCAAGGAAAGAGTCTTCGTCATATTGTGTGTATAATATATATTTAAAAAAACTGTTTAAAATATCAGACTATCTTTCCAGCGTCCTTTACACTGCTGCGTTGTTATTGTTAGAGCATATCATGATTGTAATTATTATGATTTTTCACATTTTATTTCATGCTTTATTTAAAGCCTGGTGTATTCATTAGTAATTAATAAACTTTAATGTCGTTTCAGAAGGAAACCCAACTGACAATCCAAATAATTCGAGAAAAACGAAGCAGAAAGCAAGTTTAATTCACACTGGGGTGAGTAGTTTTTCCTTAACTTTAAAACATAATAGGGTATGGGATCAGTTGTTTATCGCATGTTTATCGCAGCTATTGCAGTGTGTTGTGGCTGATTTAGACGTTCCTTTAATTTTGTAGAACCCATCAACCACTTGTTTTAAGCAATGTCTTCTAAGCGCTTTTCCCATGGACACCAATGACTAGTTTGCGACCAGTTCGAACCTGCAACCTTTAAGCTGAATGCACTAATCCACCATGCTTTTCAATTGGACAATGAATGGATTTTTAAAATGCTTTTACCAATAATGAAGGCTTTGACTATATTCCATTTAGATCAAGTGGATAACACTTCATAACGTTGTGTCTGAGTCACATGTCCTTGCTTTTAATAGGAGAGTATCCTGTCCATGCTGGTCAAGCTTCACGATAAGTTCCACGGCAGCACTGGTAGTTTTAAACTCGACGAGACGAAACTTCACGCTCGACAGCGCGCACCAGTAGTGCCGTCAACCCCTACAAATGTCATATCCAACGTATTGCACGTTGCCGCATCGAAAACCAATGAGCTTCGTTTGGTAAGCTGTTTGTTTCAAGTTTTTCGGTTGTGAATCTGTGAAGGCATACAACCGACAACAACCACTAACACATTGGTAGAGTTAAAGCTGTTCTTAATGTAATTCCAAATGTTGCATTAATGATAATTTAAAAGTGTTTTTGATGTTGCGGTAATAATAACGAATAACTCAAAATTACATATTATATTTACACATTCAAAATCACTTGGAGACTAATAGACATGATAACCTACTAATTAAAAAAAAGTACGGACTCCAAAAATATTACAAATAAAAAGTTGACTGTCTTCAGATTATCGAGGTGATCGCGAAGAGCTTATCCCCCAGAACTGCTCCCGAGAGCAGTCCGGATGCAGCAGGATCGAGTGCGGATGCTGAGAAGATGAATAGGAGGAGACAAGCCAAGGAAGCAAGGATGAGGATGATGATGCAACTAGAAATCAAGCAGAAGCAGTTCATGGGTGAGATTTTTGGAGGGAAAGTTGTGACCGTAGCCGCAAACCAATCGTTTTGCCGGGGTACAAATGTCTGTCTATCAGCCAAAGGGTTGCAGATTCGAAACTGCTTCTTAGCTAGTCAGCTGTGTCCTTGGACAAGGCACTTAACAGAAATTGCCTAACTCAAGTAAAATCTTGGGTTCTAACTGATTGAAGGAATGTTTGAATAATACACAACACTCTGTAACAACTCCAGTTTCCCTCCGAACATTGTGAGTCATACTTGTCCACATATGCTCTTGTATCACATATATATATATATATACAGGAATGCAATGACACCATATTAATATTGACCATGTCATTTCGCCATTGGTATAACTGTTTCATTTTGGAAAAGGTGACTTAAAGCATGCAGTGATTTAATTTTTTCCTCAATGATTAATAGTTGTAGGGGCGTAGGACAGACTGAATTGTTCATTTGTTCAGTTATTGACGTTTTAAAATAACTATAGTTTTACCAACTTTCTCTTCTCAAATTATTGTTCTATTGTAGATTGGAGAATATTAATATTAAAGTATCTTCTAAATGTTTTAGAAGATAATAAAAATTAAATAAACTAAATATCCAGCAATCTTACCTACTCATAGGAAAAGTAAAATTTAACGTCATTTTCTCAGAAAACGTTGACATGACTGACCTCGACTCTCCTAACGAGAAAATAAACTCTTCGAATGAGAGTAACGATGCCCCATTCAACACTTCCCCCCTTGCTGACGAAAGCGACCCACCAGCTAAGTACGAATGTGTAATTTGCGGTGCCGTGGAAACTGAGCTAGCATCCCCGTCCATCATCGGGACTCCGAACCGCGAACAGAAGCTCATGGGAGTCATCTGTCTGGCCCAACCAACCACAGTACTTGGTATGTGGTCAAGTGTTAAGTAAGAGTAGAGTTGCACTGTAGGAAGCAAATACGTTGAACCGAGTCTAAAGAATTTTTAGATTAAAAATTTAAGTCTAAACAATTTTTAGATTAAAAATTTGAGTCTAAAAAATTTTTAGATTGAAAATTTAAGTCTAAAAAAATTTTAGATTGAAAATTTAAGTCTAAAAAATTTTTAGATTGAAAATTTAAGTTTAAAAAATGTTTAGATTGAAAATTTAAGTCTAAAAAATTTTTAGATTGAAAATTTAAGTCTAAAAAATTTTTAGATTGAAAATTTAAGTCTAAAAAATTTTTAGATTGAAAATTTAAGTCTAAAAAATTTTTAGATTGAAAATTTGTTAACAATTTTCAGATCTTCAAAAAATTATTAGATTGAATTCGTAGTCGATACCTGCTTATCAGTTGCCCCAAAAAAATTTGTAGACAAGTAGGTGTAATTTACAAAGTCCGAATAAGGCAACCACACTTCTAGTGTGTAGTTGGATAGCACCAGAGTCTTTGGATATTACAGAATTGATTAATTTCGCGTTTTAGAAGAATGTATTTTGCCTATAGACGGCATGATCCTGGTGTGGTTTCCAGTGGTCCGTACAATTCACAACAGACATAGTATTACTATAACTCAGCTATAACCTTAAATACACTAGCAGCATAATGATTAGTTCAGACTCTTTCCGATAAAATGACAAAAACCTATTCTCCAGGCCACCGAAGTGACACCCCAAGTCGAATGTCACCCTTCAATCCGGGAAGTCCCCCAATATCAACCCCGCACAAGAGCTCATACCGATATTTTGTGGACAAACGTAACAGCTGGTTAAGATTGAGCTCATACAAGCATATAGTGGAAGGTGTGTACATAGTCATAAACATAGTTTTCTCTTTAAATTGTGTTGGAAAATTACGCCAAGAATCCAGTCCCATTTTTCTTCGGGATGCTTTAACCACAGTGTTAAGGCTTGTTGCCCAGTCAAGGTATATCCATGTTGTACAATGGTTTTCAACCAATATATTTACTTTCCTTCCCAAAATTTTTGTCTGTTCTGCAAAACACATGTAGCTATTGTTTTGTCCCAGTGGAATTCAGCAGGTTAAAGATTTCGACCTGTTGAATCTACTGACAGTATATAAACTCTCTTAGTAATACATGGGTTACATTATTCTCATGACTGATCTTTTTACTGGTCGTAAAGGAAGTCAAATATGAAAAGTCAGTTAGAGCACACTGCTGTGCCGCAAGACAATGCTAAATAATAAAAATTTTTAAACACAGATTTTATCAAATAAAAAGTATTTTAGTTTTTGCAAATTTAAATATTATGGCTATCGGACACTGCGTTAAAAATACCAAATTTATATAGCTTGTCAGAAGACTTTCCATTGTACAATTTTTACTGCACATTGCAGTTAAGTAAGTTTCTAAATGTGCCTTGAGTGAAAATCGGTTGCGGGGCACTGTGTTAGAGTCTGCCTTTTAGTATGTCTGCCTTTTTCTTTTTACAAGTGATCATTCCTTGACATTATTTTAATCTACCAACATGCCAATAAAGTGGACAGGGGATTACAATCCGATAAAAGTACCTTGGACTGGTCATTGGGTTAAAGTCTCTATTCAGCGTGTGTATTTAAACATGGGTTTTATGTTTACATGGAACAATTCATATATTTTTAATTCCAATGTAAAAAAAGCCGCATTCAATCCACAATGGCGGAAATATTTCAAACAGACACAATGGTAGACCACGCGGTCGGCACGCACATATCGACGTGTGGACACCACGTGCACTTCGCGTGCCACAAGGTCTACATCGAGTCGGTGTCGCCACCCGAGATGCTGTCGACCGGCCGGGACAGCAAGCACGGCTTCCAGTGCCCGATGTGCCGCCAGATGTCCAACCTCATCCTCCCATGCAACGTGAGGTATCGAAGGACTGGAGACGCAAGGTGAGAGAACATCACTTTTAATGCCGTTTTCGCTAAAAGTTAAAGAATCATGGAAACGCTTTAAACTAATTCCTAAAAACGCTACTATGGAACAAATTTTCTGTAGTTTTGTTTAAAAAAGGATCAAATTTTCTTTTTTAAACAAATAAAAACTAATACTGCATCAGGTTTCATCTATTTTATTTTTATAAAGTGCTATAAAAATATTTTATAAAAAAAATATTTTATTTTATAAAAATCTTTGGTCACTTTTGAAAAATGTACCTTATTCAAATTTTGTATCTTTGTTGCAGAAGTGAACTTCCCTCTGACATCAATATACTGAATGCGTGTTCCGAAACTGCAGCCAATATTACCTCGATTAGCCGGTCATGCGACGGGATATTCCCGTTCCACTCGGCACTGGATTTGTTGCGAGTGGTTCGGGTAAACCTCGAGCAAAACCTGCTGCAGCTGGGAAATACCCTACTTGCCCCCCAAGCCCCCATCTCTTCCTCACCCCGTGCAACAGCGTCACAAATTTCAAGAAAACTTCCGATAGGTGAAAGAGAAATAATCGTTGCTAGATTTAATTTGTGTTTGCCGTATATGCTTATTCAGTATCACACTTATTCGCAAGGGATAAGATCTTTATGGGAAAATGCAACCCATAGGCAATCGTCAGATTACCTCGCGCCTACTGTTGGATTACCGGAGGTATTGAAGTGTGTTGTGTATAACATAACCTTAATTTGTTAAAAAAAAGTACAACCTCCATAGTTATGGCAAGAAAATATTTCGGCCGCATAGTTTTGTGGGCTACAGTGCCAGCCTTTAACCAAAAAGTGTTGAATCGGAACCAGCTTGTTTGGTTGATTGCTTAGCCAATCCACTTAGCGGGTATCGCATAAACCTGGTGAATTAATAGGTTGTTGTTAAATAAAAAGCAGTAACAACTAACAACATCTCAATTATATACAATACACTGCAATATCTCTGATAGCCTGACAGTGCGCACGAGGGAATCTGACATTCGTTTACATTTCTAAAATATCTTTCCTTTTCTCAACAGGCCCGTTGTTTTACTTGTTCCAACGAATCAACATCGGATTGTTGGAGTCAAACAGCGACAAATCAATCCAGGAGCTGATTGACAACGTTATGTTGTTGAATCCCAGCAAAAGGACGAAGCGAGATATCCCATTGTTGTTGCACGATCCTGTGTCGCTTCTTCTGAAAGTGTGATTTTGTCTTTTATCAATTCAGAGATCTATGCTATACGAGTCTTTTTAACTTTTATCAATATTTTTTTACTTTTAAAATTATATTTTTGCTTAATTCATCAAGTAACTTTTTTGTTAACTGCCTTTTTACTTAATTTAACTTAGGTTACTCTTCTAATATCCCTAAATTTAACCTAGGTTACTCTTCTAATTTTGTATGTAGTTTTGTTGAATTTATGTTTTTTTGTGGGACAAAACAAAATTCAACAATCCGTTTGAACGAACATTCCCGTCACTTTTATTCCTTCAAACAACCCCCTACTTCTTCTTTATTTGCACAGATCACAGCCAGCAGACCACCCTCTCTTACACAATATCGTCTTCATGTTCAACTCCTGTATAACCTCGCTTACGTCAAATCGCTCTTGCATGTCTGCACCAAGTTTTCACCGGAGGAGAGAAGGTGGGTTTGATTCGAATCACAATATTTGTGTTTTTTGTACGCTGTATCTAATTTAGTAAGGCTGAACTCTACTGTAAATCTTGGCCTTAAAAGTGCTGTTTAGAACATATAGCCTGTTTGATGTGGCTAAGTTTATGCCACATTTTATTAGAATAGGTGGGTGAATCCATTACACGCTCGTGCATTAATGTTCATACGAACTACATATATAGACAGCAAATTAAGTGTAAGGTTTAATGACTGCTTATAGTGTCTATTCAAACTGTAGAATGCTTATGTTTTAACAACTGTAATATTTATACAATTTTTTTTATATGATTACTGATTTAAATTTATGTGAAATTTTAATTTAATTTATTTGCATAACGAACAACATACATGATTAAAAAATGTTTCGCTTTTTCCCTCACACCCCCTTTCTCCCTTTACCCATCACCCAAAGAATTTAATTTACCCCACAGGGCATGGAAGAGCAACGTCAGTACTTCTTTAGGGGGAATCCCTTTTTCACCCACCGACCTCAACTGCCTGCTGGGTCTCGTGATACAAAATCTCAACATAAAAACCTTTAAATCGGAAGATTCAACTTCAGTGTTTGGGAACCGACTCGGCTACCTGACCACAGTGTTCTCTCCTCAGGTTTGAGTTATTTTCGTCATTAATTAGTACATGTATATCAACATGTGAGGAATGATACTTTTTTGGGCTATTTTGGCCATTTTTCTTGGGAGTTTATTTTTTATTTTTTACGACTAGTACAGTGGATTGATTATTGTGTGTTTGCATGTGGGACTCTTGCTATTTGCATGTGGGACTGGAATTTTACCAGCCTTTGCCTCAATATATTAAGAGACATACCCATTATTAGGATCACATCCTACTATTAAGGACGGAAAAACATGCAAACCGCTCATAACAAAAGTTGGCACTCAAAGATGCTTTCATTCCGATATTATGTATAAACTGGCACAATGCATTTAATAGTTTGCCCACCGCTGTACTTTAGTTTCCAGATCTCCCACATACAATTCTTCTTAGTCGAATTTATGTTGCATTTGCTCCTTTAAAATACGTTTTTTCGAAATAGCTACTAATTCTAATTAAATTTAAGAAAAGAAGAAAAAAACTCGAAACCACAACCAATATAGCAAATCCTCATTACCAATTCGTAAAAAAACACTAATCGGTATAGAAAAAAATTAACAGACTGTCGTAAAACCAAACAAAGTTATGCTCTCTTTGTTCCGCAGTCGGTGGTGAGCACAGTGGAGCACTCCCTCCTTCCTTTCCTCCGCATTGCAACGCTCTTCCAATCCCACATCTTCAACCAACATCCGATCCCAATCGAGTCGGAGAGCAGGAACGAATTTGCGGAGCTCGTCCATATTCTTAGTAATTAACTTGTGTTTTTTACGAATATAAATATGACGAAGATTTTAGGGGATTAGAATTGTTATTTGTTGTAGTTAGAATAGAATATTCCTGTTTATCCCCGTGAATGGAAAAACCAAGGGGGTTAACACACGGGCAATTGTCAGATCACCTCACGCCCACCGTTGGGTTACCCAAGCTATTTCAGTGTGTTGTATATGATAGACACATTCCTTCAATTTGGCAGAACCCATTTATCCGCTAGGTTCAGGCAATGTCCGTGAAGTGCCTTGGCCAAGGACACAAGCAACTAGCTAGTGACCAGTTTTGAACCTGCAACCTTTCGGCTGAAAGGCGCCGTACTAATTCACCAGACTCTGATAGAAGCAGTATTTTTGCTAAACTTCAGTTTAGCAGTTTGCTACAACAGGTATGAACCTTATGAGCACTGTACCCAAAAACTAAGCAAAAAGGCCTACCACATTCAATCCATGTTCCACTATCACCACTTGTCAATTTGATCAAACTATCCCAAGACAATCAAGCTTTTCTATACCACTTACATTGGCAACTAAACTTTACTCTCCAGATCTCAGTCCAACCAACAAGAACGTTAACGCCACCCAGTGTCTCAAGTGGGAATCGGCGTGGAATTTTATCACCAGGTGGTGTAAAGAGGTAAGTGTACTTCTTGCCCTGGCTGGTAGAAGTCGAGCACAACAATCGCTTGTAACAAATACCGGGTGAATCCCCTCATCCCACCCTTAATCTGATTACTTAATACTGTAGTTATCTAATACGAGACTTTTAACAAACATACCTTAATCCAATATATTTAAATGGGCCAATTAGAAATGGAGTCCTATCGAATAATAAACATACATTGAAATAACTTCTGTCTAAGGCTCCGACTCAACTGTGTGCACGATTATCTGTTGCAACGATTCTTATTTACCCACTCCCTTGTACACATCAGAGTATTCAATCCACCCACCGATTATTTAGTTATTTTGTTTAAAACAGCAATTACCACACCCTCTTCTTACCGTCCTCAACTAAATGATTTCGTATTCAGCTCAACGTAATCTTTATACTGACAAATAAAACTCAAATTTCACTTTATAGTGTTGGTATCTTGTAATTTTAATATTTAACATTTGGTTCTTATAGTATTGCTATATGTTAACCGTCCACATTTCAGATAAACGAATTCGTGGAGTCGGACGTGGTCATTTCGCGACAACTGATCAGCAGCAACAAGGAGTGGTATCCACCGAAGTTGATTGAGTTGCCTCACGACTATAGCGCTCTCTTTCAACGATACCGACAAGTGGTGAATAACATACGTAGTTTTTATATTTTGTTATTCCCGATTTCGCAATTTCGTTACGTCACTCCATTGCTGTCTCTACAGGAGGCGTTCTACTAATTATTCTTCCTATCGCCCGAATACCAACTGACCTCACAAAATGAGCTGTCACTCAAAATCCTGACATAGGAAGTCTTAGATTTTTTAACAATTTAAAATTAAAACTTGCATCTGCAACCTAAACTCAAAACCGTCTAAATTTTTACTTAATTCACAAAGTACTGCTCCTTTGTTACAAAACTTCACAACTACACACACCACACGGCACGCAACCTAGCACATGCTGCTCGTCACATCTTGCCGCTCATAGAGATCCATAAATTGGTTATATGCCATCTTCACGTATCTAATCGTTTGTAAACTTTAACTTTATTGGCATTGGCCAAACTGATTCGTTTGGTGAGTTAGTGCGGTGCCTTTCAGATTAATCTGACGATTGCCCGTGTGTTAACACCCCTTTCGTTTTCCCATTCGCGGAAATGAATATAAATATTCTATCCTATTCCAAAAATTGCATGTTCAAATATTTATTCCGTTTTTTTTTCGACTTGCTGAATCCGGTATTGCATCCGATTTCTTTTAATCCATTACGAGTCAATCGCGTAAACTATACGGGTATGTTGTATATGCAAGCTGCAAATAAAAGGTCGGTTAATTGTTTTTACAATCTTTTTAATATTTAAATATATCCTAATCCTTTTTTTTAATATCTTGTATAATACGATAGCGTGATATTCAATTCGAGATTGTTTCATAAACCGTCATTTTGTTTTTTTCGCTAAAACACCGTTTGGTCCAGGTTTGTGACAAGTGCAAGTTAGTTCCCAAGGACCCAGCCATTTGCCTGGTGTGCGGCTCCTACATCTGCTACAAGAGTTCGTGCAAACCCGAGGACGGTGACGCGGATATGCAGGGTACGATGTCGCGACTCATCGAAGCCGACCGAATGTTGCGTCAGGGGAATGCCGCCACTCGCCACTCGAAGCGCTGTGGAGCCGGCACCTGCATTTTGCTCCTTGTCAACTCGTCGATAGTGGTCGTGATACGAGGAACGAGAGCGTGCATATGGGGTAAGCTGTGTTTTGCACGGGTGAAAGTTTACTTTATAACATTCTTAACTTTTGACATGTTTGAAACTTTCTCATTTTATCGTGTTTTCCCTTTTCCGTGATAAAAGACAAAATCTCTTTTTGTAAAGAAAATGAATAAATCGTGCACAAACAATAATAATAATAGAATATCAGAAAATTAGCAATCTGCAATCCATGTGTAATTATATCTCTTTTTAAACCTTGACCATAGTGTGCCGCAGGCTGCGACACGCAGTTCATATATTTTCTGTCTCAGTAATTATGTTCCTTTTCACCAACAACTCGTCAGGAAACTCGTTAATAGTAATCATTTTTTTTTAATTTGTTTTATCGAGCTTAGTTTCGACCCATGTTGGGCTCCTCAGCTAAAACCGATTTTTTTAAACAGCGGTATATGAATCGGCCGCGTTAACCATTCGGTCACAAGACCGTACGAGAAAAGGAATATTATTTATTTTTTTATCGTGCTAATTTTAAAACCGTTAGGCTCGTCCCTAAGACCGTTTTTGCATAGAATTGGAATGTGAATCTCTCCGTTAAACAGTTGGCCACACGTCCGTTCTATCGTGATCATTTCACACAACCTGTGTTTTGTATCAAGTCATTTCTTCGTTCAGGCACTTTATACTTGGACGCACACGGGGAGGAAGACAAAGGGTGGAAACGAGGAAAACCGCTTTTTCTTAAAAAAGAACGTTCGGAGCTTCTTGAGCGACAGTGGATCCAGCATTCGTTCGACAACTCGTGCAAGAACTGGGCGGCCCATCGACAGACCTTGTGACAACCGCAGTTCATTTTCGTTTTTAGGAGGGTTCGGTTGCTGATTTCTTCGCCATATTTGTGCTCCTGACGCAACAACAGTGTTAGCGCAATTCTCTGCACTTGTATCTCGGGGTAGCTATTTATAAATGCATACTTTATAACGCGGCGACCAACACTCGTTGTCATTCTATTTAGCGAGACGACTAAAGTTCTTCAGAAATGTTGCCATAACGTATCTTTTAGCGTAAGTGTTGCCCGATTTTTTTCGATGATATTACAAAATACACGCAAACATGCTTCCTTATTTTTATACTTTTTCGTCGAAAAAAAAACAACAAAAATTTCTCAAGAATGTTTAAAAGCTTACTTTCTCTAAGATCAGTCTTTGGCATACGATTTTAACTTATGATGTTATAAAAACTTATCCGAGCCTCGGATTTTTAAACCAGTACTAGATTCGAACCCGGGCCACTGGATTAACGTTCCCCACGAATTTTAATCGAGGCGTTTTAAATTAGGTTGAACATTTGCAAATCCTTTACCAGTGCTTAGTTAGTGCTTCAAGCTGCTTATGACTTTAAAAAGCATTAAAGTTTGGAAAACTAGACCGCATTTATTGTTGAATAATTTTTAAGTTTTCCCGAATGGAGGATTTCAAGACTCTATAATTTGTCAGACACGAATCGAATCATTATAACACTGCCAATCTGTAAGAAAAAGTATACTGCGGCGATAGAAAATCGTTGAGATTTTAATCAGTTTTGTGCATGTCCTGTTCGATCGTATGGTTGAGCGCCGATAACTTACGACGAAAAAAGATTGAGTGAATTTTGGAGGCTTCAACCAATTATTCTGACCTCACAAGAAGACCTGTCGCTTAAAATCCCACCACATAAAGTCTTAATCTTTTTTCATAATTAAAAATTAAAACTTGGATCTGCAACCTAAACCCAAAATCCTCCAAAATTTTACTTTAAAATTTTGAGCTGGTACCAAATTTTTGAGTGGTAATTTGAGCTGGGAAATTTTTCCTAACAAAACGGCAAGTGGACGCACAATCCACACCTTTATTTCACGAAGCTCTTCTCAAAACTTACAAAGTTGGACGGATAAACAAAACACGCTGGAGCCTAGCACATGCTTCTTCCAATCGTACACACATTGGGGAATCACCACCATTGTTACTCAGCAAAACGCTCGGGCCACATGTCAGTTCAGGCCGCACATAGATGACTATTAATTTGTAATGCGACATTTCTATTTTAATGTAGTCACTGAAAGTAAAAGAAACATTATAAAGAGAGTATCACTTGTTAGTTCCTGCAACGTACAAGTGTTATCACACGAACAATCGTCAGATGACCTTGTACTCCTACTCTGGTTACAGGGGCTATTGTAGTGTTTGTTTTTTAATAAGGCGCACTGTTTAAGTTTAACCCATTAATTTACTTGGTTCTTCAACATGCCAACTCAGTGCCTTGTAAAAGTACGCAACCCACGAGTTGGTACCTCTTCGTTCCAACAACTCGTCGCCGTAAACGACTAAACGGAAAAAAGTTAAATCGCAAACAGAGCTTGAACCCCGTGGAATAATGGGTTTGAAATAATGTAACAATATTTTCAACATATACAGTCATTATTTTTCAAATTACCGTGTTATACATGAGTTCAATAATAATTTGCACAGTATTTAGGACCACTTGGATTTAAATGACAAATCTGATTAGCCCAGGGTAAAAAAACATTCAACCCACACATCAATGCAAGCCGCTTGTGACCGTTTTATTCAGTTCATTGACAATTCTCCTAATAGCACATTCTTTCCTATATCAATTTAAGGTTACTAAGGACATTTCAACTGAACAGTCCATTGGCAAGAATCACATATGCCCAAACCCTAATCACAACGGAAGTCATACTTGTGCATACTAGTTATAAAGACAACCAAATTACAATGTATTTGCATGTTATTAGGTTAATTACTTAATCGATTTTCTAACGTGTAGTTAACATGATTTAAAGTGGGTATTGTGTCTAACAACCAAATGTTATTTCAGACTTCATAGGTCAAATGGTATGCCATTGGGCTTGGAAATGAGATTTATTAAATTAGGGTCGCGTGCGCCGCGTTTTACTTTTATCATAATAGCGGCAATCGATAATATAACAGCAGGTTATTTTGCAATTATTGGTAGCAATCTATCAATGTCCGGTATTGCTTTGTTTCTTCAAGTGCTGGAACCACCGCAATTTTTACTGGTCACCCCAATTTAAAAGCAGTTTCTCCGACTGTTCTGAATGTCGTCAAAAATGTCACGGCGTTCGCAGATCTCAATTAGGTTCACGGTTAACAGCGGTACCGCAGCGGGTAGATGTTTGATCAATCTCCGTGAGATATGCATCCTGAATCTTGTCAGGTCGACGAAGGCGGCACGACCAACCGGTTTCTTCTGCGTTTTTTGCAGATAGAATAAACGCGATAAGGAAATCCCACGCAGTTGTGATTTTCCGTATATAGATTCTCTGGACAATGCACCGAGCGCTTGCCTGCGGCTGCAGAAATCAACTCTGTTCTGTCGTTAATGACACACATCGGGGTAACCCGACCTTGCAAAGCTTCACACCGAGTTTTGACAACAGGTAAATTTGAGATAATCCGAAAACAATCCAACGGCGCTGACGCGATGGCCGCTGTGTTTTTCGGGTCCGGAAACCCCTTTCAACTTGCAATGTGTTGCCAAACATATTTATAAACAGTGTGCCAGTCCGGCTGCCAGCTAAACACAAACAAACCGATCTTGTGAAAAGGCAGAAGGGTTTCCCACGCTTCGAAGATGCAGATTTCATCTCCGAAAACAATAGCACTTGTATTTTCACACGAAATACATAAACTTTGGACAATTTTTTAAATAAAACTTCAGAAATATGCAAACGCCCAATGTAGCTGGTCTTAAATGGGATACATTTTATATTTTTTAACAAATGTCGAAGTGTATTTGCAAGACAATGGATAGGACAGGGTAATGTTAATGGTATACATAAGGACATATACAGTCTTTCAAAGACCTTTAAATTACTTAACCTTTTATACTTATGGTTGCGGCCCATATAAAAAGTTTTTAAGAAACGCCGATAAATCTTTATATTTATATATATATATATATATATATATATATATATATATATATATATATATAACACGATTTTGTTTTGCCACTGTCCCATTTAGGGCACATTATACAAGTGTTTTTCCCAACTTTTGTGTGAGCGGTTTGCATTTCATCCGACACATTGCCGTATTGTTGCTATAATTGGATGGTATACTAAGTCGTGTGTTAAGTTTTAAAGCTTCAAATAACACAGCAATAAATGCGAACCGCATTTTCATGTATGGGTTGCAAGTCTGTACCTGATTGTTACCTAGAAGTTGTACGGCCATGCTGGTTGTGGGTTGCGCACTGGTCAAATGAGTGACGCTAATTCCTACTTTCGCGTCTGTGAAAAATAGATGCGATAAAAGAATTCTAGTTGCTGGAATCTTAGAACGAAGTGAATTCTTGTTAAACCAAACCACACCTGTTATAGGTTAGCAAAACCTGTAATTGCTTGTTGGACTTGCTAATATTACTTCTGTTTTTAACAACAGTATTGTCGGAATTCATATCGCCTACATTAATTTTTGTGTGTATTTTGGACCGAGACGTCGAGTAACTTTCCCCTTTTAATTAAAATATTGAAAAAATCTAATACTTTATGTTAATACGTTTAACTGTACCGGGGAAAAGTGAAAGTTTTGTCAGGATACTAAATCATCTTTGCAACACAATCCGCGTAAACGATTTTCCGGTCTACTTTTTTTTAATCAATAATAAACACTTTCCCGAGACCGTTTTGTGACCACAATTCGGTCGTTGTATCGGTCGCGTTAACAATTCGACCACACGATCGTCCAAACTTAACCGAATTGAAACATATAAGAACCAGAACTTTCAAAAGTGCTTAAACTCAGTACGAACGGTCGAAATCTACAGTTTTTGGGCCAATAATACACAGATGAAAAAAAGTTGGAATTTTATGCGGCGCCGCCATTTTTGATATTTTACCTATTTAGCCTCTGAAGTTTCGACCGCAAATCCGGTCTAACTCTTCTTGGCCACGGGGTGTTTCGCGTGTCGGGTAATTTTGCATTATCACTCAGTGTTTGATAAACTGTCTTCTAATCACAAGTGCAATGTGTGTAATCCCATGTTTGTCCGGTCATGCAACCGCCAATCAACGGAAAGCAGACGGATCTTTCCCTCGGATTTAGAGCGTCGCGTTTGACATACGGGGGAGGCTGTGTGACGTGACAAGTCAACTCTATGTCGTATTGCGTTCTGCTAGGCAACAGGAATAGGTATTAAGCGCGGAAACAAAAAGTTACTTCCTTGCGGATACGAAATTCCAACGGAACTGCACATTGTACTTCATTTAAACAGACAAGTGAAGCCATGATTATTCCGTGTAATACATCCCGCGCTGTTACGAAACGATTTATATTTTTAGCTCTAACATTCCGTTTTTTTTACAAAATAACGTAATGTTAAACTCGTTTTGAATAAACGTATTTTGCCATAAAAGATCACCTCCACGTACGGACCAACCTTATTTAGCGTGCTCGCATTCTAAGCGCTATACATTTTGAGTGTATGACGTAATTATTCTAAGTGGTTAATTCAGATTTGATTGCACGCGTATGCCAGTGACGTCATTGTATTTAAAGTGCGTGACGCATTTGGTCGTGAACTTGTCGGCGCCCGCATTTAAGTGCACCCGCCTGGCCCCCGGAATAATTACCTTAATATAAACAAAACTTTGTGTAGTAATGGCGCAATTAAAGTGATCGTGTAGCGGTTAGCGTTCGAGCAAGCACAGTTGCAAGTTACGACCTATACGGGTCGGTTCTCTGCTGTGGGAAAATATGACGGAAACTAACGTTTATTTACATGCTCTGTTCGTTTAGAACGCACTTTGCTTTCCGTCTGTTTGCGAGTGGTATGCAATTCAAAGTTTCCGCGCTCCAAACTTCACATTTGTTCATACAATAATTTTAGGTCTTGACGAGATATACGAAAATTAAAACGTTAGAATACCTCCACATTTCCGCACTAAAGCGCGTGATAAAATGGGACGCACAAATGAATCATTTAAGATACCGATGGAATTTATTTATACTGTTAATCGACTTTGACATAACCATCTTATCGGAAAATTTTCGTCATAGACACGTTTGTGACAGACATCTGTGCTTGCAATCATGGAATTGTTTATTTTAGTTTCATGCAGGTGACGCTTCAAGCTATGTTTGTTTTTTCGTTTTTTTTGACAGAAATGTGGAAGTTTAAGTCTAAATTCGTGTTCCGCAATTTATATCCTTTGCGCTTACGGCTAGAAAATAATTTAATTTTGAACGATATTATGTCCGTAAATAAGCCCGTGTGTACGTGTAACGCTATTAAATTCAAGGCAAATTACTCTGCACGGTACTTTAGTCGACAAACTGTAGCGACCGCTAATGAGATCTTGACACTATTTAGCCCGGTCGGCTTAAGCGCTAACACTCTTAACGAAAACTACCAGCAGATTTACTCAGTATTGATATTAAAACCATAGCCCGAAAACAAACTATTAAACAGATTAGAATAGGTCTGGATACACAAGATCATCTGAATCGTATATCACGAATTCGGTGTAATATAGATTCCCAGCAAAGCGTCCCACTGTATATAAATTGGGACTTCGCGTCGAGATGATAAGACATGAATTATGCAAGGTGTGATCCGACGAAAATGCGTTTTACAGTGAATATAAAATTAGTTATGAAATGTTGCTAAGGCAACCGCTTTTGCCCGTACGGTCAGCGCATTGTTAATAAAACGAAATGCGGTTAAAAATTAATATTGGATGCTGTTCAATGGTAAACGCTTACAACCGGTACTGTACCCCATTAACGGTGTCCTACAGTTTTTAAGTAGGGTAAAGTTTTTGCGCCATGATCGCTGTAAATTTGGTATAAATAAAGTAATTTTATCGACTTAATTACACAAAAATATCATTAATCGCGCAAATGGTGTATATTGAGACTAATTGTATCGAAATTGTCGGTTTGAGCGAATGGAAGAAGCGGCATTTAAAATATTTTTGGTTCCAACCTGAAATCTCAGCATGCAGGATTAATACGATCAGATCCGGCGATGGCCTAATGGTCGTCGCTAATTGAACAAATGAGATGAGACACAGGTTTGCGCGCGGTCGAAACCCCAAATTAATCGACTTCGGCCATTTTGTCTTCTTGCCGCGGGGCAGCTCCACGGTCACGTGACCACGAGATATTATAAGCATATAGGAATAATGCACAAGCTCAGAAGAAGTTACTCGCCGGTGCACCTGCACCTCCCAGTAGCGATATAGTCGGGGTATCTTACTTACTTGGTGACAGGATAGAAAATTAGCTGTATAGGTTTTTGATAATGGTGGAACATATGCTGATCCAAACGGTACTGAATCTCTCACGAAAGTTGCGCACTGTTTCGTTAGAAATAACGGATGTATTTGTAAATAATTTAACGATTAGTAAGCCGTATATACAAATCAGTTTTACAACTCCTCGTCGGCGTCGGAAACTTTGGTTCGTTAAAACGCGTGTAATATCCGCATTGTATAACTACGTGGCGTGTTATCATGTCGCTTTGGTCGTCAAAATCAAATTGGCCAATCCAATAAACAAACTTGCTGTCTTGCCGATGACCCGCGAAAAGTCGCTTTCAATGTTTTGTTTACGGACGACCTCGTCACTTCTAAACTTTGCTGTACACGTAACGACAAGTCCACGTCATGCCGCCGTTTGCTCCATATAGCTGTAAAATTCGATATTCTCATGCGACCCATGTGTTTTATGCCGCAAAGTTTGCAGTTGATTGTCAGAACCGTTTTCGCACTATCAGCGACTGTTCGTTTTTTCGCACTTGAGTTGTAGTCAGTTTTGTGCCGGTGATTTTTTATCCGCGGGAAAACATCAATAAATGGTCGTTTAAATACGAAAATGAATATAGTTATGCGGAGAAAATTGGGTGCTTTGTGCGGCTTGCATGAAATATTCATGGTCACCGACAAAGGGTCTAGCGAAGACAGCGTCCTAAAAAATAAAATTATTTTTACCAAGTTTCGCGAGAATACGTGAGCGTTTCGGAATTCCGGTCAGTTGCCGCTTAACATATGGAGGTGGACTGATGACGTAGATACTCTACCATTATGACGGAATAATTAAATCCCACGTGGTATGTTAAATGCTGGCTAGGTTTTAATTGCGACGATGAACTGTTTTTTTCGGCTGCTGGACCAGGACACGATTTCTACTTCATATATTAATCCGAGTCTCCGAGCCGCACTACAAAAATGACCGGTCCGGATAGATGCTCGTTAATTAAGAGGCTTTAAAAGCGTCTAATGCAATATGCGAATTGATGGCAGGCGTTCTAAACCATATCCTCTCTGTGTTTTATTTTCAGACTTATATATACAGCAGCTGAAACATAGTTGTTGAGGTAAGTATATATACAAGTTTGTTTGTTTTGTTGAAGAAAATCGGAAGTTGTGAAGAGAGATCTTTGTAGCGAAAATTCAACACAAAAGTAAGCGCTTCATATTTATTTAAAATATTATTTTTATTTCAATTTATATTATTAAATCAAAATTTTTAAATACGGTTAAAAGTGATTGCATTAATAAATCAATTTGGGGATGCTGCGGTTTGTTTTTTAATTTTTTGGAGTTATTTCTTGGGTGCTGGTTATACAATTACAATTACGCTCAAGTTACCACATTTGATACGACTTTTTATCTACGATTCCATACATACCACCCATAACGACGGGCTTACGGTGAAAAAGAACGTAATCCCCAATTTGAAATTCAATACGGGAGACTAGAGGTAGTGGCGCTTTTGCCTTGAGTCTTGACCTTTGTAGTTTGAACTACACCAATGCTCACGTACAAACTTAATGACTAAACACAGCCTCAGCTGTTCTAGCGAAGTGTGTATACTTTCGCGTTCTCCGTAGCTTCGTTTGTTTAGAAATGTCCCCAAAATGTCGTAAATTAATTTTTGTCTCCGCGTAATTTGGTCTTCGTCGGATTTTGGGTAAAAACAAGACGTCAGCCGATAAGTTATATTTGTAAATAACATTTATAGATGTAAAAAATCGAAAGGATAAAAGAATTGCCTTTTATCTTAATAAAATAGACGACATAACTTATGTAGATAAACCAACCCATCTGCTTAATAACAATTACCTTAAATTCGAAGGCCTGTTTATCAGAAATTGCAATTTCCATAATTTTGTAAATGTCATATAAGTGCCTAAATTCAAATTAATGAGGCAATTTGCTATTATCCTACATGAACAACGCATTACAAGGTCACGAAGACGTGCAATTAGACTTTACGACATCTAAATGAACGCAAAAGGAGACAGATCACCTTCGTGCAAGCACCGTATTATTACTTCGATTAAAATTTTGTCGAATGACTAACCATCTTAAAATGCAGTAACATATTTCGATGTAGGTTTCTATATACCGCATAAGGATTCAATGTCCCCCAAACACATTTCAGCAGTAAACGAACCCGACTTATACGTGTCTTAAAACAAAGTCAGTTGTCCTATGGTTTTAGGTGATAAAGATACCTTTATCAAAATCAACCGAGACGATAATTTATTTCGGTTTACAGACTCGATTTTTACGCTAACCATTAAACGGTCTAATTTAGTCATTCGCATTTTACTGTTGTGTACTCTTGATCTAGGGAAATTAGACATTTCTGAGTAACGCACGTAAAGCTGTAAAACGCGCGGATTTACAAGTGGTTTTACTAAACAAATCGGCCGGTTGTTGTTGGACAGGTCAGCATGTCCCTGGTACGGGTCATTGCATGTCTCCCGCAGATTTATGGGCTCCATATAACAATGTACGCTCATTTGTGATAAAATCTGCAAAATTGCCAGGTTGTCTTCACTGGCATTTCCAGTTGGCTGTCATAACAGGACCAGCGGGCACAGGGCTGGAACATAGGTCAGTGAATCTTCGCGAAGAAAAATAAATAAGATCGCCGTCCGGCGATGGATAAATTAGATACAATTCGATAAATTGCCACGCACAATTTCGGCATCGGGTTTCAAACGGAACAAAGGGAATTAAATTTAGGCGTTGCCTCAAAATTTTTTGTAAAGTTTATACCGGGTTAAAACTCGGATCAATCATTTTTTATTAAATAAACAATAGAGATCACTAGAGGTATGAAATTTTACCGGGTAAAATATAATCAAAAGAGTTCGAGAGATACAACTTATTTTTAAGCATTTTTGTCATCTTGTATTTGCACTAAGTACGTCTGCACTTCTTCACCGGCTGTACAATTTCTAATCACCATTCGCACTTGCGTTCCCCTGGTTTACAATCCTTTTTGAAAGCATTTGTTCGTTTTTCAGTCCAGAAACTGGCTATTTTATCTTTATCTTAATGTAAACTTCAGGGAGGGCAATCATGAAAATACTTTACCTGTTTCAATAATTTATTGCACTTCATTAAAGCTGCCTGGGTGCTGCAATGTTTTTCTTTCTTATATGTTTGTCCAAACGCTTGTCAGTCGCACCAGAGCGATTATAATCAATAAACATTGCAGAATAACAAGAAAAATGTCCGTGTGATTGTGTGTAAAGGCTATTCTAATATTCAGGGGGGAAACGAACATCTAATAATCTAAAAATCATCATCCAGCAATCTAAGTGAGTTCACACTTTTAGTGTGCCACCCGTTTAACCCGGGATCACTTGACAGGACCTGTTATCCAATTCTGCATGCTGACCCCGGAATCGATCGTGCAACCCACTTGAAGTCGTTTGCGCAATGGTCCTTCGGTGACACAACCGCCTAAAAGAATTTACTTTATTTTGATATAATGGCATCATTATTTTCAAAGTTAAACTGCGTGTGATAACAAAAAAAACAGCTATAAAAGTTAAGTTCCGATACGCTACAAAGGCGCTTCTTTAAAAGTGCAAACCAAATACATTCATCTACAACATTCTTGAAAACACATCAATTTTTATTTAAGGAAGTAAACGGATATCCCATTTCACTAATCTTTACGTGTGTGTATGTAATTTGTCGAACAAATCCCCATGGAACATAACTTTTCGACGGTTGTTTCAAACAAACCGAAATTCAATATACGTAATGGTCTGTTTGCTATAGACCTTTGCCACCAACAGTACGTGTAACACGTATCTGTAATTGACATGACACTCAAGTTACACAGTATGCCCGATATACGTGTCAATTTATTCACCGTCTCATAAAAAGTATAAAAACGTATTTTCTACGTATATTTATTACAAATTGATAACAATTTTATTTATAACATCCGAACTGCCATTTTGCCACGCTGCTTTTGTTGTTAAAGCTCGTTTGTAAATAAAACGACATTAAATTAGCCGAAATTATAATCGTAATTAATTTAATTATGACACGGAAAAACTTGAATCGTTTTTATGATTATGTTTAATTTGTAATACAATTATATGAATTGCATTATAAACTGGTGTAGCTTTTATAGCGTGCAATTTTATTGTTTAAAGGTAAATTGTCTTAAATAATAATATGACATTAATACTAAAGAATTTAGTTTGCGCCATTAATAAGTTTAATCAGTTTATTTTTGACTACTGCACAGTCGAAATAACACTTTTATAAAATATATTCTTTTAGAAATACAAAAAATATACTTAAATTTCCTGTCCGGCCTTATTCTCAAATCCCTTTATAAGTATTAATTCATTGCGTTTGTTTATTAGAATTTCCACGGGAGATTTAATGCGATTTCACACTTCGGCAATATTAGTAAATAACGTCAAATCTGTTTCATAACATAAATTATGTTCAAAATTAGGTATCTTCACTTTTTAATTAAAAGTTTATTTACATCATAAAACCTTTGCGTAATCCTATTATTCCACCTTTGTATTTGCTAATTAGGACACAATAAACGTGTATTGCGAAGCAAGAAGTAAAGTTCAGACTGATATACACGTGTTGCTTTGACATGCGTCGGCCATTCCATAATCTTCGGAATCCGATTTGGAGCTGATACGTTACAATCCTATCTTTGTGCTCAATGTGGAATAATAAAACACAGTAATCCACGCGTGTGGCGTAAAAGCCTTGAAATCCTTTCACGACAGGCCATCAAAATAAGCGGGTGTTTCCACAACAGTTCCGAAACTGCTTATAGCATATCGCACCTGCTATGAATTCCAATTAATTAGACTTGTGTAACTCGATCTTGAACAATTTCATATAAAACACGCGAACGTTGGATAAAATTATTTTAATACAACCATTGCTTTGTCAATTGATGCTATAACATCGCTTGTGCATATTTAATAAAGATCACGTCTATTCTAATATAGGATTTTTTGATTCAGTTTGTAATTATTAAATTAAACTATAGTTTACTATAAAAGACATATTCTCGGTTATACGGCATAACACTTTTGCAATGTTGTATGAGAAACTGCAATCTGGTAGGTTTAATTAGTCAAATATAAATATTTACTTGAGCAATCTACTATCTCAGTTGAGTAACCGACGCCTCGAGCTAGCGTCCTGCATAGAACAAACGTCCCTGATCTCAGTAACTTTGATCGTAATGGATTTGAGACACGATAATCAGACTCGGTTTGTTATGGTATATTAGGTCATCCGTCCGTTTTGACATTGCTTCACATACACGACACTATCACATCGTTTTGTGGGCACTTTCAAGGCCGTGAAATTCCGATAGGATCTTTCGAGAATGACGGTGGTTGCGCCTTTGACAACTGGGCATTAATTAAAACAACCAGTAATTTTATAAAAATGCCCGGAACTCAAGGAGCCGTGCCAATCGGTAGCAAGTAGCTTTTCCTGAGACAAAATATAGTCTTGGTACGGACTAAGCACTCCACATGACAGAAAAAACTAAAAAAAAAAAACATTTTAAAACGGTTAAAACTACAATGCCATGTGCCAGGACCCTGCACCGAAAATGTGCAAGTTCCATGTTTAAAATACCAAGTCGTTTTATTTACAATTTATTTCTTTTTAGTATGAAGGCAATATTTCTCGTCATCGGATTTCTAGCTACGGCAGCAATCGCACAAGGTAATACGGCAAAGCTATTTAATTTCTTAGTATAGGCCCATTTTATTTTAAACTCCCCCCACCCCATTAAAAACAAGTTATTTCTTCTCGGTATTTTCGAACAGGCTTATTTATTTGTCGCAAGATGGTATCCTTTCTACTATTTATTTTCAATTAAACTTTAAATATAGTTGTAAATAACACGAGTACGTAGGTGTGTCCACCTCCAAAACCATTTAAGCATACCTCGCTTTAACCACGGGTTGAGAGCACGAACATATCGTGTCACACAGTCTAATAACTATCCACGCAAAGCACTGGGTTTTAATCACAGATCATCGTTTTTTCAGATGTGGTCCAGGTGTTCTGTTCTCAGTCCAGCATCACGGCCAAGATCCAGAAGGAGGTGGTGACGTCAGCGGGCTTTACGATGTCCGATGTTCATCTGAACGACAGGAGCTGTCCTTTTGACCAGGAAGAAGATACCTTTTTCATGAAAGTCATTTCACCGTTGAGTAGCTGTGGAACTCACCTTACGGTAAAACCTCAAACTTGCAACAGCGTACAATTATTTGAATATATAGGAAGGACGTATTTACTGACGGGTAGTGAAATGGAACATTATACTCATGTTTATTATCATGGTTAAAAAAAACGAGAGTGTCCACAACCGGATTCCCCAAGAAATACTATTGTGTGTTGTTTGTAATAAAGATGTAACTGCTAGGACATTTTTTGTATTAATCCATCAAGTTGTGCCCACGAGAACGGCTGCTTTCGATCCACAAACTTTTAGATGACGGTCCTTGGCGCTTCAATATGAAATAATCAGCATGTAGGTGTATGTTATAAAAAGTATTTCGGGATAAATAGACCTACTCTACGAGGCATATTTATTTTGATTCAACTGTGTAGGGTTTCCCAATTACACCTACCCAAATTCCAAGTAAATATATTATTTAATAAATACTAAATTAAAGAGATTTCCCGATAAAATTACCTCCGTTCGCCCACTCTATAATACTTCAATGACCGAGTAATAAACAAGCAACCTGCTATGAAATATTCACGACCTGGCTTGCTATTATCTATATCGCTATGAATAATGGAGTTGGTGCCTGGAGTAAAATGAATTGTGTTCGGCTGCGTGCCAACTTTTTTAGCAGCATTCTTGTGCATTACTCGTTGGCATGGATGCAAGAATAGACAACGCAGTCTGCAATTGGCCGCAAAGTTTAATTAAACTCGTTGCAAAACGCTGAAATGCCAGATTATTGATAATCCACACGTTTCAATGCTGTGTGTAAATGCAAAGGATCCCGATAACTTTTCACAAAATTTGCACCAGGTGACCTTATTTACCCAACAAACGCACTTCTACACACTGATGTTATCTTAAGTAGAATTTCATTTATGGCTGAACCGTATTCGAAATGTTTAAATTAAACAGATCAGGCGATAATTAATATAAACCGCGTTGCCCTTAGATGGAACCTCCGATATACTTTGCAGATGTGAATCAACAGTTGTTGCATGTACCTAATTAAAAGCATCAAAATACTCGGTACCGGTTAGAGTCACATCCTGAACACAGGCATCTTTTCCAGGCCAACGACACTCACGTAGTGTTTAGCAACTCGATCTCGACAGTAGATACCGGTCCGACCTATCCGTACGGTGTCGTTGTTGGGCCGCAGTCGAACGACAAGGCTTTGAGCGCGTTCATCAAATGCACGTACAGAATCGACCTCAACGTGAGCACCATGTTCATCCCAAACATCACCATCATGTAAGTGTGAGAAGCCGGCAAACTTCAACTCAAACACTATGGTCAATTATATATTTAAATAAGAAGGAGAACTAGTTGTTCAGGGACTGAAAACGGAGTGAGATATAGCGTACCCATGTTTTTTCCCCGTGAGTGGGACAGCGACAATCGTATCCACAGTCAGATCGCCTCATGGCCTGCTTATACCCATACAACTTGTTATGTATGTTGCATAGGAGTGTTTGTGTAAATTCAGAATTAAGCAACATCCGGTAATAATAAAACGTACAATTTGTTTGACAATAAATACAGCATATTATCTAATTATCCCATTATAAGAACTTTATAGTAACTATACTACAAAATAGTAGATATATATTATGAAATTTATATATTATGAATAAACTGTATACTAGGTTTTTTAACTGTACAGCAGCGCCACTTCGCGATTAAAAATCATAATATTTAACTTTATCTTTAAAATGTTTTATCAATTATACTTTAAAAGGGACGTGTTTCATGTATTATGCTTAGTTTCACACTCTTAATAGGCTTGTTGTTAAGAGCGTTTTTTTAGAACAGAGTATATGTATCGGTTGCTTTAACCATTCGGCCACACTACCGTACGAAATAATAAATAAACGGTGCAGCCAGTTTTTTAACTGTGCAGCAGCGCCACCGCGCGATTAAAAATATTACAACTATCTCCTTTCTCCTGCAGTCCCATCAGCGCCCCTGACGCGTTCGGAGTCGGCGAGTTCAGAGCTGCCATGGCACTCTACACCGACAATACTTACTTGACTGCATATTCCAGTCCTCCTGTAATGCAACCTGACGAAACCCTATATGTTGGTATGTATTCTAATTGAGTGGTATCGCCCCTGACCGCCAGCCGAAAGGTGGAGTGATCGAAACCAGTACCTGCTAGTTTTTTTATGCAAAACGCACGATTTTAAAAAGCAATTTTTTCTACCGTATTGAATAAGCTCTAATAGCTTCCAAATTCATATATTCGATTTCGTAACACTGTTAACGACGAGTTTCTAATGATAACCGTCATCATAGAAACCCGAAGTCAATTGTCTTACCTTTATTGGCTAGGTTTATTGAGACCTTCATTAGTTTACACTTAAATCAAACACCCGTGTTTTTTAACGAAACCCCTTTTTCAGGTGTTACTCTCGTTGGTGACGTAAGCTCTGACGTATACCTCCTAATGAAGGAATGCTGGGGTACAGTTTCTGACAACCCAGGTGCCTCCCCCCAATACCCCTTAGTCCAAGCTGGGTGAGTGAAATGCTACCGCGCATACATTGTAATTTGCTCAAGGAATGCCCATAATTTATTTACAAGGAATACGCATAACTCTTTAAATATGTATGTTATTTATAGCTTCGTTATAGCCTACATTTCGATTGAACTTTCCTCTTGCCCCTTTTCTGTTTTGTACCTTTTGTGTTATCGTTATTCCCTATGATGTCTAACATGGTGTTTAAAAAAGAACGAGTTGTCTACACAGGTTGAAACTTTCATTGCATAATTTGGAGTGCAAGCTTTTCAGTTTTCTTAGATATGATTTATGAGGCATACCATATATATACTCAAACACCGATTTCTACATTAAAATGATATTCGTGACAAGTCCATTATAGGTTTAAAACTTGAACTGGTAAAAGGGGTATTGTAGCTGAATGGTAGCGAGAACGATTCATACTCAGAATGATAATAAAAACGGCATTTCTGACTTTCCAATAGCGGTTTCAAAATGTCGTCAGTAAAACAAAAACAAAACGGTTGGGTGACGAGTTCGTAAACAGATTTATTTTAACCTAATGACGCGCAAGTCAAGTGGTCCAAATCTTTCCAGGTAAAAAATATGTTGCAGAATGACTAGGGCGTGCGATTCAAACACAGCATTTAAACCAGTTCATGTGACCAGTACATCGCGGGTTTAATACTGGACCACGTATAGATAAAATCGTGTGTTGTGCCCCAGAACTGATATAGATAATTTTTTCATTAATAGTTGTTTATTTTATTTTTATTTTTTTAGTTAAGTTTTGAAGCCATGATGGGCCCGCCCCCAAGACCGTGTTTTGATATATTATTGTATATGAATCTGTGACGCAAACCATTCTGCCACTCGTTCAATTGATATGGATAATTTGCAGCTCTTACAACAAACTCTGAGTTTTTTTACAACAAACTCCGAGTTCTTCCACTACGTATAAATAGCTCACGGCAATACGTTCCGTGTGACTGTAAAATAGTGAGATTCTTGATCATCGTCGTTATGGCTAAAATAAATACACCAGTGACCTCAATGCACACAAACAAACCGTGCGTTTGCACGTTTGGTGACGAAATGTTTGTTGTTAAAATGGGAAATTTTTAAATAATCCTTTAGAACTGTCCGTGTGATTCTATCATGGTAAAATACAGATAGCTTGGTTCACATTTAGAGGACATGTGAAAAATTCAATAGACTCTTTTGGATTAATACATCTTACAATAGACTTTCTAACAAACAATCCGCTTTTAAAAAAATAAAAATCAGGAAAATATTGATTTTTTTTCGTAATATGGTATAAAGTTTTACGAATACTACGCATCATCATTCAAACTGGGAATTCACGTTTTAAAGGATGCAATTGTTTTTTTCACTGCGCATGTACTTATTTCGCAATATAGATCGTCAGATTAAAATCGGTAGCGCAAATAACGTCAACTTCATTTCGTGATCGTCTTACGTCACGTTATATTTATTTCAATGGTGTTTCTGTAAAAAGTACCGCCAATTCCCTGAGGCTAATACAGTTCGTTTTCAAGTGATAGATTAATCGGAATTGACTAACCAAAGAAGACTTTAATATAAACCCCACAAAAACTATATATAATGATGACCTATTGTTTTAAGGCTTATAATAACAAAATACTAAAACATAAACAGCAGTCGCTTTAGACGCACTTATAGAGGTAGTCAAGTACTATGCCATTTTTACTAAACTGCATACGCCTTTCTTGTTCTCTGTCCAAGTCGGTTGGAATAGAACATTTTTAACCCGTTTTAAAATATCAATGTGGTTTGGTATTAACATGTGGCAGTTGTTTACAGACCATATAGAAAAATAAGTTTAAAAAGATATTTTTTACATAGAATAACACTTATATTGTAACAAACAAGTAACCCGTACAGAGATTTTACCATGTAATATGTAACCCAAGGTCGAATGTTGTTGAAATTTACGTGTAGATATCATTATAGATTACTAACTTTACAAACTTCACGGTAGTATACACGACTGTCCTTGGGAGACCTTGTAATAATTCGAACCAAATATAGCTCTAAGTCTATACCATGACAATTTTAACGCACTTGCCCGCCCCCGGCTATAACGGTCGCCGCCAAAAAAACGACGTCACTGTGGTAATAACCGGTATTGCACAATTTCAAAAATAACCAAACAGTGCAAAAACAAGTACAGCTCCGGTCGCCATTGGCTGGTGATACTCGTGACGACTTGCGCCCCCCGGGCAAATAAAAGTAATCACTCTTCTGGGCCAATCAAAAGCAAGCTTTTCTTCTCTCCTGATTTTTCTGCTTCAACTTTAATTACCGATTATTCTCGCATAATTGCAGCGTTCTACTCGCGCCAGTCCTCGGGCTATTCTAGGTAAAAGAGTGAAGGATTTTTGCACCGCATTATCTCGTTTCTTTTTTTCTCTTTGAGCGCTCCTCCTCGGAAAAAATGTAGGAAAAAACGCAAAATGAGTAAAATATGCGGTAACTCCTTGCTAAGGTTATCCAAATTGTAAAGCAAGCAGCACGAGTATTATGTACGAATTGCGTTTCGTGGCAGTTGTAAATCGGCTTCGGAGTGAAACGTGGCAATATGAGCTGGGTATATGATAGCAGTGTCCAGTACATTACAACCAAGGTAGTGCAAGCTATGCAGAGCTGTATATATATGTGCATTTAAGTTAAGCTGAGTGTTGTATTAATATTGATTTGATTTTCAGGTGCCCTGTTGCTTCCTCTGCTGATGGAGCTGTACGCGTCACGCAAAATGGTGTCAGTCACCAGGGAATGTGGAACAGTCCAGTGTTCAAGTTCGTAGGAAATGAACCGGAGTTCGAAAATGTGTGGCTCCATTGCAACCTTCAGATTTGCATCAACCGAAACTGCCAACCGGTAAGTAAAAAGGAAATTTCCGTGTTTTACTTTAAAAGATTGGTTATAATAGCTTGTTCATTTCTTTAGACTTGCTCTACCCGTAAACGTCGTGCCGTTGATGGTGAAGGAAGACCAATCTGGGGACCAGAAGATCACATCCAGCCCAACATCATCACAGTTGGACCCATTACTCGACTAATTATCGAGAACATTTCAGAGAACCAAACCAGAGTTACCTACGAACAGAACTATCCGAACCAGCAACCACACCCAATTTTGACAAACAATGGAGTCACCGGACAAGGTTTGTTCATTTTTGTACGCTTTTACGGGAGGACCTTTAGGCTGGTAAGCGTAACCTCTTGTAAATCTCCAACACTAAGCTTGGTTACAGCTCTGTTGAAGAATTGCAGGTGGTAGGTGCTATCCATGCATTATCATCAACCCCCCATTAACACGAAGATTTTTTTTTTTATTTGTAAGTTGCCTTTTCTTACAATATAGTCAAAGTTGTCACCACCTTTAAAATCGTTTGTTTTATTTAAATTTAGGCAACATGGGGTGGTCGTCGTCCAACACTGTTATCCTGGTGGCTGTTCTAGGAGGCTTGGCTCTCATTTGTATAATGCTGGCACTCATTGTAGTGATTATGCGCATCCGTGGCCGCACCTCCAACACGGGCTTTGATCTTGGCGGCAACACTAACAAATCCTATGTGGCTTGATTTGCCGTGCGCTAATAAGCGTTTTGCTTTTTTATGCTCATCAGGGTACCCGCACCCAGTATTAAGTAACATTATCCGTTTTTCACGTCATAATTGTTTGTGTACAGAAATCACCTTACCACCATCTGCGTCAACACGCTAATCTCAGTTCAAATAAATACTAAAAACATAGCTTTAAGGCTTTCCGCCAGTGACGTACAAAGTTGCTGTATCATAGGCTAGGCCGGTTTAAGTAGTTGGTTAATTGCGGGCTAGTTCATTGTATCGCTTGTTTTTGCTGCTCGTCTTGGTTTCATACTTGCTGTTGCGTATACCACCGTCTGTAGGCACCGCATAGGTAATGATGTTGTATTGTAAATTTAATCCCTCCCGTGAATACAAAGTAATAATAACACCTAGTTTTCTTGTCCTGAACTAACCATTCGCATTTTGTGATCAATAAACAGCATTTGCTTGCAATGTGGGAGTTATAACAATACAGCGAGGTTTGAAAGTTGGAACACTACTTCGTAACGGACCTAAAGCTATATCGTAAAGTTTTTCATACGCCTCAGGGCAGGCTAAAACACCGCAGACGCGGTGTTGTTTTAAAACCGATTGGTAAAATGGACTTAAAAATGCTAAACTTATTTTTCGAATAAAGAAAGTTATTTCGTTTCCAACATGCCGCTGTTTTATGGAAAAAACGCAATAATTAATAGGTATCGATTTTGAAACCTTATCAAATTACAGTGTTGTAAGGTCTTGGTAGTACATTTACATCTCATTGAATAGCAGTCAAGACTCCCGTGTCGCTTTATTGAACAGTGTGTCAGTTGTCGGTTGATGTGGTCTTGTATACAGGATACGATACCACAGATAGGTGGAGTGGTGACAGGTCCGCCGTATGTTTAAGTATTATTGTGAAAATGGATGGTTGGACTAGCGCGTATTTATAGATGACGAACAAAAACGGAAATAAACGTTGAATAATTCGCTTAACATTTAATTTGGATAAATTTAGTGGTGCTGAAAAAAAAATGCTGAAAAGTTGTAAAAATGTTATAAGTTTTCTTTTGCGGAAAATGCTCAAGAAAATTAAATATAAATGTTAAGAAATGACACATCTTCAACCAGCCTGCAAAAGCACAATGATCAAGAATAAAATGTGCTACTGACATCACGTACTCGTTAACTTATCGACCGTAGAGTGGATCAAACTGTCTTCAAAAGGTTAATTTCCTTCGAAGTAAAGCGCCACTAAATGTACTTCTGAAAAGGCCACGTTGCCCAGAGATGTCCCACCGTGAACGTCCGTACACGTATAAATCGATGATGTCACCAGCATACAGTTTAATGACGTCGACATACGGCAACATTGCGTCATACACACCACCAGTATGATAGGTCGTGCCGTTCGGGTAAACCTGTCCTTTTTGCCATCGAGTAAGCTGGTTGATAGGTTTGTGGTTTTTACGAACTTTCAGATCTATAGTGGGAAGTTCACGCGCTTTCTCCCGTTCTTTTAGAATGATATTTGCTGTAATGAGATATATCCCGGTGACCGGTGACCTGAAGTAACCCGAATTAAAGCCGCCACCGTCATTGAGAATAACGTGATCGAAATGTATGACTTCTCCGATAGGATTTGGAGAGAAGTCTGAACCAAGAAAAACGTGGAAGGCAACATAGAACTCTGTTAATGCATGTAGGACAGTATATTAGCTGTGCAATGTCGTTTTCAAGTTTATTGCAATTAATTTTTAAGCAATAAATGTCACCTGTGTTCCGCACAATCGCCATGCTCTGTCGTTCCAACACACCGAGCCTTTGGTGGATTTGTTGTCTTAAGAATCTCTGACCTTTTTGAAACTCTCGAATGGAGTCTTCGATTTCACGAAATTTCGACACGTAGTAGCGATGCGGATAGAGATCAGTTGTCTTTTGCACCACACCACTGCAAGGCATCAGTTATTAACGCATGCATAATTTAACGAATACAAAAATCAATGTTTAATCTTAAAATTTTGTCACATTAAAACCCGGTAAATGTCAATTTTACGGTGGAATGACAGGTCATGGGCAGTAGACAGTTATCTTCCTTTAATGCAACTTGTCCTTGATATTGTACAACATATTTTTCGCACCTTATTTTCGTTCTTGTCTTATTTGCAAGTTCGTTCTGGCGGTTGACCTCAAGCGGTTTTTGCTTCAAAGATAAAGTTGGCAGCCAAGCCGTTTTATTTTCAGGCTTAATTCCCACCTACACAAATTAAGATGAAATATTTATGTCAATTTCATGATTGGAAAAAAACACGATGGGCGTTGGCGCGTCAATGCATTTATACAATCTACAGTCGGTTACTGAATACAACTGCATATTGCTTAACGTAATATTTTTTCAATACATATACGGCAATTTAGCGCTTTTGCCAAACAGACCAATAAGTACCTGATTCCCACTCTTTTTATTTGTGAAAGTAAATACTACTATTACGTTATCACTCGGAAAAAATGGTTCATAGAGAAAAAAGGGTCAATTGCATGACCTAATCCATCTCATATAATTACATTTGGCTTGAGCAACTCCTCATTGCTTAACACTTTCTTGTTAAGTAAGTAGATTTTCATCAATAGTTCCTTGTTCTCAGCCACCCGCTTGTAGTTCTCTATGGCTAAAACGGGTACAACGTTTTAATTATTAATAACGCCTCTCGTCACAATTTGTTATTAATTTAAAAATCTCCGATCAACTAGTTCATGGCACATTTAATAGTTGTGTAAATCGTTTTATAGCACGGAAAAGCATTTCTAGTATTATCTATATGGCGTTCTAGGCAGTTATACTGTGTTTATGCCCGGAATCAATGAATTGAGAAAAAATTATTGTGTTTTTTTCCATTACTCCATTACAATAGGAATCCACTTCTTGCTTATTGTCGATATACGTAAGTGCACATTACGATAGTGCCTATTTTCCACTTACCCAAATGAATTGTGAAACTTGCAGAAAGAGCTGCCAAACTTAAGCTCAAAATCAACAAGCATGTGACTAGTTGGTCACGTGAGTGCGAACTAGTGGTTTTATTCTCAGGTCGTATCTCACTGTTTCTCCGATTGTAACATGGTCGAAAAGTTCTATGTTGATTCGATATGTTGTTGCTATCACGTGCACGCGGTGTTGCCTCCATGTAATAAAACCTGGTTAATAAATAAAAAAATACTTTCAAGTTAACTTCAGCCTAACAGTTAAAAAGTCCTGCGAATAGACCAAAACTCATTAGACACTAATCACATTGATTATCCAAAAAACGCCTTTTCTGCTACAAAGCAACTCCATTGATTCCGCCTCGCAGCTTCAGCCAAATAACGCAATACTTATTTTACAAATATCTGAAGTCTAATTTATATTTAAAACTAAGCCCTTTTTGTCATTGCAATAAGCGTGCCAATGGCATAATGGCCGTTGGTCTGCCTTTAAACAGATCCGTTTAACCTGAAAATCGATTAGACAACAAATTCTTGATATGCTCCTTTTTTAAGACGTCTCACTTTTCTTTCAGGGTGTCCTGTTGACGCGTATTCATTTATTTTCAATGCTAAAATAACAATTCCACATAACGTAGTGATTACTTAAGTATCCATATACCAATTTCGACGTCGGTCTCGACAATGAGCAAAATCGCGAAAACCAAGCGGCTTAATGCAATCGGTCGTTATCTCATGCAGCATCTATAGCAAGAACATTTTGCTGTTTAAATTCTTTGCCGCCTATACCTATTACCTCAATTTCGCATCGACTTGACATTTTCTTAATGTACTTTCTGGAAAGTAGTTGTACGACTAACACGGCGCATCTCCTTTGGGAGCGTAACATGTTTCCAAGGGATTAGCCGGTGTCGTGCCTAAACGTAGATACTTTTACGTTTGTAGGGTGTAAGGAGACTTAGAAAATAGACCTACGCGCAGTAACATCCTACGATCTGGTTTGTGGCAGTCGGAACCCTAAAGAACGAATCATAATCTGTCATCTGAACTGTAAAATATTAAGCATGAAACCGTATTAGGCTGAGTGTAATTTTAATCTTAAAATCACATATGACGCGTGATTGTAAATGAACGTATTTAGTATCAGGCTATTCTGTTTTAACATCATAGCGTATTTTTGATCTGCATAATACGAGCAATGTAAACTACAGTATATCTGTAGAACAAATGAATCGATGTGGATTTTCCGCTTGAACACAACCCGTATAACGCAAATATAATTGAACTTTAAATGACAAAAGTTCATAACACAAACGTTTGGTCGATATACCAGAAATCAGAGTTTCGCCCGATATCGTCTATCTGCATCAATGCGAAATTTTCAATCGCTTGGGTTAGCACACGAAGCAAAGTATCATGTGCTGCTAGGTGTGCCGATTTATATTTTGACCGCGTTGTCAAGATGAATTAGGAAGGTCATTGCTCGACTAGGATTGACCCTAACCACTTTCTGTCCACCTAACGCTCTTTCTCTCGAACCAGAGGATTCAAATTTAGAACCGATTTAAAATCGATGTAATATTATATTCTCAAAACACTCTGCAATCGATCTTTGATTTGACAGTTAAAAGTTGAACATCTTTGATTTTGACAGTTAAAAGTTGAACATCACTAGAACTGACTTCCCTCCAATCTTGTTTCGGTTTGCCTGCTTAGTAGACCATTTACGGTATTCACACACATCATATCCGATGCAGCAGCGATTGCAGATCACTTACTTGCCTACATAAGAACATTGTTTTTTGTAGGCCTAGGAAGTTAGATATTACACTAGTTGCGATCTGCGATTCTCTACACGTTATTTCCGACCGACCATTAGAATTTCACTATTTAAGTCCAGCCTGTTGGTCTAGCGGTTAAGGAGGCGTTCAACTAATTATTCTCCCTATCTCTCCAATGCAAACTGACCTCACAAACACGACTGTCACTCAAAATCCTGACATAGGAAGTCTTAGATTTTTTCACAATTTAAAATTGAAGCTTGGATCTGCAACCTAAACTCAAAACCCTACAAAATTTTGTTTAAAAATTTTGAGCCCATACCACCTCGTACATCGGCAACTTTTTTTCCAACAAACAGCTAGCAGATGCACAATCAACACCTTTATTTTACAAAGCACTGCTCCACGATTACAAAACTTTACAGCTAAACGAGAACACCGGCGCGCAGCCTAGCACATGCTGCTTTCAACCAAACAAACATTGGGGAATCACCACCATTGTTACTCAGCAAAACACTCCGTTTAAAAACAATTACTCATGGAGGGTACCACTCGTCACATCCTGCCGTTCATAGAGGTCTTAATTAGGTTATATCTCCATCTTGAGAAACGTGTGACTCGTTCCAGTTTAGGTTTAAACTGTACGAACTTACTAGTAGAGGTCATTCTGTAAGACTCCTGTCCAAATTTTAACCGTTTCTGTTGACTGCTTCGGCTATTACAGGCCTTCGACTGAAGGGTGGTCATTCTGTAGATTTCATTTGGCGACAGTGTCACTGGTGATGACTGAAACTCTTCGTACACATTAAAATTCACTGCTTAATGTTTCACAACTTTCAGCACATTCTTTCACTGTAATTTGAAAGGTTTAAAGTCCATAACCAGAGTACAAATTGTTGTTTTTGAGTAAAAAAACACACCCAATGTCACCTTTGAGCCTCGTGTGACCACATTTTGTCCGCCTCCAGTTCTTTCACCAATGTTTGACAATCAAGGATGGTTAGGATTGGTAAGTTTTTTATATCTTCTGTATGCATAGGTGTCCAACAACACATCTAGGCCTTCACACCTGCCCAAAAATTAAAAAATATGAAAAAAAGGTACACATGTGGATACCAAGAGGAGTGCATTTTCCAGTCCGATATCACAAATCGGATTAACAGCCTGTATCGAAAGATTGTCTGGTATTTATAAAAGCCATTCGAAGTTAAGTTCTTGAAAAAATATCCGAACGACCCTCTACCGGCAGGTACCTCTAAATACTACAGGAGCGCTTGGATCGCTTACTATACTTAGTAATTACAAAAGCCATGATATTAATGTTAGGGTTGGGGTTAAAGTTAGTTCTGGGGTTGAGATTAGTGTTTGGGATAGGGTTAGAATTACTTTCCATAGCAATCTAAGTGATCCAAGCGATCCAAGCGCTCCAAGCGGTCCTGTAGTATTTAGAGGCACCCCTCTACCGGAGTGAAAATGACCAAAAATGAGGAAAAATGACTAATTAATTACTTTGCTAATTAGCATAAGTAATTAAGTGTTAGATTTTAGACAAACAGTTGACTAGTAACATTTATCCACACTCAAATTTCTATAAATTTGGAGATTTTGGCAAAAAAATCAAAATGGCCCGTTTTTCATTTAGGAGGCGTTCAACTAATTATTCTCCCTATCTCTCCAATGCAAACTGACCTCACAAAAACGACTGTCACTCAAAATCCTGACATAGGAAGTCTTAGATTTTTTCACAATTTAAAATTGAAGCTTGGATCTGCAACCTAAACTCAAAACCCTACAAAATTTTGTTTAAAAATTTTGAGCCCATACCCCCTCGTACATCGGCAACTTTTTTTCCAACAAACAGCTAGCAGATGCACAATCAACACCTTTATTTTACAAAGCACTGCTCCACGATTACAAAACTTTACAGCTAAACGAGAACACCGGCGCGCAGCCTAGCACATGCTGCTTTTAACCAAACAAACATTGGGGAATCACTACCATTGTTACTCAGCAAAACACTCGTTTAAAAACAATTACTCATGGAGGGTACCACTCGTCACATCCTGCCGTTCATAGAGGTCTTAATTGGTTATACGCCATCTTAAGTGCTTCGCCTTTCAATCAAAAGGTTGCAGGTAGGAAAATCGCTAGCTAGACGGTTGTGTCCTTGGACAAGGCACTTTACGGACATTACCTGCACCCAGCAGATTAATGGGTTCTACCAAATTGAAGGAACGTGTCTATCATACACAACACACTACAATAGCTCCGGTAACCCGACGATGGGCGCGAGGTCATCTGACGTTTGCCCGTGTGTTAACCCCCTTGATTTTTCCATTTACGGGGATAAACATGAATATCCTATCCTAAATAAAATCTTCCTGCGTAAAACGTTTTTAATTCATGTCTTTTGTGGTCATATCATTAAAACATCAGTGGTTAGTAGCCGTTGCAAGTACATGATCATACGATGTTGCCGTAATGTATCGGAAATAGAGACGTACTAACTTCCTACTTAACATGCATTGTCGCTACCCCTACATATGGTCATTGAATGTGTTCAAAAAAAAAATCCTACAATACTGTTATTGTTTAAATAGGCATAACACTACGCCAGTAGCTTAGTTTTACGCTAAAAACCAGCGGAGTTGAACTGTGACTAGCATCCAGTAACTATCAAGTTTGCGTTTTCCACTGAATATACAGTTCAAAGTCGGGGAATACCCGTTGTTAGATCAATATGTTGGAGTTACTTAATCTTGTGTACTACAACGCTAGAACACTGGATGTTACAGGACTGGTTATCAAATATTCGTGTTCTTTACGGGAAAGCGTCAAACGAAAAATGGTATTAAGGTGTGTCCATCTTCGGGTTACTTGAGCACGGACGCTCTTAGCTCTTATCTTCTGAGCTAACACAAGGTTAAGGATATTAAGTTTAATATGACCCTTCAGAACTTTCCGTCCAAGAAATATATTTTTTATAAATTTTTCTTAAATACCAACCAGGACAGTCATTTTCATTTATTTAATAAAACGCGCGTCCAGTTTAGTCATGCAGTAACTGCAGGGATACAACTTTCAAATAAACATTAGGGGTGCTGTGATGTGCACAACAAAGTGCCTACCAAATGCTGCATCATTGTTATGTCACATTTTTGTTTTATTTCAGTTTGCTTTACGTCGACTAGATGTGCTAACGTCATTCCTTAACGTTACCGAAAATATTAAAACTTATGAAAAATGGATCAAAACCTATCTGCTCTTATGCACAACTTGTCTATTAGTGAGAATCGCCTTGAAACTTTAATCTTCGAAATAAAAACAGTTGTAGCCAGCTCACATTCGTCGCATTTTAAGAATATTATAAAGGCCGCTGATTTGGAAAGCCTCTTTCTTTGCTTGGACACTAGTGAAAGGTATTTATTTTTTGAATGTATTTTAACTTTATGAATATTTTTTTTAATTTATCGGTTATTGTGTTACCTTTCAGTCGAAGGGTTACAGCTTTAAAACCGGTCTCTAGCTAGTTGGTTGTGTACATGGGCAAGGCAATTAATGAACATTGACGCAGCTTGCATTTTTTCTATTTATGGGGATAAACAGGAATATCCTGTCCAGTTGACAAGCAAAAAATAATTATTCATTTAGTTAGCCTAATCACTAATCAGTACCGTCCGTAAGGCATACTAAAGCAATGTAAAAACTACAATTTTATACAAGAACCTACATGCATGAACACAGTCAATCAATTTTTGACCTTAAATCGTGAATGTTTTTTTTTGGTATGAAAAATATGTGATTCACTGTGTTTTTGCATGTGCTTTTAAAAGATAAATCCTTGAATACAGATTTCTTGACCCGCCAATACAAAAATTTAATAGTTAAGGTACCGGTACATATATCTAGATTCGCACTATAGTTTCACATGGTTTGATTGGTAGTTACGTTGTTACCTCAATATAGCATGTTTCTAATTTTACCAATCTATTATCAGCCAGCAATAAACTTTACTGAATCGATCAGTAAATCTTAAATTTGCAAATCTTTAAAATGCATTTCCTGTTTTTAAATTATTATTTTTATTCGAGTTTAATTTTTGTGAGTTT